>OZ024714.1:3143462-3190667 GCA_964016945.1 Microplitis deprimator
TAGACCACCATCGCTAGAATGTTTGAAATTTCTTAACAATTTCGTTTAGAGAGATCGTATTTTTAGAAACGGATTTCCCTATTCAGTTCTAATGTAAGTGTATCATTAAAAATTGTTTCAGGTTATTTATAGTCTAAACAACCCCAGAATCATTGATTTAGACTGATAAATCTTAATTATCATTTAAAAATAGCGGGTGTCAATAGTCGGTACATAAAAATTCACGTGTGTCAACTGGCGACAGGCAACAAACTAAAGTAACTTAACCTCTTTAACATACATATCGATATATTTATGTTAACACGCTGTCTAGTAATTTCATAACAAATAAAACATTGAATAAAGAATTGTCAGAGCAAGAATAGTGTCGTCGAATTTATAAAAAAATAAAACTGTGTCCTAGATGAATTTTTAATTGTAATTATCGTATTTTGTCGTTTTTAATTAAAATATTTATAATTAATTTGAATCTAATTGACGGTGGTCATTAATCATTTTTCATAAACTGCTGCGCATGCACATTAGACCTGTCAATAATGGGGTCCATGGTATGTCAATATTTGGCTCTGATACTATTTTACCCTGTCAATAATACCTACACTTGACTTGTTGGTTTTAAATTAATATATTTTTTATTTGATTTATTGCTATTTAAGTAAATTAATTTAAATACACAAGTAGAGACATCAATTAAAACGTCGAACGCAAAAAAAGTTGATTATATTTATATTAAATACGATAAAAAAATTCAAACAATCACAGACATTCCTATAGTGTCAATAATGGAGGCTTTTACCTTAAATATTAATACGTATATCAAACGACCTATTGAGCGAGCTTAGTGCGCTCGATTTACAACTAAACTTGACTACAGATTCACACATCGATATGTCCTCATTATCTTTTTTATTTACTTTCTTATAGACTTTTCCTTTTCAAATGCCTTCTCTTCTCTTACTTTAATAGCATTTCCTTTACTTTTCCTTTCAATTCGTTTCCTCTGTGTTACTTCATACGTTTTAACTCCTCTTTACTTTCGAATGCTTTACATTTTCTCCGGCTATTTTTTTCCTAATATTAATTTATTATTTCTTTACATTTTTTCACTTCATCCCTTGCTACTTTCCCGTTTCTTGAATAATTTCGACTTGCGGACGAAATTATTTGCTAACATTTTTTGTCGTATCTAGAATACTTGTTTCTTCTAATACATCCATTTTTCCTGTCTTTATTATATATATATATATATATATATATATATTTATATATTTTCTCTCGTTCTTAATTTTATATTGTTACTGTACTCCAATTATATTGATTATGAATTTTCCTTTCGTTTGTTTCTTAACTTTCTCTTCTCTGATCCTCTACTTTCTTTTTCATTCAAATTCTTTACCTGCTTGTGCAGGAGTCTTAGAAGAGCGGTGAGGTCAAAAAATTTGAAACGTTTTGAAATAGAGTAGAATTGTTTGAAACAATACATTGGAAAGTAACTTGACTTGACCAAGATTACGAACTCTGATCTCCCGCGTGCGAATACTATCCTCAGCCTGCTGGTCCCATGTCTCTTTTGAACAAAAGTCTCTGAACTTGTAATACATATTTGTTAACGTCATCCCTATGAACTGTTCATTTTATCGATCTGCTTTAGAAAAGTTACAAACAATTTAGTAATTTTTAGTTGCTGTACAGTAGGGAGGAACGAAAAACCGCTTTTTTTGAATTTTTATTATTAATACCAAAAATATTTTTCTTTGTAGAAAAAAAATAATTTTTCGGAAAACTAAAAAAATTTTAGGTCGATATCTTAAGGCTCGCCAAATCCCGCTAGTTTTAAAAAATTTTTTTTCCAACTTATTTTGATCGGCAATCTAATTCATTACGAAAAAGGTCCTATGATAAAATTGTGCAAAGTTGATAGTTACTGAGATAATTGAAATTTTGATCTAAAAAATATAATTATTCAAGATATTATCAGTTTTTCAGGGTAAAATATAAATTTTATCATAGAATTTTCATGGGAAATTAAATTTCTTACAAAATTGGCCTTCTGGTAAAAACTTTAAATTTATAGTTATTCAGAAACTGGCAGTATTACGTTTAGATTGTCACATTTCTCGTTACTTGGTGGCTTTTACCAAGAATCGCTATTATCTTTGTAACTATCAACTTTAAATAAATTTTTATCGAGTCTGTTTTGTAGAAAATTGAATTTCCTATGAAATTTTTATGATAAAATTTATTTTTTACCCTGAAAAAGTGATAATATCTTGAAACATTTCATTTTTTAGAGCGAAATTGCAATTATCTCAGTAACTTTCAACTTTACGTAATTTTATTATAGGACCTTTTTTGTAGAAAATTAAATTTCCCATCAAAATAAGTTGGAAAAAAAATTTTAAACAACTTGTAACTTTAGCGGGATTTAGCGAGCCTAAGATATCAACCTAAAACTTTTTTTGCTTTCCGAAAAATTATTTTTTCTTCAAAGAAAAATATTTTTGTTATTAATAATGAAAATTCAAAAAAAGCGTATTTTCGGCCCACCCTACTGTACAGTACTAAATTCTACGTTATTCATCTGATTTGCATAAATTACTAAACAGATAATAATTTTAGCATACCGTAGAGAATTTAATGCATATGTTGAGTTAATATTTATATTTTTACAGAATGAAAGTCGTTCAATAGTATAATAAAATCTATTACTCAACGTTTTGTAATAATTTATTATGTTCTTTATAAACATTCTTCTTCTCTTATCAACAAATACGAGTGAATTAGTAATAAAAGTAATAATATAGCAATTTTTCAAAAAAACATATACTACAAATTAATATTATATATTAAAAGCAATTTACATTTTCAAGAAAAAATACTTAATTTAAATAGTGCCAAGCAGTTATTTTCTTCAATCAAATAAAATAATTATTTTATTCAAGTATTTTATTTATTTGCTTAATACTAAAAAAAAAATTTGATTTTGTCTAAAAAATATTATTAGACATGTTTTTTTTTTTTATATAATGTTCAGATTAGTTTTTAACCTTAACAAACATTTTTTTTTATAAATAAATAATTTTACCCTACATAAGATTCGAACCTAGACCGATCACGCGGGACTTATGACGCTCAGCCATGGTGGCTTATTGGAAATCATGTTTTTGATAAACTCTTAAGTTATTCATCGATGATGTTCATCTTAAATATTAATTTACACAACTAAATAATAAGATTTAAATATTTAATAGTTTATAGAAGCAGCTCTCGAAAAAATTAATATATTTTATATTTTTATCAGTGAGAAATTTCATTTTTTTACAAAATCAAATTTTTTTCTTAGTTCAAGAATTTTTTTCTAATTTTTGATTATATTGTTCTTCAATTCTTTTTTTTTTTATTTAACCAAACAATTGCTTTATTGAAGATTTTAATTGTAATAAATCTGAGAAGATATCAACTAAATTGAAGAAATATTTGCTTGTTTTAAGTAATTGAAGCTTTTAGAAATTTATTACTAAAGTTAAGCAATACTTTTCCTAAAATAAAAACTATCAATTTAATTTTAGAAAAAACTACTTATTTTGAGTATTTATGGAAACAAGAATAGTAATGACTTGAATTGAATTTTTTTTCTCTCATTGTATTCATTTAGTAGTGAAGAGTAAAAGTAATGCATTTATTAGTTAGCAGTAGTATTTCTTACTAAAATATATTAAATAATATACAAAATGTTTTTGGGACTCTTTTTCTCTCTGTACTAATCGGGTTTAAGATTTTCCACACATTGTTTCAAATAACTCTAAAAAATTTAAAAACGTTTTAAATTTTTTTACCTCACCGTTTTTCTAAACCTCCCCCTACTAGTACTGCCCCCTAATTTTTAAATTTTAGTGTGTCTTATTATAACTAATTATATATGTAAAATTTGTTTGTTTCAGGTATTTTCGTACTTTTTGGTATATTCTGGTTAAGACTCAACATGTTCGTGACACTACGGTACCTCCTTGGACTTGGCGTAGTCACATTCTTAGCAGGCAGCAAACTTCTATCTCATATTGCACATAATCAAAAAGCGTCACGTTAATTATTTACAATCACTTACTGTTATTTCTACGTGACTCATTTGCATTTACCACTCAATTTACATTAGATAGGAATGACTATTTTATAAAAATTCATAAATAAACATTTAAGTATTAACTTATAAACTAATAAATTACATAGTAATTTGTTACGTAATAAAGAAAAAAATTATTTTTTACGTTTTTTGTTATAATTTTTTTTCTTTTATTTATATATTTTACAATGATACAATTGAAAAAGTTCTAGAGAATTAAAATAAGTTAATTTTTAACATTAAAGTGAACTTTTTTTGTACAGGCTTAAATAAATAACTACGAAAGTTTTTTATGTTAATTTTTAAAAAGGTTTTGAATTAGTTCGTTATTCGACATTTTAAACATTTACATAAATGCTCCCATTCTTGAAGTAGAATTTTTTTTTCTTGCTTTAAATTATTCATTAGTACGATTGCAGTATTAACTTTGTACCAAAAAAATTCAAAGTAATCGGATTGTTTATTTAACTGAAATAAATAATTAAAATTAATACCACATTGAAAGACAAAAGAATTAAATTCAAGAATTCATTTTTTGTGCTTCCATAAATAGGGGAGAAGTGCTGCAGTTGTAACAAAAAAATTTATTTTTTCGATTCCATTTATTTTTTTTAAGATAATAAACTTAAAAACTGGCAGAAAGTTAGCTGATAGTATCTTTTATGTGACTGACTTAGTTAATTGGTAAAAATTCAATGCTAACTTATTAAAAAATCAATTTATTTAATTAAAGTCAGGGACCAAGATAGTGGCGCGTGTGGGCTGCAGTTGTAACACAGTGCAGAGGCAGTTGTAACACGGAACGAAATAGATATTTTTCACCGAATTGATTTTATTATTCAGTCTTAATACATACTATTATACTTAATTAACTCTTAAAGTCAAGGATTTAAACTTCAAGTAGAACATAAATTTGTATCTTTAATATAAATTATTAAACATTTATAAATATTAAAACTACACTATCCCAGAGTAGATTTGTGGCGCATCCAGTTTGCACAGATCCCATACACGACTCTGAGTGTTACAATTGCTACTCGTTCAAGTGTTACATTTGACCCGCACGCAGAATTGTTAGTAAAAATCTAATTACAATAACAACAATCAGTAAATTAATATAAAATTCGATTATACAATACTACTGATATGTCCCTTAAAGTATAAATTCAAGTCTCACATCATAACATTAGAAAAAACATTTGTTATTAAAAAAATTGTGAAGCGTACAAAAAAAAGTTTTCACGCATATTTTTAACAATTCTCAATATTTTAATATCGGAACAAGATTAATAACTGAAACTTTGATCTAATCAATAATTTACTATTTTTAACAAGTTAAGAAAAGAATAATAATAATTTTTAGTTTTTTTAATAGTTTTTCATTGAGTGTTACAACTGCCTCTTGTTCCAACTGCAGCACCTCTCCCCTACTTAAAGAAAGTAATTTATTTTTAAAATTAAATTGATCGTTTTTATTTCAAGAAAACTGTTGCTTCATTTTAATAATAAATTTTTGGAAGCATCAATTACTTAAGGCAAGCAAATATTTCTTCAATTTAGTTGATACCTTCTCAAATTTATTGCAATTGAAAACTTGGTATTTGTATACAAGTAGGGCTGCACACATTTTTCAAAGTTAAGTGCTTACACTTTAAATATCTATAATTAAATTTTTTCCACGTGTTCTGCTACACGGCGGATTAAATTTTCTGTACGTGTTTATGTCAAACACTAGATATTTATCCGGACATTATAATTGAAGTGTGCCAAATTGATAAAAATAACATAAAATCATGCTAATTTCCCAAAATAAATTTTTCTAATAGATATAATTTTATATAATACCGTAAGAAGGGCGGTGGCAATAGAAAGGTCTATCTAAGAGTTACAAAAAAATTTTTGAACTCTTGTAATAGTGAAAATGTGTATATTTATGTTATTTTAATATTTTTATTGTGTATAACAGCTCACATGACATTTTGTTGCAAGTAGTTTGGATGGTATCTGCCTCCCTTTGATAGTATAGTGTCTGGCTGAAGCCCACAACACTGTGTTATGCCGGCGCGTACTAGTAAGAGATGTAGTCTAAGGCAAGAGTGCGTTAACATAGCCTTACTGACGAGTTCGTTAACGTACTTAGGACGTAACTATGAACATTATGGCAAATAGGAATATACCTTAAGTTTTGATGGTTGATTTAAGAGTCAATACATAGAATGAAATGAAAAATATGTCAAATAGTGCAGTGTGGCACGAAACTTGAAAAATGTTAATGTTAACCTGAAAAATAAGCAAAATTCGTACCCTTAGTACAAACTTTTGGCTTAGTTAGTCTTATATAACAACAAATGAACCAAATGTATCTTAAATCCGCCGACAAACGCTGAATAATGACACCTCATTCGAAGCGATTGGTCTAAAATTGGATTTTTGGTGATCAAAAAATTTAGCCGCCCTAATTCTGCATGAATACCAAAAACTTAAATAAAGCAATTATTTGGTTAAATAAAAACATAGAAATTGAAGAAATATATAATTAAAAATTAGAAAAAAAATCTTGCACTAAAAAAAAAATTTGTTTTCATAACAAAGTGAAATTTTCCATTGGTATTGATAAAAATATAAAATATATTTTTTCGAGAGCTACGTCTATAAACTATTAAATATTTAAATTTTATTATTTAGTTGTGTAAATTAATAATTAAGATAACAAACATCAATGAATAACTACGAGTTTATTAAAAACATGGTCCAATAAGCCACCGTGGCCGACCGTCATAAGTCCCGCATAATCGGTCTAGGTTCGAATCTTATGTAGGGTAAAATTATTTATTTATAAAAAAATGTTTGTTAATTTTAAAAACTAATCTGTACAACAATAGATAAAAAAAGGCATATCTAATAATACTTTTTTGACAAAATCAAATTTGTTTCTTAGTATGAAGCAAGTAAATAAAAGACTTGCATAAAGTAATTATTTTACTTCATTGAAGAAAGTAATTGCGTGGCAGTTCCGTGTAAAAAAAATTCGTTCCAAATACGTCCGACATGTGGATCTTCTAAACTTGAGACAGAATAAAACTTTCTATGAACGTTTATTTTAATTTTTATGGGAATATTGGTTCCTAATGAGAACTTTCTCGGAATGAGGGTAAAATGTAGTAAAAGTACGTTTAGAGAAATATGTTTTAAAAACGTTCTTTTTTTACTCAAAATTCGTCGATTTGTAATACTCGATAAACTTTTTTTTTTTACCATCAAAATTACAAAAGTCTAGAGAAAGTTAAACTCACAGTTCTAATCTGTCTTGAATTTAGAAGTTCCACATGTCGAACTTTTTTGGAATTTTTTTTTCGCGCATTTAAATATTTTAGTTACTTAAATATTCAAATCAAGCATTTTTTCCTGAAAATATACATTTTTTTTCTCAGGGCAACGATCAACTCTGTGTTAGCGAATCTTACTTGGTTGCATTGAACGGGAAGTAATTTCTCTGAGTGTACTTGAAACTTTCTACATGCCCGAATGAGGAATAACATATCGTGACTTTTCTCTGTTAATTTTTTTAACTTTTTCATAGTGCAATCGTACTGTTTTACTAATAAATTTAATTGAAGTTTATCCATTTTCCGCTCTAGTAAATTTATAAATTTCAATTTTGCTTATTAGATTTTCAATAAAATTACTTACCTTTAATGAAACGTTTTTCCATCAGGGCATAATTATTAACGAGCAAATTTTTATCGAAAATAATTTTTGAAATTTTTTCATGGGAATGAAATTTTATAAGTTTACTTCGAAATGAAGCGATGAAATCAATTAATTCAGTGATTTGGATAAATTGCTGAACAATTATTTCTTTACTTTTTGTATCTTTTTTATTTAGATTTTCATAAGATAATTGACGGTATTGGTTATCTATTAAACGAATACATTTTATATGAATATTGAAAATGTAAACTTAAGAATATTTATTTTAAAGCTAAAATGAATACCCTTAGAATATTTTGAAAGGATCTTCGTTAAGAAGTTCCAGGCTGAAGATACTTTTTTTTCTAAATGGACTAGAGCTATTTTAGATATGTCGTCACCATTACGTTTAATATTTTCGAGTTTATCTAAAAATAAAAATAATATACATTAATTTTATTTCAATGGTTTATAAATTTTGACAAATTGTACGGCTTATAATTATCTGACTATTAAACTATACACGAAGTGAAATTTATGGTAACAATTACAGTATATTATGGGAATGGTTTCCATAACGTATGGCAGCAGATATTTTGAAATATCAATTATAGAAATGGCACCTGTACTAATTATGGTAACCATTCCTATCTATATGGATTTCATATTATCTATACGATATCGAAATAGTTCCTATAAAAGTATGGTATTAATTACTCTCATTATAGTAATCACTTCCAGATTACTATAGTAGTCATTACTATACTACGGTGGTTACCATGTATTATGGTAAACTTTACTATATATCATGGTAATGGTTCCCGTGATGTATGGGAATTATTACCACTATATTATGGTAGTGGTTACCATAATATTGTAGTAATGATAACCATAATATCATGGGAGCCCGGGAAAAACAAATCATGTATGGTCATGTATAGTCACTCACCTGCATCTAAATAAATAAAAAAGACTGCATTTCATGTTCATCCCTCAGCACTGTGGTTAGCGCGCCAAACTTTGAATCTAAAGGACCCAGGATCGAACCCAGCCTACGCCGTGATTTTTCATCGAAGAAAAAAAATAATGATCTACTTCAGAGACTATTAGAATACATGAGACATCTAATTGTCATGAATTTTTTTTTTTTCATTATTTTATCAATTTTTTTTTGAAAATATAGCACTATATATGGTCATATATAGCCATATATGGCTATTTATGGCCATATATATAAATTGGCGATACATGGCCATATATGGTCTCATATGATTCGTTTATCCCGGGAATGGTTACCATACTATCATAGTAATGGTTACCATATTCTTATAGTAATGGTTAAAATAATATTATAGTAATAGTAATCATACTATTATGGTAACTATTACTATAATCAATGGTAACGATTACCGTAACATTTAGAAATTCCTCACATCACGGGAATCATTACCATCATATTGTGGTAATGGATACCATTTTATTATAATAATTGTACCATTTTATTATGGTAACCATTACCATAATAGTATTAGGGCAGTTATCATGATGTATAGTACTTATTCCCACCCTGATTAAGAAAAATAATTTAACCCATGCTAAGTGTATATTTATATCTTAGCCGATTCAAATTGTTTTAAATCATTTCAAATACATTTTTTCAATCAGAAATACGCATCTAAGAACCATGTTTCAATGTGGCTATAACATTTATCACTATGTGACTGGGAGCTATTCCGATAAATATGATAGGCATTACTATAATTCAATTACCATACGATATCGGGACTATTATCATAATTATAGGGGTTGTTCTCATGGTTATGGAAACTTTTCCCAAAATATGGGCGTACCCCACATTTCCAAGTAATTATTACCATAACTATGGCTTGATATTTCATAAACGTACCACCCTGTCAGATCCGAATGACGGTATATTACGATAATTTATCGCATTTTGCTGTAAAATACGGTATTTCCACGGCGAATTTGCTGCGATTTACGGTAATTTACGGTGTTTAGGGTAAATTACGGCAATTTAGTGCAGTTTGCGGCATTTTCACTGTAAGAAACGTATGCTTTTTTATTTTTACAGTGCAATAGATCACTTTGTGATAAAATACCGCAGGCTTATCACAATTTTACGGTAAATTGCCGCTAGCTTACTGCAAATATACGGTAAAATATGTAAATTTTGCCCTAAAATACCGTATTTCACCGTAGAATATCGTACTTTACCGTAATTCGGACCCGCCAGGGTAGGAATGGTTACCATAATTTTCTCTTCGTGTACGGTTCATAATTGTAACAAATCGTACATACAGAAAATTTCACTTTTCGTATCATGCAAAGTCGTTTCCATTTTATTCTGTTTTTCAAATAAAATAGAGCGAATAAATATTTCGTCATCACGTTGTAGGCTACATAATTTTTCAAAGCTAACACCAAATCCGTCAATTAGCAAATTAAAAATCAGTCCATAATTATTTAGCGCTGTATTCAATTTATATTCATAAATACTCTCAAGCAATCCAATTATCCTCAGATGCTCATTGACATTCCCTTGATATTGTTTTTTACATTCATTTAAACACGACAGCAATAAATTTTCTCTGCATTACCATTAAAAAAAAAATCCATAAAACGTTTAAATTAATTAATTTTTCATCACAAAAAATTATGATGTTAAGAATGCGGAAAGTAAAGATTTTATTATTTTGGATTTTTTTGAATAACGTATTTTTACCGGTACTGTTTCATGTCCAGGGCGTGGTCAAACGTGTTTTTAATGACCTCGACGTTGTGTTTCATCTCAAGCATCTTTACTTTCATAATTATATTTTTCCAATTCCAATAAGAAGGTTTTATATTTTTTATGGCCATTATAATTTCTCGAGTTAAATATTGTTGCTCTGTCAATATTGTTTTTTTATTTTTTACGCCTTGTTTTTTACTTTTCTTCTTTTTCATTATTTTCTGGTTTTCAAATTTTGTTTATTTGTTGTAAGGATTTTTCGCTGACGGAAAATATATATAAAAAAAAACAATGAAAAATGATGATTTACTGACTGTCAAATTGAATTGAAAAAACAAAAAAAAAAAAAATAAATGACAGTGATGTCATAGATATTGCGACATAATAAACTCGAATCTCTGTTATTAAATAAGTAAAAAAAACGAGTTTGGTGTACAGGTATAGGTGTTCTCTAGTCAATACCCATGTAAAATCACTCATTCGTATTCATTTTTATTGTTGAAATTCAATGTCGATGAATAAAGCTAAAATATTCGGATACTTCTTCGGTCACTTACCTTCGGCATATTTAAGATGAGATCACCGAAAACGCTACTAAATATAATATTTTTTATGAATTACTTTTTATCATTTTACAAAGTTTAGTTCATTGAGGGTGTTCTTAGACTGTACTCGCCTTCTTCCGCATTTCTCAATTTTTTAATTTATCCGATGACCTTGAGCTGCCGTAACCGTTAGGGTGGGCCGAAAATACGCTTTTTTTGAATTGTTGTTATTAATACCAAAAATATTTTTCTTTGAAGAAAAAAAAAATTTTGCGGAAAACCTAACAAACTTTAGGTTGATATTTTTGGTTCGCTAAATTCTGCTAAAGTTAGAAGTTGTTTAAAATTTTTTTACCAACTTATTTTTATCGAAAATTTAATTCTTCACAAAAAAGGTCCTATAATAAAATTACGTAAAGTTGATAGTTACTGAGATAATTGCAATTTCGTTCTAAAAAATGAAATTTTTCAAGATATTATCACTTTTTCAGGGTAAAAAATAAATTTTATCATAAAAATTTCATAGGAAATTCAATTTTCTACAAAACAGACTTGATAAAAATTTATTTAAAGTTGATAGTTACAAAGATAATAGCGATTCTTGGTAAAAGCTGCCAAGTAACGAGAAATGTGACAATCTAAACGTAATACTGCCAGTTTCTGAATAAATATAAATTTCAAGTTTTTACCAGAAGGCCAATTTTGTAAGAAATTTAATTTCCCATGAAATTTCTATGATAAAATTCATATTTTACCCTGAAAAACTGATAATATCTTGAAAAATTATATTTTTTATAACAAAATTGCAATTATCTCAGAAACTATCAACTTTACATAATTTTATTATAGGACCTTTTTCGTAGAGAATTAAATTTCCGATTAAAATAAGTTGGGAAAAAAATTTTAAAAAACTTTGAACTTTAGCGGGATTTGGCGAGCCTAAGATATCGACTTGAAATTTTTTTAGTTTTCCGAAAAATTTGTTTTTTCTACAACGAAAAATATTTTTGGTATTAATAATGAAAATTCAAAAAAAGCGGATTTTCGACCCACCCTAGTAACGGTATTAAAAATTTTATTAATTGATTGAAAAAATGGAAGTATTATTTGTAAAAAGACGTTTTTAGGTAAGTTTCCTTAGAAATGTACCTATTGCAGAGGGTCTCATGTCACGATTTTCGAAAAATTTCGTTATAATATGACTTATTTTGTCAACAAATGCCGAGCAATACCTTCGTTTCCAAATATATATATTAGACTATGTAAAAACTTTACTATTTTGTTTTTTTAAATTGCACGGAAAATATTGTTCGAGATGACGAAAAAAAATACTGTTAAAATTGATATCGCGTTACCGCGATTTCCCATTTCCTATTTAAATAAAATGAAAAAAATTTACTTTAAAAGTTAAAATTTTATCACTCATCAGCAAATTAGTGTAGGGGAGACCCGGGCAAGAAGGTCCCCCTAAGCCGGTTATTACTTTTTGTGGCATTCAACCATCAAATCAGTTTACTTTTGTCCTATTTCGAATAAATTCATGGACATTTTGCCGGAACTCTTAAAAAAAAAATTTTTTTTTCTGAGGTAAAAATGCCCCCCCCCCCCCCCCCCAAATGATAAAAAATTTTTTTTAAAAATTGTTTTCAACGTTGAGAATATATTTTTTTGAAAATTCGCAAATATATTCGAAAAAAAAAAAAAAAAAAATTTGATCAAATTTTAAGAGGGACCTTCTTGCCTCAGGAGACCTTCTTGTCCCGGTCTCCTCTATCACAAAAATCAATAAATAATTTTATTGGAAATTGAACGCTCTACAAAAAAGGTCTCTTATTATTTTTCGATAAATTTAATTTTTCAAAAGTTATTCAAGGTCAAAGTTGAATTCATAGTAAATTTTAGTATGATTTGACTTTTCCAGCGAAACTATCGGACTCATCTTAAAATGTTATGGAACCTTTTTTGTAGACCATTTTATTCCCCACAACTTATTTCACACAAACTTTTCAAAATTCCTGAAAGCTCTTAAGTTATTTGCATTTAAATTTCAATTTGTTTCAAACAATCGTATTCTGGCCGAGTTTATTTAATTACTTTTAAACGCAAATAAGTCAAACTTTTAAAAAATTTCAGGAATTTTGTGATAGATGACTTATAGAAAATAAAATGATCTACAAAAAAAATTCTATAACATCGTGTATAATTTATAAAAGAAAAAATAGTCGATTTTTTATAATCAGTCATATTATGATTGTGGCTACAATTCTTGTCGGATCATTATAAAATTTGGTCCAGTTTTTTTTTGGGCGATTACCTTGATCAAGTTCGATGATGAACAAAATCGGTCGATTAGCTTAGAAGTTGTGGCAGTTGGAAATTTTTTTTTTATTTTCATAAAAATAATCTTTTATCGCTTTATCCTTGAATAAATTCTAAACCGGAAGTTATAACTAAATTTCGTGAAATGGATTTTACAGTTCATGCGATTAGCTATAACTTCCGCTATATAACTCATTATTTCAATGATTTTTTTTAAACAGTTGACGGTCTTGAAAATTTGAAAAGCATCCAAGAAATTTACTTTCGCAGTTTTATCATCAAATTACTTCTGAATGATGACATAACTCAATTTCGTAAAATTTATGTTGTAGCTTATGAAATAAGTAATAATTTTTACTATTATAACTTTATTTTTGATTGATCAGTTTATTTTTTATGGCGTTCCAACGGTATGATAATCGATTTCATAAGATAGCGATAAAGTTTATATGGTTGTTAGAAATTTTGAAAGATAAAAATTTAATTTTAAACAAGAATTTTCACAGCAGACATAGTGGCATCGGTAAATTAAAAAATAAAAAGAAAAATTAACACTAATTAATTATTATTTGAATGCTATCGTAAAATCACCTTGATTTTAATTTCTGTACTAGAGTGAGAGATACAATATGTAAATTTCTTTATGAACTCTGAAAAATTAAATTTTTAAATTGATTGAAATAAGAAATGTACTTTTTTATTCCGGGTATAGCCAGATGGTACTTAAAAATTTCGCTAGGATATAGATTTTTAAAAAAATATATGTATTTACAGTTGTTTTAAATTTGTATTTAAACGTTATTTAATAAATAAACTCACATAAAATCTTCATGTCAAGATTATAATCTTGATGCTAAGATTTATAATTTGAAATTTAAATTTTATTCGGCTAAAACTTAATTAACAAATTTTACTAAACAGGTAATTTAAAACTGTAATTTAAGACTGCAAGTATTTTTTTTTTGTGAATGTATATCCCAGCGAAATCTCAACTACATTGTTTTTTTTTTTTTTTAAACTAAAAAGTAGAAATCCAGTGTATTTAATAAATGAAATGGGGGGTACTGTTTGAAATTTCCTTTAATGCTAGGTATGAGCTGTATGTTAGGGTGGGCCGAAAATACGCTTTTTTTTAATTTTCATTATTAATACCAAAAATATTTTTTTTTGAAGAAAAAAAAAATTTTTCGGAAAAAAAAAAAAAATTTAGGTTGATATCTTAGGCTCGCTAAATCCTGCTAAAGTTAGAAGTTGTTTAAAATTTTTTTTCCAACTTATTTTGATCGGAAATTTAATTCTCTACAAAAAAGGTCCTATAATAAAATTACGGAAAGTTGATAGTTACTGAGATAATTGCAGTTTCGGTCTAAAAAATGAAATTTTTCAAGATATTATTACTTTTTCAGGGTAAAAATAAATTTTATCATAAAAATTTCATAGGAAATTCAATTTTCTACAAAACAGACTTGATAAAAATTTATTTAAAGTTGATAGTTACAAAGATAATAGCGATTCTTGGTAAAAGCTGCCAAGTAACGAGAAATGTGACTATCTAAACATAATACTGTCAGTTTCTGAATAAATATAAATTTCAAGTTTTTACCAGAAGGCCAATTTTGTAAGAAATTTAATTTCCCATGAAATTTCTATGATAAAATTCATATTTTACCCTGAAAAACTGATAATATCTTGAAAAATTATATTTTTTATAACAAAATTGCAATTATCTCAGAAACTATCAACTTTACATAATTTTATTATAGGACCTTTTTCGTAGAAAATTAAATTTCCGATCAAAATAAACTGGAAAAAAAATTTTACAAAACTTTAAACTTAAGCGGGATTTGGCGACCCTGAGATATCAACCTAAAATTTTTTTAGTATTATTTTTGGTATTAATAATGAAAATTCAAAAAAAGCAGATATTCGGCCCACCCTACTGTATATCAGAAATATATGAACTTAAACATTATAGTTATAATTCTCTCATATTTATAGTAAATCATAAATAAAATTATAAGTCCATGATACTTAAAAATTTTTTTTTTAATTAATATTTTCCAACTTAGATAGTGAATATAACAGTGTATTGATAATTTTTAACATCAACTAGTTGAAAATTTATTCATAGTATGAATTCATATAAGACCGGATCTAATAGACCGCCCTGAAATTCCAAGAAAGAACTTTTCGGTTTTAAATTAGTGGGGAGAATTATCAAGTTATGAAGCTGAATGGCTCATTTTTAACGTTAAGTTGTAGAATCGCATCGAGTATGTGGGTAATCTTGTCACACTTGTCCTTATACTTGTTGATTCACAGAGTGGAAGGGACATTGAGCATATTCTATAAAAGCCACCTATGAATTCCTAAACTCGTCATTTTTTTGTACGTCTCTATAAGTTCATAAAGGTCTGTATGGTCTCTATCTTTCGTAACTGTATTTTAAACATAATTATCTTTTACATAAATGTTATTTAACAAATAAAATAATTTAGATGAAGATTTTACGGATAATCATTTTGCTCATTACATTCCTGGCAATGGGATACGCTTCTGTTAGACCGCTAATTATTGAGGGAGAAGAAATAAACAGCTTGCAAGAACATACTAGGCAGAAACGTGGATTGCTTTTAGCCAAAGCAGGACTTTTGGGAGGAGCATTGCTTGCAAAAAAAGCTCTTATTTTAGGCACTGGAGCTGGGTTAGGAGCTGGTCTTATTGGCGGTGGCCTTGCAGGTGCTACAGTCTATAAACTCAAGTCGTATGTAACTCATTTATTTACAATTGATTTGTTTTTATTGTTTTTTTTATTAATGTAATTTTTTTCTAAACATTTTTTAAGGCACGCTCCTAACGGTTATTATGGCGGATACGGACATCCTGGTGGATACGCATATCCTGGTGGATACAGTGGAAATTATGTAGTTCCCCAAAGAGGATACGGATACCAGAGTGGAGGCGATGCAAATTCGTATCCTGCGTATCCTCCGAATAATTACGGCCCACCTTATTATACCAAAGGATCTAATGGGTAAATTAACTTATTCTAATATATCGAATAGTTACTACAGTGAAAGGTCTCTAACTTTGACAATGAGGCATGAAATTCCTGGAGTCAAAGTTACATACTGCACGGCAGTAGACGGACACTTCTCTCACTTCTTTGTAAGAAATGGTGGGGATTCAAAGCTAGCGAGTGTAATAGTTAGAGATTTCACTGACTGATTAATTTAAAACGTCAATTCGGTAAAAATTTAGTAGTAGAACTTGACCAATTTATGGTTTCATTGTTTTTTATTCAGTGGATTAGTGGGAAGTAGAAAACGCTAAAATCTTGATCCTTGTATGAGTTATAGAGTTGAAAGAATAGAATACTCTAAAAGTCGAGCATTACCTACTTTTATTTTCGGTTATTTTTTGACTTTTTTAACGAGTATTTGGCTTGGATTAATGAACACCCGTAAAAAATCTATTTATAAAATTTTATAAGGTTTCATAAAGTTCTAGGAAATTGTATAAAATTCTGTAATATTTTGTAGAATTTTATAAAATTTTACATGGAATTTATAGGATTCTCTAAGACTTCATAAAATTTTTATAAATTCGATAAATTTTTATAGAAATTCATAAATTGGAGGCCAGTATTGAAAATAATGATTTTATGAAAATTTAAATTCAGTGCTCACAATTTTTTTTTTTTTTTTTTTTCGTTTTATAAAGGCTTGTTAAATAGTCCGAAGTTCTGTAAAATTTTGTAAAACTTGATAAAATTTAGTACACAAAATTTATAGTTTATAAAATTTCATGAAGTTTTATAAAATTTTAAAAAATCCTTAGAATTACATAAAATTTTATTATGAAAGTTTATATCTTAATTTTCTCGTTAAATATACTATTTAATTATACGTGGTCACTAGGGTGATTCAAAAAATAACAAATTTTTTTTTTCTTCTCGGAAATAGGTTCAAAAGTTTCATTTAGATATAAAAAGACGCCTGTGAAAATTATAGCTCTTGATATTAACATTAAGAGGTTCCGCATTGTACTTTTCTATTTTCCATAAGAATAACATGGAAAAATTTTTTTTGCATCTTCTGATTTTTATAACTAGCTAACGATGCATCATAGAAAAAATCAGTAGAAATAATTTTGTAGGGAATTAAATGCTCTACAAAAAAAGTCTCTTATCATTTTTTGATAAATCCATTTCTTCAAAAGTTATTCGAGGTTGAAGTTGAATTTATATTAAATTTTGAGATCTTTTTACTTTTCCGGCGAAACTATCAGACTTATCACAAAATATCATAGAATTTTTTTGTAGACATTTTTAATTCCTATAAATTATTACTCATAAAATTTTTTCGAATTCCGCATTGTATTCTAGTTATTTTCATTTTAATGTCAAGCTCATAAAAAAAAAACCTGATCGATTTTAAGAGCTTGACATTAAAATGAAAATAACTAGAAAACAATGCGGAATTCGAAAAAATTTTATGAGTAATAATTTATAGGAAATAAAAATGTCTACAAAAAAATTCTATGATATTTTGTGATAAGTCTGATAGTTTCGCCGGAAAAGTAAAAAGATCTCAAAATTTAATATAAATTCAACTTCAACCTCGAATAACTTTTGAAGAAATGGATTTATCAAAAAATGATAAGAGACTTTTTTTGTAGAGCATTTAATTCCCTACAAAATTATTTCTACTGATTTTTTCTATGATGCATCGTTAGCTCGTTATGAAAATCAGAAGGCAAAACAAATTTTTCCATGTTATTCTTATGGGAAATAGAAAAGTGCAATGCGGAACCTCTTAATGTTAATATCAAGAGCTATAATTTTCACAGGCGTCTTTTTATATCTAAATGAAACTTTTGAACCTGTTTCCGAGAAGAAAAAAAAAGTTTGGTATTTTTTTAATCACCCTAGTGGTCACGTATGTAGGTACGGGCCGTGGATAATCTATAATGAAATATTTTTATAAAATTTTATAAAGTTTCAGAAAATTGTATAAAATTCTGTAATATTTTATAAATTTTTATAAAATTTTGAGATAAAAAATTTATAGAATTCTATGAAACTTTATGAAAATTCATTTTATTTCATAAAATTCGGTAAAATTTCATAAAATTGTATAAAAGCTAAATTCAGTCATAACATAATGATTTTCTAAAATTTTATCAAGTTTTATAAAATTATATTTAATTGCATAAAATTGAGCTACACTAAATATATGAAATACTATGATATGATATCGAATCGCATGAAATTTTGAAAAATTCCATTAATTTTTACAAAAATTTATAAATTTGAGTCCAGTATTGAAGCGAATAATTTTATAAAAATTTTTTTAGTTTTGGAAAGTTTCATGAGAATTTACCAAATTTAATGTAGTTTTGCAAAATGAAATAAAAAAAAAAGAAGTTTGTAGATAAAAAAATATATAAAGCGTGCAATAATCACACAAAAATACTTTTAAATTTCGCACTTTTGCTGCGGCCACTAGAGTGAATGCTCTGCACGTCGTACATTACATGTACAGTAAATGATATTGTCACATCAGTTAGATAAAGTTCGCTAGTGATAGTATATCCCGTCAGAAAAAAGAGTCCTGTATGAAAAAACAATGTATGGATAAAATATATAGAATCATATGTTTGCAACAAAGCAAGATATGATATATTATATTATATATTATAAAAAGTCATATAGAGATTTTCGCCGATTTAATATAAAATTATATACAGTAGTAAATATATGTATTCCATATATGTAACTTATATGTTTTTTATATTAAACTATATATACATTTACATTTACCTTATAATATATTGTATTGATATATCTCCTTTTATATTTAAAAAATATAAAATTTTTATATGAAATGAAATATATGGTAGCACATAATTTAGATTATATATAGCACCATAAATTTTCTTTGTTATATTCATGCATATATTCTATTCGGTGTATGTATGTGTATATGGGCATATATATTCGCATCAAATTAACTAATTTTGAAAATTCCAACTGCTATTTAAAGAGTATATTGAAACTTAGATCTATTTTAATTGGAGTTGGTCATACGAATAAGAAAGTTTTTTTTTCCATACAAAATATAAATATATGTTTTTATATATGATCAGAATATATTTTTCATATATGATAGAAATATATATTTTTCATATATGATAGAAATATATATTTTTATGTATGATAAAAATATAGTTTTCGTTATATGAAAAGAATATATATTTCTATATATGATAAAAATATATTTTTTGTATATGATTGACATATATAACTTATACATGCTAAAATATACGGACTCGTATATGATGAGTATTATATTTTTTAATATAAGAAAAAATATATCAGAAAATATAGTTAAATTCGCCACTTATATTTTCTGATATTTATCATATATTTTTACATACATTTTGACCATATATGTTATTTTCATACGGAGTACGCAAACGAAACACGGTTTTATGTGTGGAAGAGTAGGTTATGAGTTCTTATTAATTATAGTACCCAACGATAGTTGACAGTGAGTTTCAATAAAGTTCTTTCTAGTAATAAAATCCAGGTGTTAAAATAAAAAACTGTGTTAATTAATGGTTTCTTTCAAAAGTTATCGTGTTTACAAAATTTCATACATGATAATTGATGTGAAAAAAAATTGATTATAGGACTGAAATATTCATTTTAGATAAATTTATTGATGACTCAATTTGAAACTAAGTCAAAATTAAAATTGAATAAATTGTCCTCGAGAAAAAATCTTTTTATAAAATTTACGTGAATTGTATGAAATCCTGTAATATTTTATATAATTTTATGGAATTTCACGACATAAAATTAATAGAATTCCATAAAACTTTATAAAGCTCAGTAAAATTTTATTAAAATTTATTTTATTTCATGAAATTTTATGCAATTGTATAAATTTTATGAAATTTGAATTCAGTCATAAAATAATTATTTTTTAAAATTTTATAAAATTTCATAAAGTTTTGTAAAATTCTATAAATTTTTACGGATACTCATAAATTTGAATCCAGTATTGAAAAGAATGAATTAATGAGAACTTTTGCAGTTTTTTAAACTGTCATGGAATTTTACAAAATTTAATGTAGTTTTGCAAAATTCATGGAATTTTGTTAAATTTTACAAAATTTAAAATTCAGTGCTAACGGTAATATTTTTTCAACATTTTATGTTGTGAAATTGTACAAAGGTCTGTACAATTTAATAAATTTTTATAAAACTTTACTGCACAAAATTTCATAGAGTATATAATTTTATAAAATTTCATTACGGAAATTTTGTAGAATTTTATGAAATTTTATAAACATATTTTTTCTCGGGTCTACATTAAGAGAAAAAAAAATTTATTTCAAGTAATTATTTTTTTTGTTTCTATAAGTACTCAAAATAAGTCATTTGTTTCTAAAATTAAATTGATAGATTTTATTTCAAGAATAATGTTGCACTGAGAAAAGAATTTATCAAATATTAATAAAATTGATCAATATTTGATAAACGGTTTACTTAGATTGTTCCCAAGTCAGTCATTATCAAATATTAATACACACTTCATTAAATATTAATAAACGGCTTATTAAATATTAATAAACGTGTTTATTAAATATTAATAAACAGTTTATCAATTATTGATCGGCGGTTTATCAAATATTAATAAATACATACTCTAATCTATAGTTTACGACTCTACATATATTATATACTGTCGTGATATGTAAGCAGTTTGTTTGGTTAATGTAGATTAGGTGGAATTTAGCAAGTCCCATTTTTTAAATAATTTTTCCATAACACTTTATTTTATTTTTTTCAATTATTTCAACAAGCATAAAAACAATTTGTTAGTTGTAACGCGTATATAAGACAATATTTCAGGTTAGAGGGTACAACACACTGATTTGAATAGTAACTATTCAGTTACTATTCAGATCAGTGTTAATAGTTGATAAAAGTTTATTAAATGTTAATAAATTTCTACTAAATATTGATCAGCGACCTATCAAATGTTAATTTTAATTTATTAATATTTAGTCGATGGAAAGATCGATATTTGATATGTATATAGGATAATATTTAATAAATACAGTCGAATATTTGACATATATAATTTATCAAATATTGATAAATCAATTTATCAAATATTAGTAAATTTTTTTCTCAGTGTGCTTTAGTTCAGTGATAAATTTCTAGAAGCGTCAGTTAGTTAAGGAGTTTCGATACCAATTATCTCTTGGGGATCTCGTGGATTTTCTATTGTATTTTTGCTAGATTACAACTCCTACAGACCAAAATTTCATTAATAGAATATGTTATGAATTGACTTACTTTTAGGAATTAATACAATATATTTTCATTATAATTGTATTGAATCATAAAAAAATTTTTTTTTTAATAATTAAATTAAGCATTTTTTCTCTACTTTTAAAAATATTCATTTTTTTCTCTCAGTGTACCGATTATTTAATGTTAGAAGTTCAAAATTAAACATATTTTAAGATTAATTAAATACAATTTTTTCAGGTTGTGTTAGTGCATCACATTCATAGAATGTTGCTACCAACTGGACTCTTGAAGTTTACAAGTCAATTAGATGAAATTTTAATTAACTCTTTTTAGTTTATAATTATTTTATAAAATATGTTTTAAAAATTTTTTTAATTAATGTACCATCAATAAAGACAAAATTCATGATTATTTTCAACTGGTTATTTATTATGTTATTAAATTTGATGGCAATGAAAAAAATTGAGAATGAAAATAGAGTAAAAACATCTTCATTAATAAATGAGGAGAAAATTAGAATCTATGAAAATTGACAATTAAATTTAAAAAATCTGCTAAAATGTCGACTCTGTAGGCTAATTCTGAAACTTTCCGCTGTTTTCGTGCTCGGAAAGCTCGAAAATGTAATTATTTATCAATTTTCGAGCTCAAAAAAAGCTTGAACAATAAAATAAAACCATTTCGCTGGAAAATAGTAATTTTTGTCCGATGATATTTGTGGAATGAATTGACCGATTTGCGAGTGCTCTGCGGCAATTGAAAGGGCATTTCGATACTTAGATTTGATTAAATTTTAAAGAAAAACGGTTAATCGGTTTACGAGTTGTGTATAACGAAGACCTAAACAAAATATTTAATCTCCCGCTAAGAAAATGGAAAATTAAAAAAAAAAAAAAATTGGCCTATCAGTTGACCCTGCGGGCCAGTCCCAATACTTCCCGCTGTTTTCGAGTTCCTTGAACTCGAAAATACTTTTGTATGCGATTGTTTTCGAAAAAAAACCGTTTTTGAGTATTTCTTTCTCCTACGATATCTCGCGAACGAAAAAATCACATCAACTTTTATAAAATTATATAAATTCTTACAAGAATTTTATAAGATCATATGAGCTTTCATATAATCATATATGATTAAAAATAGGCATATGAAACTTTATCTGGTAATGATATAAAGTAATATATAATTGTATATAAAATCACATCAATTTTTATAAAATCCTTATAAAACTATATAAATTCTTATAAGATCATATAAACTGTTATATAATCATATATGATTATTTATAAGCATATAAAATTTTATCTAGTAATTTAATAAAGTTATATATAACTTTATATAAAATCATATCAATTTTTATAAAGTCCTCGCAAGAGTATATGAATTCTTATAAGAATTTTATGAGTTCATATAAGCTTTTATGTAATCATATATGATTGTTATATATTTCTTATATGATCATAAATAAATTTTATATGAATATATTTGTATATATATGATCATATAAAAACTTTTTTTCCCGGGTACCCAAGCACGTACACAAGCACACACACACATGCGCACACACGCGAGCGCACTCATGCACACGCACACATGCACACACACATTCTTAGTTAAAAATTTTTACAACTTTGAATGGTAACAGTTACCATCTTCGATTGTAACAATTATAATTTTTAATAATTACAATTAGCATCTTCGATACCCTGGTGGAAAATTTTTCGGACTTTTCTCTGAAAAACTCTGAAAAAGTCTTTAGAACTTTGAAAAAGTCTTTAGAATTTTAGAACTGAGTTTTTCAGAGAAAAATCCGAAAAATTTCCACAAGGGTAGTAACCGTTACCATCATCAATTGTAACTGTTATCATTTTCAATGGTATAACTAATTATTTTACCGATGAAAAATTTTATTATCATTTTAAATAGTTAAAATTAAAAATTTGTATTGTAGATAGAATAATTAATTTCTCTCCGTATAGGAAGCTATTCTGACTAATTTCAAGATGATTTGCGAGTGTATGTATGTCTGTACTTAGACAGGAAAGTACGACAGGCCCAGGCTTGGTTCAACTATGTCGAACTCTGGACCAAACTTGTAAACCAGTCTTGGCCCAGTTCTAGTAAACGTCTGGAATGATAATCTCGGGCCATGCTTGGTTGCCAGACCTGGCCCAGGCTTCGTTGCCAGACGTGGCCCATACATCGAGGAAACAAATAAATTTAATTAAAAAAAAATGTTATTAATATTAACTTTGTAGGGTTCATGATTATTAACGTTTAAACTATCTAAGGGAGGTAAATGATGTGAAAAAAACTCGGTGAAAATTCTGCTGGGCTCTGGGCGCGAACTGCCGTCCTTCTGCGATTGTTGGGCCCGAACGGTAGCTACTGGACAAACCTACTAATGTTGAACTGATACATTTATATGATCTACTTATTAAACCATAGGTATAGCCAAACTTACGTAATCCTACCTTAGCCCAAGTCTGGGTTGCTATTTGATGGCCAAGGCTAGGTTACCCAGTCTTGCCCAAGCCCGGGTAATCATTGCATCGGCCAGGACTGAGTACCCAATCTTGAGCCATGCATGGGCCAATATAGAGGTGCTGAAGCTAGGTTCCCCAGTGCTGGGCCAAGTAGGGACCCGTCGTTCAACTCTGGCAGCTCCTACATGGGAGTGCCCTTAAATGCGTTTTTTCTTTTCTTTCTTGGCTATCGTTTCGATAGGGCCACGTGCCAGGTGCTGTAGTAGTAATCCTCTTGATCCGTGTAGTATGTTTAAACTTGAATGTATGCGTGATGTGTGAATGATGGTATGTAACTATGGTAGGTAGGATTGTGGCTGTTTTCAATGAGCGTTTATGAAGATTGGATGTTAGTATTAAGAGGTGTGTTATTACATGTATGATTTGGAGTACTAAATCTTTATTTGATTATGGTTTAGGTATCGTATGATGTGGAGAGTAGTTGACATCTCCAAAGCAGATGTTCGACTGTCTGATTGTCATCACCACAATCACAACTTGCGATGTCGATGATGTTCATCCGGGCAAGGTGGGCTCTCCCTGATTCAGAAATCTAATTTGAAATAATGCAAACACGATCCAAAACAATTCGAAGTTGGCAAAATTGACTATATACAGGTATGCACTGTAGCATGGATTGAATTATTCCAAATTAGATTTCTGAATCAGGGCTGGCTTGAGTGTGGCCGCTTCGTAATCTATTAAAGATTGTGATTTGTTGTCTTGTAAGTCCAAGTCCCTTGAACCAAGGCGTACTTTTGAACTCTGTAATGTGATTAAAGTAGGTTTTACCTTTTGCGGTTGCATATTCCAGCATAAACTTGTATGCTTCTTGCTTTAGCTGCGATTTTTACCCTTGGAATAGGTCCTGGTAGGTGTACCAATGCTCCTGATCCGCCTGGATATTTCCCTTGGCTATGTCTTTAGCAAGTTGATCTGCTTCGTCGTTTCCTTTTATCCTTTTGTAAGCTGGGGTCCATAAGAGGCATATACTAGTTCCTATATTTTTGGCTGATCTTAGTTGGTCTCTTAGTTTTAGTCTCTAGTTGATCTTTGCAAGTGCCGTATCCTTCCAAGCTCTTTATGACAGATAGGGAATCCGTACAGATTAGTGCTTTTGGGGTTCCTTTAGCTAGTATGTAGTTGACAGCCATCTGTATTGCTCTTGTTTCAGCAGTGAAGATAGAATTGGTCTTATCGAGAGCTCTTTTGTCGGTTTCTTGTTCATTTACATTCACCCATGCTGCTCCCACTCCATCTGTGGTTTTGGAGCTATCAGTGAAGATTCTTACGTAATCCGGGTACTTTTCCTGCACCTGTTCACCCCAAGATGCCGCAACTAGATCGTTTTTGACTGCTTCTGCACCAATTTCGAGGTCAATTGTTGTAATTGTAAACCTGCTCCAATAATTTACCTACGCTGCCGCTGGCGTATCATTTCTGATTATATCTGCCAGTTTGGACCGTTCCGCGAGCCAGGTTTTATATAAGAGAGAGTAGTATCTCTTTCCATAGTTTGGCTTGTTTCTGCTCACCAGAAATTTTTGAGTGGTTTCCAAGAGTTTAAATGTTTTGTCCAGTTGATTCGTTTCTCTGCTGGATGTTCTCGCTAGATATCTTCTTGCTAGGTGCTTGGATCTACATTCTAAATCTGGTTCAGCTGCGATGTGCAGGAGTACGTTAATCGGGGTAGTGATTAAGTTCTCGGTAGCTTTTCTCAATGCAGCGTATTGTAGTCTTTTAATCTTAAGTAGGTTAGATTGCGAAGAGTCACGATATAAGATAAGACCCCAATCCGTCGTTGCTCTGACGAGGGCATTATATATTTGTAGTACTGTGGAAGGATGAGCTCCCCACTTCCATCCTGCTATAGCCTTCAGTATATCTCCGTATTTCCCAGCCTTATCATTGATAGAGCTGATATGGCTGGTCCAGTTTAGTCTGTTGTTAATTATGACCCCCAAGAATTTGGTTTCGACGGACTCATAAATTATTTTATCACCAAGTGCTAAGCTGGTAGGCTCTCTGTTCTTTTTGTTTGTAAAGACCATCAGTATGGTTTTATCCATGGAGACTTCTAGACCCCTGTCCTTTAGCCAAGGATTCAGTTTCTCTAAAGATTCCTGTAGAATTTTTATGATGAGATTTAGGTCTTGTACTAGGAGGTAGATTGAGAAGTCATCTGCGAACGACAGGATACTGACCCAGTTGTGGACGTGACTTCTTATTACTCTCATGTATATGTTAAAAAGAAGTGGGCTGAGGATGCTTCCCTGCGGTAGACCTTCGTTCACGGTGGCTGTTCTTATGATCTCCTTGTTAACTTCAAAGTGAAATATTCTGTTCACGAAAAGTGTTTCAACTGCACCGATAAATATTTCCGGGATATGCAAAGCTCTCTATTCGTCAATTAGAGTTGGTATGTCAACATTATCGAATGCCCCTGAGATGTCGAGAAACAGGGCACCCATGTATCTCCCTTTGATCATGGCCAAGTTGGCTTCTGAGACCAGCTGCGTGATGTTGTCCATGCATGATCTGCCCTGCCT
Source organism: Microplitis deprimator (assembly GCA_964016945.1). Classification (NCBI taxonomy): domain Eukaryota; kingdom Metazoa; phylum Arthropoda; class Insecta; order Hymenoptera; family Braconidae; genus Microplitis; species Microplitis deprimator. Next base: position 3,170,292 of record OZ024714.1, read on the forward strand.
AAACCCATTGAACTCATTTGGTAAGAGCTTGAATTGCTCAATCCACCACGTTAGTCTGTCATTTAGAATTCTCTCATATATCTTCATTAGGCAGTTGGAGATGGCTATCGGCCTGTATCCTTTGGATTGTTTCGGGATGAGGCAGACTTTGTACTCTTTCCAGCTATGTGGGATGATAGTTCGCCTTAGAAAGTGGTTGAAGAACTTCATGATTAATTCTAACGCAGATATGGGCAGTTCAATTCATTTCTGATTTGATCAGCCGTTTTTCTGATCTTTGATCCTGATAGGTGAGGCATCACTGTTTTCCTTTTCAAACGGTTCCGATTCCACGCTTCGAGTGATTGATCATTTTCTGGCTCATCAATTTTTTTTTTCTTCTGAATTTTTTTCATGATAACAACTGTAATGGTGGGAGGATAAAAGACCGAACAGATCAGCTGCGTGATTTACTGGCTAATGTTATCAATATTACTAAACATAATTACTACTATTACTACCTACTATTAATAACTATTTTTCTACTACTACGACTACTCATTATCTACCATTTATGTTCTTATACTAAATACTAAAACTATTATTATAATTACTTAGTACTATGATATCTTATTATATTTGCTTACGACTAATTATTACTAGTTTCTTACACTAATTATTATGACTACTTACTGTTATCTTGACTAAATTTCTATTCTTACATTATTAAAAACTATTATTACTACTATGGTGATTTATTACTATTTATTTTTATTACTATGACTGTGCTTATTATTACTAAGATTTAAATGACTGAAAATTATGTGATATTATATTTATGCGAGTGTACGATGTGGGAATGTGAATGCGCGACCGAGTAAAATTATTTTAAGTCCCGAGGAGAAAAAGTCAAAGGGAAAGGATAAAAACGTGAAAAAAAGATTCCGAATAAATCTTTTAAATGATTCAAGAGATTGAAAGAATTGAGAAATAAGGTGAAATATGAGAAATAATATGTGAAAATTTAAATTAAGTCTAAGTTTTAATCGCTCATTCTTTCATTTTCTTTCCATTCGCCCGGTTCACCGGCGCTCGCACGGCTAAGTTCTCCGTATTTAGTGTTTACTTAAACACTTAAACACATTCTTCTTCTTTCGTTTTTATATTTTTTTACTTTAAAGAAATTACTTTTTTAATTTCCTTTGATTTCGTCAGTCTGGACTTAGAATAATTTTACTGACATGATACTTTCGCGGAAAACGATAGAGGGCGATGGGAATTATTCTGTCCATGGCTACAACGGATGGATCAGTTAATAAAACCGGTCATAAAGGCCTGTAAACTGAACTTAGTCTCCCAGGAGGTTGTCCGAGAAGACCATTCCCAGACAACGCCGTGGAAACTCTCATACCAGGAGTCCGACCGGGCCAGGTAAGTTAGTTTTGATCTCCTCGGGAGGGTAAAGTATCCCCACTCTGAGGCCTTCTGCCAAAGGGTGGCAGGTAAAACTATCCGAGTAGGTGGGGGTTCTGACGGAGACCATCCGCTTACCCTCTGGGAAGGGAACTCGTGTAGGGCTGACGGGGAAGTCGACCAGACACCCCCGAGGCAACCGGGAGGGGTTAGAACCGCGTTAATTAGACCGCGTAACTTTTTGGTGTGTGATTGTGTGAATTTAACCGCGAAACCGTGATAATTATTATAATAATAATAAACCGTGATTATACCGTGATTATACATAATTAAACCGTGTTTAATTTTTGATCATAATTATTGTAAGAGGTAGTAGAACTGGGCTGTAAGCCAAAAATCTCAAGTAAATAATTAATAACTAAAGTTTCCGACGACATTTGTTTTGTTTACGTTTCTTTTGATTGTTTAATAAAGTCTGGTTTATTATTTCACGTAAACCTGTGTTTCTTTTGCTTAAAAACCCTTTTTCTGTAACCCTGGACTCCGGCGAGCTAAACCGAGCAAAAAGGGGTAGCTATTAAGTATAATTTTCTATTCGTTTGTTTTCAAAATCAATTAATTAATAATTCCTCGTGTAAATTAAATTTACCTGGGTTTTACTCGTACAACTTTAAATTTTCTAATTTTTCTATTTGTTTTAATTGATATCTATTTAATAAATACAATTTAACCCAACCTTACTCGTTACACAACAGACCGGGGTAAATCAAGTGTTTTAAATGCGGCTGTCCAGCGAGAGAAGCAAACATCGGTACATCTACCGATCTTCAGTTGCTTATCACCTTCGAGCTTAACACCTTTGAAATGATTTTTGACAGTTGCATTGTTGGGCATGATTTTTTTCAGGATGAAGAAATATGGTCCACAATACAACGTACGGTACTAGTCTTTCCATGAAATATTTGGCAACGGGTGGTGAGTAACATGGGTTATCTAAATTAGCATCGAGATTTAAACCTTTCGCTTAAATTTTTTTAAATTTTGGCAAAACGAGTTTATAATACGGACTTGATTCAAATACAGTATTACAAAACATTATTTAACGCCACTTGTTCCTTATACTCGTCATCGATCTGGACTGCACTAACTCTGGAAGCTGTCACCCTTATTAAAAGAAGTGATTCAAAACTATTTGTAATGTTAAATGCCCATAAGAAAGGCGATTCAGAAGTATTCAAAGTATTCAAAAGCATTAAAAAGTATTTGAAATTTTTTTTTCTAAACGTTTTAAATCGCTTCTTTTAATAAGGGCAGTCACAAGAGTTTTTATGGCTCTAGCTACTGCAGAATCTTTTTTTGGGAACAGAAGAATGTCAAAAAAGGACTCCAAAAGATCTATGAACGTATCAAATGTCTGGCAATGGACAAGAATGGCGACAACATCTAAATAAATAGCCGATATATGTTTTTTAACTCTCAAAATTGTTCGTTGACGAGAAACCATTTTCATAAGATGCGAATAGCAAGTGAACAGCGACGTGATTGTTTCAGGTAGGTGTTGGTTATTTTGAATACAATTGTATGTCGTATTTAAGTAGTCAAGGACAGTGCAATTATTCCAGGACTTCATGATAGCGTTTATACTAGCCCATGACCAATCAGTTACGATATATCTAAATAGAGGCATCGTAATTTTATTCAACACCCACAACTTTTTGGAATAACTTAAGCATTTGGTAATTGAATCAGCTGAATGATCGTTCGTTATCATTTTAATCGAAGGGTATAGTTTATGATTAATGTTAACCACACCGGCATAATAATATGCCCTTTCTGATTTCTGAGATGTTTTTCGGACAATTGATCCGGTAGCATCAAAGTGTAGCACCAAATTGCTTTTATTAATCAGGAGTTGAATTTGCTCTTCCATTGCCAAATACACTGTGAATGGTGGATTAAAAAAATATCGAATTCACGTATGATCAGAATCATACTGATTCATTCTCGAAATGATGTTAGCACCGTCATCAATGTGTCGATCATTCTTAGCTAATTTTTCAGATTTAGCTTTCTGAAGAACTTCTGCTGAGTATCTAAACTGATGATTTTTTTCTTTTTTCGCCAAATTAATATCCCGTTTTTTTGCAACTTGTTTCCACTGTTGAAGGCTTGACGTAACAGAAAACTTTTTGTAAATTTCTTCTCTCAGCTTCTCTTAGTTGATAATTCAATGGTACAGTATGATTAGCAGCACTTCCGTTAGAGTAAATTTTGATGATTGTTTTCAGTTGATTGAATTTGCCATGAAATTTAGACTTCAAATCGCACTCCGGTTGCTTACAAACACTTCTAGTACGGAACGTTGGTTAAGTTTTAGCAATTTTTAAACCATCAACAAAAACTAAAATACACGAAATTTTACTTCCATTTGGTAAAATTTTTCGTAAATATTTATACACTAAATCAGCAGTAAGAACATTGTATTTTGAAATTCGTGCAGTTGATACGGTTATGGTCTATAATTACTACCTAATTCTAAATAGAAACTTATATCGTTTGTCATGTGTTTGCTTGTCCCAGAGTCGAAATACCAGGTATTTTGCCTCGTATGTTTATGTGCGATAAAGGCAAAACCCAGCAAAGATTCTGACTCACCGCAGTCTGTCTCATCGGATGATGCCTGGACTGTATTAGCTCTCATTTTATTGACCTTGCTTTTTCATTTTTTATACCTGGGACAATTGGGCCTAATATGTCCAATCCTGTGGCGAAAATAACAAACGATTTCTCCGTTATTGCCTTTATTGACCTTGAGCGAAACTTCACCATTTTCTTGAATGGAAACAAATCAAATTAAATTTTTAATAACTTTTAACTTTTTATCATTAGTGCTATCATTTTGATTATTATTGTTATTTATGTCATCTGTATTGGTGTTCGTATCGATTTTTATTTTTAAAAACCACTTGTTTTAACCGAGATTCGAACCCTGATCTCCCGCGTACGAGTCCTTTCCTATGCCTAACGGCCTGATGTTTCCTTTGAACAAAAGTTTCTGAACTTGTAATACATATTTTTATATGCTATCCTTACCAACTTTTAATTTTATCTACACATAGTAAAATTTAATTTACAGATTATATAATCGTGTTAGCAAAAAATACATTACGTATAATAATTTTCAATATCTTCTTATGTAATAATTGCCAACCAGTAAATTTTACTAAATGTTTTGCAATAATTAAAATATAGAATGTATTTACTGACATCTGTTATTAAATTTTACTACAATATTGTAATTTTGACTATATTTTTTTCTCCATGTACAGTAAATTGGCAGTGAATTTTTGGTAAATTCATAGTAAATATACAGTAAATTAGCAGTGAATTCACAGTGAATGTACAGTGGATATCCTGTAAATTTCTTACTATTTTACTAGTAAACTTTGGAACTGAAAATAATGATAATAATAATAATAATAATAATAATAATAATAATAATAATAATTACGAAGTATGAATTACTTTATTATAATTTAGAATTATTTTGACATCTTATAAATTTTTTTTTAAAAAGGAAAGCTCCATATATACACACAGTCATTCAGACGTCACATGGGAAATGATATGAACAAATGTTCGGGGCCTCCTAACCTCGCGTTTTAATGAAAACTCGATTTTCGAATATCGAGGTAAAAAAAAGAAATTGTCACTATACCACTCTAAAGCTACGATTTGACGACTGTGGTGTCAAATCATCATAAAACTATAGTCAAATCACCATTAATTTACCAAGGAATCGTGGTGAAATCACCATTAATTTACCGTGGAATCATGGTGAAATCACCATTAATTTACTGTGAAATCATGGTGAAATCACCATTAATTTACTGTAGAATAATGGTGAAATCACCATTAATTTACTGTGAAGTCATGATTAAATCACCATTAATTTACTCTAAACTCGCAGTGAAATCACAGTGAAATCACTATTAAATCACAATAACAAAATGGCACAAAATGACTGTGAATTCACGATGAAATCACCGTAAATACACCGTAGAATTACGGTGAAAGTGAATTCACTGTGATTTCACTGTGATTCCAAGTCCGCGAGGGTATCAAGCAAATCCATTAAGGTTTTACCAAAACTCCAAAAAAAATTTTTCTTCTCTGGGGCACGACGGCCTCCCTCCAAAAAAGCCTGTAAAACGTTTTTTTTTTTTTATTTATTGAAAAACAAGATTTTAAGCACAAATATACTATTTCCGTATCTTTATAATCCCATGGACGTCAAATTTATTAAAAAAAATTTTATGCAGCTGCTATAACCTGTTTTATTAAAATTTTTATTTTTTTATTTCAACCACAAAATAATCTATTGGCCTAAAAGAGCTTCAATCAATTAATTTTTCAAATTCACTCTATAACTATAGTTTGGAAAAAAAAATTTTTTTTTCAGGTGGTCCATTATGCTCTAGATATTGCAGATCAGCCTAAAATATCTTTAAAACAACAGATATATCATGATTTGGCTTAAAATGAAAAAAAAAAAAAAAACAATTTTTGCCAAATTATATAGGGGGGCCGTCGTGCCCCACCCTCCCTTAACTTAGCCAGATTTTAAGCTATCATTTTGAAACCAATTTTTATTTTAGAGTATTTATTGCTTTTTGAAAGTCTATGAGTTGATTTTGCTGCAACTCGATTCATGTCAATTGTATCAGCTCTGTCAATTTTTTTTTACTTTCTTTTACATGTTTTTGTTGATAATAAAAAAACGGCACGTCTTACGAAAAATATGCATATCACTAATCTTTCAGGAAATTTTCCTCTTTTTAAAATTGTTTATTTCACTTATATTGCTGAAGTGCACTGTTCATAAGATACGAGCAGTTGAACATTTCACAGTAAAAAAAATCTGGGCAACGGTTACCCCTGCGGGCCAGCTCCAAAACTTTCCACCGTTTTCAAGCTCCTAGAACTCGTAAATCTTTTTGAAACCGATTTTTTTTATGAGCTTTTCAAGCTGAAATAAGTTAAATTTTATGTTAGAGTTTGAAAATTTAAGAATCGAAATGATTAATGAAGAAGCATTTTTTAAATTTTTATGTTCAATAAAATAAATGTGTTCAGGCAAAAATTATTGTAAGCGATTAAAATGAGGATTTAAATGATTTTTGACCTTAGATCAGAACGCTAATATATGAAATATCCGAGAAAATCGTTGATAACATTTTTTTCCAATTTTTTTTTGCTGATAATATTATTTGAACTAAAAAACGAGTTGCAATACAATATTTAGTAATTGAGAGAAATACAGAAGACAAAGAGTAGTTATGATATTGAACACATTTTAGTACATTACATTGGGGGGGATCACTAGTGTGATCACTTAAAAAAAAGATGATTTTTGCGAATCAAGCATCTACTACAAAATTTTAAATAATAGTCTAATTTTCCTCTTTGTGATAGTGTACTGTTTTTACTTGTTTAATCTATAGTAAACTGAAGATACGATTTAAGAATAGTCTAATACCTATTAGTCTAAAGACATTTTAACGTTACAAAGTAATTTGACTATACTGCTGTGCTTACCCTGATTAAGAACTCTGATTAAAACCAATGAATCCTGATTGAAAGTCTATCGGATTTCAATCGGATTCAATCGGAATTCAGCGGTTTCAATCGGATATTTTAATCAGGGTAGGAAAAGGGAAGTAACTTTACTTACTGCTTGTCTACCTAACTAATGTTAAATTAACATCGGTAAGATAGAAAGGCAGTAAGTGAACTTCCTAAGCACTGCAATACAGAGTAAATGAGGATTTCGATCAGAAACTTTCAATCGAATTCTGTCAAAATTTTTAGTCAGAAATAATGAAAATTCAAGTTTAAATCTAATATTTTTTATCAATCATATAGTAATTCTTACTTCATATAAAAAATTATCCAATAAACTATACACTAATTTCCAATTATATTTTTATTGTAACATTTTTTTTTATTCAACACTTAACATAATCTCCATCTTTCTCTAATGATATACAATTAACTTATAAAAAATTCATTTTAACAGTAATATTAGTATATGTAAAATGTTGAAGTATATCTCAACACCTAAGATTTAAAAGAAAATTTAAACAACGAGTATAAAATGAAACTGATCATTTCTTAAAATCTATTACTCTAAAAAATTACGGATATCCGTAAATGGGTAATGGTTCATGTTGTGGCGACCAGTGTTTGTCGTACTCAAGATATGACTTCCCTACTGGTCTTTCCACTATTTTCTCTACGAATACTGGTTTTTCTACGTACTCGACATATCTTACGGGGGGTGGAGCGGCAACGTAAACGTGATGAACTTCTGGCGAGTGTTGATAACCAACTTTATATCTAAATAAAGAGAGGATAATATTACAGTGTGGTATAAATAAACATTTTTTTATTGCACTTTAAATATTTTACCCTTTAGCAAGTCCAAGACCAAGTCCCAATAATCCCGCACCAATAAGCTTTTTTTTAAGGAATAATGTTCTTTTCTGTCGAATGTGAAGTTCGTTAGAGCCACTTTCAGCTGGTGGGTTCGAAGGTAAATTGTCCAATTCATTCACAGGCATTGCTTGGGTCCGGGCACTGACCCAACAAAAACTGATTAGGATAAAGATTGGTAAAGTGTTCATCTGCAAAAAAAAAACAAGTCATGCATTACTTTCAAATACATGAAGCCAATGAAACAATAAAAAAATTTATTTATCAAAATTAGTGTTACTATAAGTTTTTAATTTATGATTTCAAGTAGAAATTGACAACTCAAGTGTTTTATCGAACATTGGCATAAATAATAAATTTGAGAAAAAAAGGAGGAAATCAATATTTTTTCAACTTCTTTTCTTTTTTGAAGTTCACTTAAAAAAATGTTAACTTAAAGTATATAAAAACTTTTCAAATTTCGTCATTAAAAATCTTTTTAGAGGCCAATCAAGGATTTTTGAGCTTCTTATTTTTAGAATCTTTGGTTTGAATTTTTCTATGCAGGTCGCCGAGAAACATAACTGAATTCTAAGTCAAAATTTTAATATTCAAAGGTCGTTCGAAACGATTGAAAAATTTGATAAATTTATTTCCAAAAATATTTACCGACCAAGTAGTAATATTTTGACTTAAAATTTTAGTATATCTCTCTACGACCTGCAGAGAAAAGATTGAACTGGTAAGGAACCAAAAATTAAAAAAAAAAATCAATTTTCGTTGATTTTCGAAAGTTCAAAATTCTTGAGCGACCTCTAGAAAATTTTTGAAACTTGGAGAGGACTCTTGAAATACTTTAAACTAACATTTTTCCATGTGGGCTTCTAAATAAAAAAAGTCGAAAAAACTTCTAAGGGAAAGTGTTACAAACTTTTTATAGTTATTATGTTAAATATCACACTGATGTTAACGCGATAATTTTACTTACGTTTTGTAGATTTTTCTACTCAGTAAATATTGTCTATTCATAAACTTAGATTATTTAATTTATTTGTATACCTTACACTTGCACTTGTCACTGAGTGTTTATGATTAAGACAAATACTACTTGATTTTATATACTCGACATTGCTACCCCTACCTTACAGTACATATGCGTAATCGTAACTAAATAATCAAACACGTATGATGGGCATAGTAGGTTGCGACAACTAATTCTTGATTTCGATTCACTGTTGCCCTCGTAAACGTACTTTTAGTGACAATGAAAGTTTAAGTGTAAGATTCACTTTATTTATACAAGTAATTAGACTCTACAGGCAACTTTCGTTCGAAAACCGCTAATGATCCTACTTACTGGATATATTGTTATGGATAGAGGATATAACTTAAAAAAATAACGTCAAATTATTTGCGAAAAAGTAAAAATTTGAACATGCATTTGATCATTACTAGGAAACAAAAGTAACAATTGTGAAAGTCACGTAGATTTCGTGCGTACACACTTTCCATATAAAATAAACCTCAATCATTTTGTTCTCTTTCATTCAATTTTCACCAGTTTATTTTGTCATTCTAGACACGAGCTTATACATTTAACGGCATGCAATATGACACAACTGTGCCCATCCATTGCAATATTTGATGCTAAATACAAAAAAGAAAGTGAGAGTACATTAGGGAGAATAGAGATATAGTAACATAACGTGTTGCATGTCTTTGAAATATATTTTAGTTCAAGCATTAACTATTCTGATTTAAGTATTTAGGGGAGACCGGGGCACGGGGGCCCCCTTAAGCCGGTAATTATTTTTTATGGCTTTTAATCTATAGGTCAACCTAATTTAGTCCTCTCTTAAGCAAATCCATTAAGATTTTACCAAAACTCAAAAAAAAAAGTTTTTTTTTTCTGGGGCACGACGGCCTCTCTCCAATTTTTTTTTTTTTTTTTTTTTTATTGAAAATAGAGATTTTAAGCACAAATAAACTATTTCGGTACCTTTATAATCCCATGGACTTCAAATTTATTAAAAAAAAATTTATTTAGCTGATATAACCAGTTGTATTGAAATTTAGATTTTTTGATTTTAACCACAATGTAATCAATTGGCCTAAAAGAGCTTCAATCAATAAATTTTTCGAATTTATTTTAGATACAAAAAAATTATTTTTTGTAGCAAATTTTTTTTTAGGTGGTCCATTATGCCCCAGATATCACAGATTAGCCTAAAATATCTTTAAAACATCAGAGGTATCATGATTTGACCGGATATGAAAAAAAAAATTTTTACCAAATTTTTGAGGGGGGCCGCCGTGCCCCAGGGGGCCTTAGCACCCCGGTCTCTCCTACATTCAAAATTTCTCGCTCACAAAATTTAAAAATTTGAAAAAATGTGTGTGTGTGTGTGTGTTTCATAACTTTCAAATGACTGGACCAATTTAGATCGAATATGTGGCGATCGAAAGGGCTTGATCATCAATTCTAGACGGATTTTGATCATTTTTAAACTTTACGGAGGCAATCGTTCGTAAAATAAGTGTGCCAAGTTTCATTAAGATCTGTTTAGAATTTTCCGTCCTTAAAAAATGAAAAACGGTTGACCTTGAAGCCAGCCCCAAACCTTCCTGTTGTTTTTGAGTTTGAGGAAGTCGAAAACGTTATTGTGAATACACTTTTGAGCTCTTCGAGCTCACACATATTCATTAGTACATCGGGTTTTTCGAGCTCTTCAAGCTGATTGGATTTCGGAGTTGAACGATTTGATAGCTTCCAAAATATTCGAGAAAAACGAAAAAAAAAACCATTCGGCAGCCGAAATGGGACTAGATTTCTCATAATATTCCGCATGAAAACACTCTATATGTGAAAGAATATACTTTAAAATATATGAATATTATAACGTGATATATTGCACAACCCAGGGGAAAATATTTGGTCGAAATCACGCTGAAACTATAAAATTTTATTGAAAGAGGCCGAAATTTGGCCGAAAAATTTTTATTTTTCTTAAAGAAGCCGAAAACTGGCCGGCATTTGGCCGACAAATCAATCGGCCTGTTTTCGGCCAGAATATATTTTTTTTTTCAATAAAATTATCGCAAGTATAATAATTAATAATCTTTGGCCGAAAACAGGCCGATATTTAGCCGACAGTTTAATCGACCTGTTTTCAGCCTTTTTTCGGCCAGAATATTTTTTTTCTCCAATAAAATTATCGCGAGTAAAAATCTTTGGCCGACAGTTGAATCGGCCAGTTTTCGGCTACAGTATTTTTTATTAAATAAAATTATGGTACTTAAAAAATTTCCATGCAAATCAAAATAGAACATAAAAAATTTTCAAGTTGCGGAACTTAAAAATGTATTTCAAAATTTTGAGAAAAATTATGTTTTCAATTTATAAAATGTTTTAGTAACTCACTAAGTTATAATTTTATACAAGACAGAGTGAAAACATTTAATTATTTGATAGTTAGAGTGAGATAATTTTCAAGGGAATAGTTTGTATTAATGAGCAAAAATGAAAAATCGATTTCTTTAACTTTATACAAGCAAAATTTTTCATTATTAACAAATTATAATTTTAAACAGTTATTTCTTATGAATATCTGTAAAGGGAGCTCGTAATTATTCCGTAGTCAATATAAATGTCTAAATATATATATATATATATATATATATATATATATATATATATATATATATATATATATATGCATATGTTTACTACTGTATATAATTTTATATTAAATCGGCCAAAATCTCTATATGATTTTTTATAAAATACAATACACTACACTGAAAAAAAGAAACATTTGTCCTAAATAAATCATTTTATTTGTGGTTTTTCTTTAAATATTTTTTAATGACAAATAAATATATTTGGTACAATAAAATATGACAGTTGATTACAATAATTTTATAATTTGACGGAAATATATAATTTATTTGTGGCAAGTATTTGATATATTTGTGGTAAAGATATTAAATTTGTGACAAATAACCTAAAATTTGGCGATGCTATACATATATTTGAAGCCCTTATTTATTTGTAGTAATTGGATCATTTCTGTACCACAAATAAATCACTTATTTCCCGCAATTAAACTACTCAAATATATTATATCTTTCTCACAGTTAAATATTTATTTGGCCCTATCTAAATATACGATAAATAAATCTTATTTGGCTCAAATAAATCTTATTTCAGTGTATAACATATATTTTTTTGTTGCAAACATATATGATTTTATATATTTTAACCATATATTGTTTTTTCATACGGGCAATATATGCATAGCTATGTATAGAAATTTCAAATAAAAAAAAAAGACTTACTCAATTTCTGTATTTTTTTTTTTTGTTCAATTATTTTTTTGATGCGGGATTTATCAGATTTGGGATCAATTTAATTTCTAACTGAGTAGAAATTTTTACTTTAGGAAAAAAACGCTAGAATTATTAACTGACCGCACACGCTTTAGTGGGATTCGAACCCGGGACCTTGCGAACGAAGAACTGACGCTTACCGACTAGGCTACGCTATCGACAGTGACTACAAAGTTTACTTGTCGTGCTATATGAGATTTAGAGAATACATTACTTTTGAAACAGCAAAATATAATCGAAAAACTATTATTAGTAATAAGAAAAAAATTTCTTATTTTATTTTTCGTGCGCTATAAAATCCAGTATGCAGGTAATTAAAAAGTAATTGTAATACTGTATGTGTAATTTTGGTTATAACGTTATGTATAAAATTGTTTAAGAAGTATATCGGCTCTATATAAGGCCATGTATGGTCATATGCAACTCTTTGTTCCTAAATGATTAATTGCTATGCCTACACTGTAAAACATTTGCAGAGCCCGAGTCGAAAAAAAATCTCAAATTTGACTTGATTTAACTTAATTTCCTTTGAAGTCGTCGATATGCCGACAACCGTAGTCCACATTTTAACTTTTTAAACTTTTTTTGACTTAATCTTGACTTTTTTGCCTTAGATTAGACTTTTTTCGACTTAAATTGTTTAGTTTCCTTTAATTTAACTTTTTTTGGCTTAAATTATTTCATTGCCTTAGATTTGACTTATTTTATCAAAAAAAAAACAACTGGTTATCGATTCGAAATCTAGTTCTATATTTGACTTATTTTTAACTTAAGACTTAAGTCAAATCGAATGTGGTTTTTATACTTATTTATTAATTAAACTAATCTAAAATTAAAACTCAATTTTAATTCTAGCAAATTTTTTAAAAACTATTTCTGATTAAATTAAAATTACTATTAAAAAAATTTTTATTGCAATGATTTTTTTTTATTCTGTTATTCCTGAAGAATTTGTATAAGCTCTTGTTTACAATATCATTTATTTTCATATTGATTAACTAATTCTGCAATAAACGTTTTATTACCTGTATTAATTTAAAAACATACACAGTAAAAAATATTGTGTATCTGTGTTAAAAACGGTCCGTGTTAAATTTTTTGTGTTGATTATTTTGTGTCAAATCAACACAATTCTCTGTGTTACTTTGAAATTTTTAATCGATTTACTATTCAACACTTTAAAAGTGTTACCTATTATGAAAATCGATATCATCAACATTTATTAAGTGTTACTTTAAAACCGACACAAAAAAAGTGTTGAAATTTTAACACAAATTTTGTGTTGAAATTCAACACAAATAGTCTGTGTTGAAAAATAACACAAATATTGTGCGGACCGTTTCTAACACACAGATTGTGTTGATTTTAACACAATATTTTTTACTCTGTACCGTTGGTAAATTTTCGACAGGAATCGTAAATACATTTTCAGTTACAATGGATTCATATAAGTGTGATAGTTGGAGTAGTCTGACAGGCTTTTTGAAAGGTTTTGTTTGCAGAAGAGTTATTATTGCAAAATGATTGCCAAGGCACTTACAATTACTAATTTTTTGACAGTCGCATATTTATTAAATTTGCGTTGTAACTGTCTACTTTTGTTTTATTCTCACTTTAATGTAACTTTTTTTGTCTTAAATCTGAATAAACTATATTTCAATTGAATCAATTTTGACTTAAATAAAACTTTTTTTAACTTAAATTTAAGTAAAATTATTTAAATCGACGAAATTCTGACTTGAATGTGACTTTTTTTTGTCTTAAATCTAAAGGGAATACAGTCAAACTGAACCAGTTTTGACCTAAACGTGACTTATTTTGTCTTAAATCGATCCTAACTAAGCCAAAAAAAGTCAAATCTAAGTCAAATGTTATAGAGATTTTACAGACTAAAAAAATTAAATTAATTGAAATTTGAAGGATTTTGACTTAAATTTTAAGTCATAATCAAGATTTTTTTTCGACCCGGGAGTAAACATAGAATGAATATGGAGTGGACGTAGAGTAAATGATTTTATATTTCTTTAATCCCCCGGAGTGAATTTCATTCCGAACGGAAGTATTAAAACATATTAATTATAAAAAAAATTACTACTACATAGTGAAGTTAGGTCCTTTATATTCAGACATTTATATGCAATATTGACTACAGAATAATTATGAGCTCCCTTTGCATATATTCATAAGAAATAATTGTTTAAAATTATAATATGTTAATAATGAAAAATTTTGCTCGTATGAAGTTAAAGAAATCGATTTTTCATTTTCGCTCATTAATATATTTTCATTCAGCCACGAACTGTTATATAACTTACATCAATGATATCACGAAAGAAAATTGTATATTGTACCAAAATACAAGCAATTCCCATCAAAATTATGTCACTATAACTATTAAATAATTAAATGTTTCCACTATGTCTTATATAATATTATAACATAGTAAGTTACAAAAACATTTCATAAATTAGAAACATAATTTTTCTCGAAATTTTGAAATATATTTTTAAGTTCCACAACTAGAAATTTTTTTATGTTCTATTTTGAGTTGCATGAATTTTTTTTAAGTACCATAATTTTATTAAAAAAAAAAAATACTATGGCTGAAAAAAGGCCGATTCAACTTTCGGCCTCTTTCAATGAAATTTTAATGTTTCGGCATGATTTTAGCCAAATGAAGCTGTTTCGGTCTATTTTCGGCCAAATATTGTTACCTGGGGCACGCTGTTCATTTTTAATTTGAACTTAAAAATAAATTACATGATGGTATGCGACAGAAAATTATTTCAAAAATGATAATATATATATATATATAATTCGTTTGTGGATTGTTGCGGCTGTGGTGCGGCGGAGTAGTGGCAATCATAATTTTATTTCATCATAAACTCGTCGATGCGGCGTTGCGGCTATTTTACGTTTTTACTCGGGATATAAATATAACCACGCTTGGGGGAGCCTGGGGCACGAAGGCCCCCTTAAGTTCGTTTTTTCTTTTTGTGGCTTTTAACCACCAAATTCGTTTATTTTCCGTCTATTTCGGAAAAATCAGTCGAAATGTTGCAAAAAATTGAAAAATTTTTTTTTTTTATTTCCCGTCAAGTTATGACCTCTATAATGTTTGTATCGTATTTTAGACCAATATGTGATATGTGGGGTAAAATGGACCACTCGAAAAAAAATTGTAACGAAAAAATTAACTTCACGGAAAATAAAAAAAAAAAATTTTTCGTTACAATTTTTTTTCGAGTGGTCCATTTTGCCCTGCATATCACATGACCTAAAATATAATAAAAGTATTATAACGGTCATATATTGACGGAAAATGAAAAAAACAAAATTTTTTTTCGTTACAACTTTCTTTTTCGAGTGGTCCATTTCACCCCACATATCACATATTAGTCTAAAATATGATACAAACATTATTAGTCCTTCGGCTGAAGAGGAGGGTCCGTACACATATTTTTGCCATCGGCTACGATCAACGATGTCTTACGTTAACTGGGCCAAGGATCACGGAAATCGAGTCCGCTTTGTTCAAAAGTGGTGCAAACGATTATTAATAACAATTTAATTGTTTAAATTAAAATAACTCCCGAACCATTGGTTTCTTGGGGCAGTTTATTGGAAACAAAATGTTCAGAATAAAAAAATACACAAAAAAAGTGTCATAGTGATTTATTGTATCTCAAATATTTCGCGAGATATGACAAAAAAACGAGCCAGGTGCTCGAACCTCATCTTCTCGCACGAGCAGCTGCATATCGCGCGCGCTCTCTCTCCTTCAAATCGCGTCAGATGCTTGATAGGCCAGAATTTTTTTACATAAAAAAAGAAAGAGAAAAAAATCGACAAAATTTCGATACCACCAATTGACGGTTTTTCGTATTTGAAACGAATTTCTATCGTATCGTCCAGAGACGTTTTTTTTTTGTTAAATAAACAAATGGATTTTTTTAAGGTGGTATCGACATTTTCATCAATTTTTTCAATCCAATCTGGACTATGAAAGAATCCATTTGTTTATAACATTAGTTAACAAACAAAAAAAAAAATGTCTCAGGACGATGCGATAGAAATTTGTTTCAAATACAAAAAAGGCCATTCGGCAGCCGAAATGGAAGTAGATTTCTCATTATTTGGTTATTTCAACTTTTCAAATGAACACTAATGACTAAATACATTTTTTTTTTTTGACATTCTCAGATATTCTCCAAGTTATAGAACAAAAACAAATTGTTTGAAAATTTAAAGTTAAATGCAAAAAATTCAAGAATTGAAACTCGCAAATTAAAAAAATTATTGGAAAGGTAAGTTGAATAACGAAAATTGAAGTTAAAGAGAATCAAATTATCTACGAAAAAGTATTCTGTATTTTTTACTATAGGATTAATAGTTAATACAAAATTAAATAAATTAATTTGAGTTGAAATTTCAATTATTAGAGATTTAAGTGTCATACTTGAAATCAGTCATGAACACTGTCAATAAAACAAAATTGAATTTACACACTTGAATTAAAATATTTAGATTTTACGAGTGTTACACAGCAATAATATAAATTCAATCAGTTTCATAAATTCACTAATGAATACAGTAGTTAGGATTCTATGGAATCTATTAAAAGAAGAAGAACTAATGCAATAGAAAAATTTCATTTAATGAGTGGTAAGATAAGAAATTTCATTGATCTTGACACCCTTAGTCGGACCAAGGATCACTTATTTCAGACCAAGAATCACGAAAATCGGGTCCATTTCGTTCAAAAGTGGTGCAAACGATTGTTAATAACAATTTAATTGTATAAATAAAAATAACTCCCGAACCATTGGTTTCTTGGGGCAGTTTATTGGAAACAAAATGTTAAAAATGAAAAAATACACAAAAAAGGTTTCATAGTGTTTTTTCGTATCTCAAATATTTCGCGAAATATGACAAAAAAACGAGCGAGGTGCTCGAAATTCTCCCTCTCGCACAGCAGCTGCCTATCGCGCGCGCTTTCTCTCCGTCAAATTGCGTCAGATATCTGATAGGCCGGAATTTTTTTACATAAAAAAAGAAAAACAAAAAATCGACAGAATTTCGATACTACCAATCGACGGTTTTTAACTTCCTGCTAAGAAAATCGATGATTTTCAAAAATTTCGGGAAGTTATTGTTATCACCCCGATTTTCGAAAATCGAGTTTTCATCAGATGTCGACGTTTTGAGGTCCTAGGAAGCTATTCTGACTATTTTCAGAATGATGTCCGAGTGTTTGTATGTATGTATGTATGTATGTGTGTGTGTGTGTGTGTGCGTGTGTGTGTGTGACCGGTCTATAACTTTTTAATTAATGAACCGATTTGAATGGTTCTTGCGGCAACCGAAAGAGCTTGTTGGCCATCAACTTTCCTGAACATTTCAGACCATTTGATCAAGTAGAGTCAAAAATATTTGCGAATTACGAAAAAAAAATCGGTCTATCAGATGACCCTGCGGGCCAGCTCCAAAACTTCCCGCTGTTTTTAAGCTCGTTGAGCTCGAAAAATTGCTGTGAATGCATTTTTGAGCTCTTCGAGCTCGAAAATAATTTTGTATGCCGTTGTTTTCGGAAAAAAAAAAAAACATTTTTTACCATTTTTTCTCCAACGATATCTCTCAAACGAATCGACCGATTGAGAAGGTTGAGGTAGCAATAAACACGTTTTACTGAGCTCTAGAGCTGATCAGATTTAAAAAATTGATTTATCTAGTCGTTTTTGGGAAATTTCTAACACTAAAAAAAATTTTTTTTTTTAATTCTTTCGACAACGGTTTCTCTTGAACGAATGAACCGAGTTTGATGGTTGAGTTGGCATTCGACGTGACTTATAAAGTTTTAGAGCTGATTAGATTTTGGAATGAATCCACGGGGCACATCAGAAGTTACTAAAAAAAAAAAACATTTTTGAAACAAATTTATTTCTGGAAAATCTCCGAATGCAACTTACCGATCATGCTCAATTTTTCACAGCTTCGAGATATTAACAAGCCGCATCGAGTGACACCTTGACAATCAAAATCGGTTAATACGTTCAAAAGTTACGGATATTTACATATGTACGTACGTACACACCTACATACACTTGGACATCATCTTGAATTAGTCAGAATAGCTTCCTAGGACCTCAAAACGTCAAGATCTGATAGAATTCTGATTTTCGAAAATCGGACCGAAGGCAACAACTTCCCCGAATTTTTTAAAATTTTCAATTTTCTTAGCGGAAATTTAAAAAAGTCAGTATTTTTACATAATGGTGTCAGTAAAAATTAATATACATATACAACCTGAAATACATTATAAATTATATTGTAGCAAATGTTAAAAATATGATATTTTTTATTAAACACTTAATTATATCAACTATTAATAATGGAAGAGTATTGGAGCAAGGATTCAAGTTAAGGGAGATGAAACTTTAATTGTTTTTTACGTATAAAAAATTTGGTGGCCCTGACAAGGGCCGTTTTTAATTTAAGTCTGAACTTGACTATCTAATGGGAAAATATCGTCACATGTACAATCACGGTAACTTCGTCGTTTCCGTCCAATATTCCGAAAAAATCATTTTTGTCGTGCCTCCGGATGCAACTGCCTAGGCGGATGTATTTGCCATGGGCCTTGAAGGGAGCAGACTGCTCAGTAAGTGTCATCGGATTGCCATAGTGATACCTATGCTATAGTGATACCGAAAAATCAGATCCACCAGGGCGAGATTGTAAAGGGAAATTCAACATCGTCATGATTGGTCCTTCCCTTCGAAGAAGACGAACACTGGATCTCCTTGGGGATCCTTCCAATCAAATCGGAGCATTCCGAAATCAGCTTCGAGGTCGAATGCTGTGCGATGTATTGCGAAGGAAACTTACTGCGACTGACTGGTGAGACAAAACCTTTTCACGACTACGATAATTTTATATACCTTGGCGACTTTTTTAAACGACACGATTTCAACGACTTTTGTGGTTTACTGGTGGACGGAACTCTAATTTTACAGTTAGAGCTGACTGTTTTTCTAGGCGATGATTTAAAATAAATAGATACTCAAGTTTCCGAACTTTGGGTTGAAAACGGCCCTTTCCAGGGCCACCAAATTATTCATACGTGAAAAATGATTCAAGTTAGCATCGATTCTTTATTTTATAGTTTGCAAATAATTCATTATTGACAGTATTGTGGAAAACAAGAACTTTTAATTCAATTTTCTTTGTCCGACTGCAATGATGAGAAATCTTGAGCAATTACTGTGCATTCGCAGTTATTTGATTTAGGAGCGAACTTAGAAATTTATTTCTTCCACTGATTTAATGTTAATTTCGACCCAAATATGAAAACTTATAAAATTTTATAAGCATAAAAAATTCGTTAGCTCTGAAAAGCGCCATTTGGTTGGTTAAAGTTTGTTGCTTAGCGGACTCGTCCTCTGAGTACGTTCTGCTTAAATTAAATACCCGATTGTTAATCCTTGGGCATGTTGGTGGCACATTTGAAGTGGTCGTTGGAGAAGCATGAAATGACAGTGTCAGTTACTTGATTTTATTTCGGAACCATCGATTCATTTCGAGATTTAATTACCGAAATTATTGAAAAATTTCGATTCGCAGGTTCTGATAAAAATAATAACGATATTCACGGCATCGGTACCTGCGAGCGAATAGGAAAACTGATAGCGGTGGAGGGGATATTTCCTTTGCTGTGGTTGGTGCGCACTTACCGACAGGAAATAAAAACAACAACAATCGTCACGTCAGTAGCTGCGAACCAATCAGAAAGCAGTACGTTGAAATTTAGTAGTGGAGATGGCAATGATCCGAGGTTTCTTAAGGGTCACACAGTCGTCACAAGTCATTTTCAACCGACAACTTACCTTGTACGTCACGTGTTAACAACCACTGAAGATTTCAACATCAATCATCACTATGGACTTCAACTACCAAGTGACTCACCTGACGAAAGTTACTGGCCACAGCTTCAAGTTGACTGAAATCAGCAAGAAGATGTATACAACAGAGTCAGGAGCTGTTGAGGTTATGGAGTCACTCCTGTGTCCGAGGCCGGAAATCCAAGAAACATGGAGTTTCCGTGTAGAGATGAGCCACGAC
>OZ024714.1:3190867-3673867 GCA_964016945.1 Microplitis deprimator
AGACCAAACCTTTCCATGATTATGATAATCTCATATACTTGGGGGACTTCTTCAAACGACATAATTTTAACGATTTTTGTGGTCTACTAGTCGACGGAACTCTAATTTTACAGTTAGAGCTGACTGTTTTTTTAGGCGATGATTTGAAATAATTAGATACTCAAGTTTACGAACTCCGAGTTGAAAACGGCCTTTTTCAGGGCCACCAAATTTTTTACACGTATAAAACAATTCAAGTTTTATATACCTTAACTCTTATCCTTGTCCCAAATCTCCCAACATTAATTTTCATTTATTAAATGATTAATAAAGATTATCAGATTTTTAACATTTATTACGACATAAATTATGCTGTATCTTTAGTTGAATATACTGAATTTTTAACTTTCCGCTAAGAAAATCGAAGATTTTCAAAAATTTCGGGAAGTTATTGTTATCACTCCGATTTGAGAAAATCTAAATTCCAACAGATGTCGACGTTTTGAGGTTCTAGGAAGCTATTTTGACTAAATTTGAGATGATATCCGAGTGTATGTATGTATGTATGTACGTACGTATGTAAATATTCTGTAACTTTTGAACGGATGAACCGATTTCGATCGCCGTTATTCGACGCAGATTGTTAATTACTATAAGCACTGAGAATTTAAGCTTAATCAGTAGGGTACGTTCGGAGATATTTCAAAAATAAAATTTTTTTAAAAATGTTGTTTTTGAATAACTTTTAATTCGCTCGATAGATTGATTCCAAAATCTAATCAGCTCTAAAACTTTATAAGCCGCGTCGAATACCACCTCAGCCGTTGCAATCGGTGAATTCGTTTGAGAGATATCGTTGGAGAAAAAATGGTAAAAAACGTTATTTTTCAAAAACAAAGACACTCAAAAGTATTTTCGAGCTCGAAGAGCTTGAAAATGTATTCTCGACAATGTTTTCGAGCTCAAGGAGCTCGTAAACTGCGGGAAGTTTTGAAGCTAGCCCGCAGGGTCAACTGACAGACCGATTTTTTTTCTTGGTTGGAGCATACAAAAATTCTTGCGTTAAACAAATAGTAATTATTTCAAGAAATTTTATTTTTTTTAAACAAAAAAATGCAATATTGCTACAATAACCTGGCACGGCTTTCTTCAATAAAATATCTCTTATATTAAGAAATATAAACTTTCAAAACAAGTAAAAGTTTTTCGATGAAAGCATAAAAATATGTTAACTTGAGGAAAAAAAATTTTGATTCAAGATAAAAATTTCAAAATGATTATTTATTTGGTGTAAGAAAATGTTTATTTTCTGAATCGTTAAAAAAAAATTTTTTTTATCAAGAATATTTTTCTTGGTTCGTTAACTGTATTTTCTGTGTAGAGAAACTAAAATTCAAAAGACGCGTGCAGGTTTTCATAACGTGCAAATAAAGAACTTTATGAGCTAAAGAAATACATTTATGTCAAAATACTCATACTACATAAACACTGCAGTGTTTAAACATCTTTAAATTGAAGAACTTTTATAATTTTTAATCATAAAATAATTCTAGTTATTAATATTGATCCTAAATGTATTTCGAAATTATCTGATGTTCTTGCGAATTATTACTACATAGAAAAAACAGTTAACTCGAATCAAGAAAAAAATTCCTGATTCAAGAAATTTTGTTTTAACGATTCAGAAAACTAAAATTTTCTTGCACCAAGTAAATAATTATCTTGAAATTTTTATCTTGAATCAAAATTTTTTTTCCTCAAGTCAGCATATTTTTGTTTAAATTGAAAAATTTTTACCAGTTTCAAGAGTTTTCATTTTTTAATATGAGAGAAATTTTTTTGAAAACAATTTTTTTTTGAACGTGAAAATGAACTGTATTTTTTTATTGAACAATCGAAAGCAGAACATAGTGAAGATATGAGTCATTTAAGAATGCAAGTTGTAGTAAAACATTGTATCTGTTATAGAATATGAAGATTGCTTGTTAATAAAACTAAAAGATATGAAAAGTATTTTTCAGCTTGTAAGAGTGAGACGGCATAATCACCGTATAAATGCGGCATAACCACTATATATATACGGCATAACCACCGTATAAATATGGTGCGAACATTGTATAAATACCGTGTAACCACTGTTTAAATGAGGTATAGCGGCCGCATAAATACTGTATAACCGACGTTTAAGTACAGCATAAAAACTATACAAATGAAGTATAATCATCGTATAAATACGGTATAGCGAGAGCGTAAATACGGTATAACTACAGTATAAATACGGTATAACCACAGTATAAATACGGTATAACCACAGTATAAATACGGTATAGTCCCTATATAAATTTGGTATCAACACAATATATTTACGGTATTAATGCGGTAATAAAATTTCACAAACATACTGCATTTATACCGTGGGTATACCGTAATAATACTTAGACCCAAAAAATACCGTGAAAATACCATAGAAATACCGTTATGGCAATTCCGCGAGGAAAATGTTTAATTAATTATATTTTTTAAACAGTGTGGTAAAAAATTCTGTTTTTTTTTGTTTTCAAGGGCTTAAAAACATAATCTTCGAAATTATCATAATTAAAGTAAGGGTTAACTGTTGGAGGTTTGACTACCAAATTACCTTAATAATCTTCAAAAGGTTTCAATAACTTTGCTCAATCCATACGCCTCAAAAAAATTCGTAAAAAAGGCGTTTTTTTTTTCACGCTTTAACCTTTATCCCTCCCCCTTAAGCACAAACATACTATTTCCGTACCTTTATAATCCCATGGACTTCAAATTAAAAAAAAAAAAAATTCATTTAGCTGATGTAACCAGTTTAATTGAAATTTTTATTTTCTTATTTCAACCACAATATAATCTATTGACCTAAAAGAGCTTTAATCAACAAAATTTTCAAATTCATTTTAGTTCAGAGAAAATAATAATTTTTCTGTAACAAATTTTTTTTTCAAGTGGTCTATTATGCCCCAGATATCGCCGATCAGTCTAAAATATCTTTAAAACATCAGCGATAACATGATTTGAGCAAAAATGAAAGAAAAAATTTTTAAGGGGCGCCGCCGTGCCCCGGTGTCCCCTATTATACACAATTAATATTTTAATATTTTTTAAATAATAACTATTTTAAATTTGAAAATGAAAAGAAACGATTATTATGGTCACAGATCACTTCCAACCATTGAAAGGTAGGTTTTGGAGGTCATTTTTAGGTTCCTGCCGACCATGCCCGTATGAAAATAACATCTATGGTCAAAATATATGTGGCCAATTTAACTGTATTTTCTGATATAATTTTTTTTATATTGAAAAATATAATATTCATCATATACGAGTTCGTATATGTTTAGCATATATAAAATATATATGTCAATCATATACAAAAAATATATTCTTGCTATATCCGAAAACTATATTTTTATCATACATAAAAATATATATTTCTTTCATATACGAAAAATACATTCTGATCGTATATAAAAACATATATTTATATTGTGTATGGAAAAAAAAAAAATTCTCATTCGTAAGACCAACTCAAATTAAATTAGATCTAAATTTTAATATACTTTTTAAATTGCAGTTAAAATTTTCAAAATTGGTTAATTTGATACGAATATATATTACCATATACATATTCATACTTCGAATAAAATACATTCTTAAATATAAAAAAGAAAGTATATGGTGCCCTTTATAATATAAATTATATACTACCATATATTTCATTTCATATAAAAATTTTATATTTTTCGAATATTAGAGGAAATATATCAATACAATATATTATAAAGTAAATGTAAATGTATATATAGCTTAGTATAAAAAACATGTAAGTTACATATATAGAATACTGTTTGAGCGAGAACTAAAATTAATAGTTTAACAATTTTATTTATATTTCGACCAAATATAATGTATATAAATTATTGCAATTGATTAGACTCAGGTGGATATCAGATAGTGGACTGTAGTTCTTGATTCTGGTTCTGGTGAATTCTCAGCAGTTGGAATTCTCGTAGCTGAGCTGGTGGCAGCAGAGCTAATGTGCTCTGACTCGGTCAGTGTTGAGTGGAGGCGAACAGGAGTCAGGTTTGACAAGCGGCCCGATGACTAGTAGATCTGGCTGGTTATGTGCGGTGTTGACTCTAGCTTGGCAGGGCCAAGCAGCTGCAGGCGTGTCCTGGAGGTCTCGAACTGGTACAGGATCGCGAGAGTAAAGACTCTCGGTACTCGTTCAGATCTCGGAATTACTCGTTCAGCTCGTACTAGCTCGTTCGCAGCGATTAATCAGCAGCTGTTGGAAATATTGCGATGTCAGTATCTTACTTAGATGATACAGAAATAGCAGCAGAACAACTTAGGAGATCTAACTTGACAGCAGAGATCTCGCAAACCACTGACTTGGCGTTGCGAGACACTCAAGTAGAGTATTATCAGGTTAGACAGAGTAGACAGAGACGTGATTGTAAGAGTGTCCCGAGACGCATGTCTCGAGCAGACGGATCATGACATGATTGAGCAAGAGTAGGAGTTGATGATGTCTGCTAGGGCATCTGACGGATCACAAGGTGGTGTCCCGGTCGCAGGTGAACCGGGACCAGACTCAGGTAGACCTTGTGACGTGCTGAGAGAGGTCAGACGCGGACTAGTCAGACGAGAATCCAGTAGGTACCTCTCGAAACTCTCATCTAGCCGATCCACCACAACAACTGACGGGTCACCAAGGCGGTGTCCCGGTCGCAGGTGAACCGGGACCGTTCTGGGTAAGGCCTTGGTGAAGACTGGGGGCAGGTCAGCCATCGTGGTGCTCTCGGTAAGGAGAGAATACCCGAAAGGATTCTCCAGAGTAGAGATGGTCCGCTATAACCACTGACGATTCACAAGGTGGTGCCCCGGTCGCAGGTGAACCGGGACCATACGCAGAAAGACCTTGTGATGAGCAGTTACAGGTCAGGGATTATAGCGCGACCCAGTTGCGTCAGAGTATTGACTTCATGTGAGATAGAATAGCAATTGAATCTGTGTACATACCAAAGTAACCCAGGCTATGATTTACTTAGACCTGAGTGTTATGATTAAGAGCTGGTAGTCTGAGACAAGTTGAACTGGATACCACGCTCACACTAGAGCGAGATTGCGCGATGCAGCTTGCTGATGGTCGAGAACTGTTTCTGCTTAAGAGGCGACGCACTTGATTCTTGACGGTTGCTTGAAGTGAGAGAGATCACACAAGTATTATCGATGTGGTATCGATAGCAGCTGGATGATCAGGAGCTATGCTGGGTTGTTGTCATGGTAGACATCACTTGCTAGCGATAAGATGCTGTAAAACTAAATATTAATTAAACTGAACTATGGCTGATTTCACTGTATTAGGTAAAGAGTAGTTGAACAGGATCGGGGACACTCGATGTGCTTGGTATAAAAGGTCAGAGACGACTGACTGGTAACAACGGCGGCGAGTTGATGCAGAGCTCCAGTATGCTAAAAAAAAGGTTTGAAAAACTGGTTTGGAAGTTTCTCGATTTTTCCACTTTCCCAAGAGCGTGAGAAAGTCCTGTAAAATTATTTATAAAAAAAGTTACATGTATAAAAAAAAGGGAATGAAATCTGGCGACCAAATGTTCGCGTAGAAGAGCTGCGTATGCGGGCGAAAGGCTCGCGCTGTGAACAGAAAGGATCAAATTTTTATGGCCCCGAACCCGGGACGGTCATAAAAGTAGGTACTCGGGCGATGTTGCGAGTAGCGTAGAGCTAAAATATTTAGTTTGAGGGAAAGAATTATATTTTACAATATTTTATTTTATTTTTGAAATGCACATGTATTAAGTTTTTAATATCAATCATTTAATTATTCATTTAATGTAGCAATTTTCAACAAATACATATATTCACTACTGTATATAATTTTATATTAAATCGGCCAAAATCTCTATATGGATTTTTATAATATATCATATATTTTTTTGTTGCAAACATATATTATTTTATATATTTTAATCATATATTGTTTTTTCATACGGGTAGAGACTAAAGTAGACAAGCTGCTGACTAAAATTATCTTACGTTTCGTAAAAGCGGATAAAACTCACAAAGTTAGGTCAGATTAACAGCCCTGCTTAATAGTTTGCCTTAATGCTCGAATGTGATTTTATTCTCAACGCCCTCATATAACTATGATTTGAGTCTCGATAACCTCATTTACGATACAGAGGGTAAATAATCTACATTTAAAATTTTGTCTCAAAATAATTACCATATTTTCTCCAGCACACTATTTACTTTTAACAATTCTGAGTCATTAAGCACTAATGTTTTGTTGTTTAAACTTGATGTTAGTCTAGCCACCTGGATTAGGATTCGAAATAATTAGAGTGCCCTTCAAATGAATAATAATTTTAATGGAGGTAGAACCGATATGACGCGCCAGAGGGGTCTGAAACTTCAGGTACATAACGTAAACAATGAGTTAATCCGAGGCAGATTTTGAACATTAGTATTAAATGTAATTATTATTGCCGTCTTCGAGTAAAATTTTATTAAAAAAGGCCAAAAGTTGGCCGAAAAATTTTTATTTTTCTGAAAATACGCCCAAAATTGGCAGATATGTGACCGACAAATGAATCGGCCTGTTTTCGGCCAAAGATTTTTATATACTCGCAAACAAATAACCCTAACATATTCAGTTTTTAGTGAAACATTAAATAATCTTAATATTGGCATCCGAAGGATTCGAAACCAGCATCCTACGTGCGAGAGTCAGACGCTTTATCGCTACGCTACGGAGCCAGTAGGAATGTTTTAGTTTAATTCGGCATCTCTAGAACGTTGTTCTCATATTGAATGGATATATACAATCAGTTGCTTATACATTGATCCAAACGGGATAAATATCGTATGATTATTTCTTAGCTTTAAGAACATTGAAATTGATATTCGAATGTAAATCATAAAATTCCTCTTCTTCCAATGACTCTCTTGATCCAACATACGCACATCATCAAACCTGAATCTGTGTCCGGTGTATAAATGATGTAATGCCAAAGCTGTGCTACTAGATGGAGGTTCCACTTCCAATAAAACATTATGATTAATTAATTTAATCTTTTTACAATCATATCTATGCTGGGCAATTCTCTTCTTCAGATGTTATCTAGTTTGTCCAACATAATACTTGCCACATTCACAAGGAAGTTTATAGATAATACCAAACTGGTCAAGTAAAGGTGTCTTATCTTTTAATTTTGTGTAACAAGATTTAACTTGCTTCACATTATAATACACCAATTTGATATTAGTATCCATGAAACAAGTATTAATTCTTGATGATAACTGTTTTATGAAAGGAAACCTCATAAACCTTTTGTTCCCAGTAGCTTCATCCAGATTTAAATTGATCCTACTGTTGATTCTATGCCATTTCTCTACACTCGCATCAATTGCTTTCTTAATCATGGCTCTTGGATAATTATCATTTAATAATAATTCCTCAAGTTTCACCAAATTTCTTTGGTGGAACTTCTCATGAGTGTTATTTAAAATTTTAAGAATCATGCCTTTGATGATACCGATTTTTCGCTCTGACGGGTTGTTGGACCTGTAATTGAATATTCTACCCGAGTGCGTTGGCTTCATGTACCAATCGGTTATGATGGTACCATCCTCAGCTCTAATCACTCTTAAATCCAGGAAAGGAATGCTCCCATCAACCTCCACCTACATAGTGAACTGTATTTTTCTATGATAGCTATTAAAATGATCAAGAATCATATCTATACAGTCTTGCGGAACCGCAGCAATAGAATCATCCACGTAGATTTTTAACAGCTTGATCTCAAATGGCAAGTCTCTCATAACTTCCTCTAATTGGTTAAATCAAAATAACTCCCGAACGGCTGGATTGTTGGGGCAGTGTAGGAAAAAGAAAATGTTCAGAATGAAAAAATACACAAAAAAAGTGTCGTAATGTTTTTTTGTATCTCAAATATTTCTCGAGATATGACCAAAAAACGAGCGACGCGCTTGGACCTCTCACTCTCGCACAAGCGGCTGCCTATGCACGAGCTCTCTCTCCGCCAAATTGCGTCAGATGCTTGATAGGCCGGAATTTTTCTGTTTTTTACACTAAAAATGAGAGGAGAAATTTAAAAAATCGATAAAATGTCAATACCACCAATCGACTACATTTTTTCTGAAACGAATTTCTATCGTATCGTTCGGAGACGTTCTTTTTTTTATTAACAAATGTTATGAACAAATGGATGTTTTCAAAGTCGAAATCAGATTAAAAAAATCAACGAAATGGGGAAACTATCAATCAACATTTATTTTTTTTTTGATACGATAGAAATTCGTTTCAAAAAAAAATGCAGCCGATTGGTGGTATTCCCATTTTATCGATTTTTGAAGTGAAACTTCTTTACGGAGGCTAGAATCGAACGATTCGAAGCGGAAAAGGGGAGGTAGCGCCAGAGGAGAAACATTGAGTGAAAGTTTAGAATAGGCGAGAAGGGGAATTGCTTGTATAGCGAGCCTTATATATTTTAAAGCGTGGGGGGAGTTGAGAACGGTCGAGTAGAATGGACGAGTGTAGTGCGCATGCGTCGTAATTTAACCACGTTATTCATATATAAACATATATATATATATATATATATAAACATATATATATATATATATATATATATATATATATATATACAATATTGGCCATTAGATCTTGTCGGGTAGTATAGCTTCGGGAAAAAAAATCTCTGAAAATCAAAATATGTATAACTAGTTTTCTACTAAATGAAAAATATATGTATACTAATTGAATGTAAAATTATGAATATGTATTGTAAAATAAGTCACTAAAAAAAATATGGTCAGTATTTAAAAATTTGTAAAGATTTTTTGTGTGTACTTGAAAATATCTATAATTAAAAAGAAATAAATTAAAAAGTTAATAAAAAGTAATTTTTATAAATAAAGTCACACCTCCATATAAATTACTGTATAAAATTTAATTTCTACAGATAAAGGTTCACCTCCATATAAATTTCCGTATAAAATTTAATTGCAATAAACATAAGCATAAAAAATTAAAAATAACTGTAATTATAAAGGTATAAAATCATTTAAATATATTTAAAATATTTTCTTTAATTAAATAAATGAATGAATGAAAGTATGTAATTTCAAAAAGAACTAAAAAAAAATTACTATAAAAAAAAAAATTCTAAAAACATACATTGGCATAACTAAACATGCCCTTGCGACCTTCAACCCACTCTGGAAACACTCTGGAAATATTCTGGTAACACGATGCAACCATATGAAATTTAGAGTATTTCCAGAACGGTTTTGTGCCCTTTTCTGAGAGTAAACCCAAAGAATTTCCAAAGCGGATGCGGAGTAAGTCCAAAGTGTTTCCAGAAAGTATTCAGAGTGGATACATACTGACACCGTTATGCATCCACACTGAATACAAACTGATACCAGAGTGTTTCCAGAATGTTTCCAGAGTGGGATCAAAGTAAATACATACTCAAACCAGAGAGTATTCAGAGTAAATGAATACTGAAAAAAAAAATTACCGAAATATATCATTTTTAGGATATTGAACAGAATTTATTGAATACAAAAGTCAATTTTTTTCATTACCTGAAACGTATTTTATGTTTCTGGACTGTAAAAACAATTTTTTCAAGAAAACAAAAATATTTGACATTATTATCACAATGTAATATACCATCTACTATATGATCATCGAAACAGGTACTTGTAATTCTGTCAATGACAGAGAAGTACCCGTGCCAGAATTGTTTTCAAGTATAGAATATAAAAACTCTGAAATACCCATCTAACCAGGAACAGGAAAATAATAGGTTGGGCGCGATCTAGTGGCGAATACTGAACTACTTCCACTACTGCTCAGCACCGGTGACTTTCTCCTTCCCCACATATATCTTGTCCCAGCAAATTTTTCTCTTAAGTCTTCCACATTAAAACCCGGGTCAGAAAATTAGATCGGTTTTAAAATAAATGATAAATTCAAATATTTTTTCTTTAATTTAAGTTTATAAATCGTATCTTTTTTATATAAGAATTTAATCTGTTTTTGCCCGTACTATTCCTTATCCAGGCCAATATCAGACTTATTTTCGTATGATATTTAGTCTGTTTAAATCGCATTTAGACTAAAAACAGACTTTTTTTATTAGAATTCATGGTCTGTGTTCAATTGTTTTTAAGATCAAAAACAGGACTTTTTACAAATATAAATAATAATAATAATATAGATTCATAAATTTACTTTAATTTTCTTGATATATGAAACATGCTAATGCGCTTCCGTAATAAGATGTCACAATAATTTAATGATTTCTAATGCCACGATATTTTTGATTTTATTCAGTAAATAAGGAAAATTTCTTGACATTTTGAGAGTTATTTTATTACTTTTATTCAATACTATAAATATTCAGTCAATAAGAACTAAAACTTAAAGCTGTCAAAACTTTCATTAACTGTTGACATTTTTAAACAAAAGACACTAAATAAATAGTAAACAAAACATAATCGATTTTGTAACCTAATATATTTTTTATAAATATCGCCCATAAATAAACATATTACAAGTTCATATAATATAATCTAGTTTAGTCCCTGCAAATTTTCAGAACTAAAATATTTTAAAGTTCAAGAATTAATCTAGTTTTGTCTGCCAATAACGAAATTGTTTTTTAAAACAACAGATCAAAACAGCAAAAAGATCAAAAACAGATCAAATAATTAATTAATTAATTTATAATTAATTTTTACTTGCTGAAAGTTAACATAAAATTCCTGATTATTT
The DNA here is from genome assembly GCA_964016945.1 of Microplitis deprimator. Lineage (NCBI taxonomy): Eukaryota > Metazoa > Arthropoda > Insecta > Hymenoptera > Braconidae > Microplitis > Microplitis deprimator. The sequence continues at coordinate 3,201,708 of OZ024714.1, forward strand.
CTAAACTAAAAACTCCGGATTTTTTTTACTTCTCGGAGTTATTCTTGAAAGGGTTTAGAAAAGATCGCCGTTAAAAAAATTAAAAAATTTTGATTTTTTACTTCTTTATTAAAAATCTAAAGCAATGAAAAATAAAAAACGTGAATAAAGCAATCAAGAAATTTTGTTTTTTCGATTATTTTGTTTTTATGTTGCTAATAGCTACACAACAATAATTTTAAAAAAATTTTTACTTGCATTGCTTAAATAATTGTTATAAACAAATGCATTGTTAATAAGATTCAATAAAATTTTTTTTTGGGAAAAAAATGCTTAATGAAAATAACGATTTTTAAGAAAAAAATCGTTTCATAAATAATTTTTTCGATTGCTTGAAAGCGAATTTGCTAATTAACAATTTTTTTGGATTTATTACAATGTATTCATAAAAATAACTTTTATCCATAAATCATTAAGCAATTGAGTTAGAGCTTCGATTAAGAGCTTAATTTGTTTAATGATTAATGGAGAATAAAAAAGACTTGAAGTGTTGTAGTCGTATCTTCAATAAGTTATTCTAATAACAATAAAGAAGAACAGAAAGATAGCGACAAGTCCAAGTGTACAATAATTAAAAAAATTATATAAAAAATAAAAACAAAATTTTTTCTACAAAAAAAAAAAAAACGCATGGTTGTTTTTAGTAATGAAAAAAAATATTGCGTAAAAATTTATTTGTTGATAACAAATTGTTTGCTTAAGAAACAAATAACAAATGAATGAAAAAAATTTTTTTTTCTAATATAAGAGAACATGATTGATGATGAATTAAAAAAAGTTATGGTAGCTCAATATTAACCTTTCGTTACTCGCGCTATGAGCGTGACGCCGCCTTTTTGACTAAAATAGCAATCAAAGTTACTGCATGGGTATTTGTGACTTTATACTTAACCAATTCTCTCTTTGAAATCTATATTTTTGTAATATATGTGTATAATCAATAAATATACATTTTAAATATAAAAAAAGTATATTTATGTATTACAAGAATGTGAAAAAGCGGCACAGTGCTCATTATGCGAGTTAAATTGTCGATTCAATTTTTGTAACCACGTTGCCAAACTTACCGTTGTAACTGTAAGAAATAATTCATTATAGCAGTATGATTTGGCAAAGTCGCATTTCATTTAGCATGGGCGGCACAGTGCTCGCCACGCGATGAAAATCGTCGGGCGAGTGGACGCGAGTAACGAAAGGTTAATATTGAGTAAAAAAAAAAAATTTTAATCAGCAAATGCGCTGTTTAGCAATAAAAAAAATTTTTTTGGAAGCGATTTTTTTCTTAAAAATCGTTATTTTCATTAAGCTTTTTTTTTTTTTTATAAAAAAATTTTATTAAATCTTATTAACAATACATTTGCTTATAACAATTATTTAAACAATGCAAGTAAAATTATTGTTATGTAGCTTTTACACTGTAAAAAATTCGCGGAGTGAATGCGGATTAAATCCGGAGTGGATGAATTTTTAATTATTAACTCCCCTCGGAGTGAAATTTACTCCAAAGGGGAGTTCTTGCGGAGTAGGCAATTTTTTATTAATTTAATTCCTCCGGAGTAAAATTCACTTCGGAGAGGAGATTTTGAAATATAATTAATAAAATATAACTCCACTAAATATAATCGAAGTAAAAACTCTCGTAGTACTTTACTGATCAGCTGATACGCACACACACACGTACACACATATTTGGAGGCACGTTCGCACACACACATTCGCACACATGTACGCACACACAACCGAACAAACCCGAAAACACGCACGCACACACGCACACACCCGAACACACACACACACTGTTTAATATTAATTAATATAAATTCATTTAAATGTTAAAATTCCGGATATTCTGGTGCGAGCAAAATAAAAAAAACCATGAAAATTGAGAAAAAATTGGCTTAAAGATTTTTTAGCAGTGATACCGATTACAAAACGTAAATTAGCTATAAGCTATTTTTTTTAAAGAGAAAGGATTTCTCTGTTATTTCCGCCTAATAGCGACTTAATATCTTGCAATGTCGCAGAGCTATAGGTAATTAAAAAAAAAATAAAAATTTACATGTTAATTAAATAGGAAAATTTCAAATTCATTTAGCGAGTACTTAAAATTAAAATTAAGAGCTCATCTTTGGTTAGAATTTTTTTTTTACATGTTCAGATCGTTATTTCGTCGATGGACCAGAAAAAAAAATAGTCGTTTCAAACGAAGTACTCTAATGTAAATATTCTGTAAGTTTAAAAAAGATAAACCGATTTTGATTTCCAAGATGGTACTCGACGCGGCTTGTTAATTCCAACAAGCTATAAAAAATTGAGTTTGATCGGTAGTGTGCGTTTGGAGATATTCCAAAAATGAAATTTTTTTAAAAAATTTTTTTTGGATAACTTGCAATGTGCTCAATGGATTGGTTCCAAAATGTACACATCTCTAAAACTTCATAAACCGCGTCGAATGCCACCTCAACCACCAAAATTAGCTCATTTACTGAAGAGAAATCGTTGTCGAAAGAATTGAAAAAAAAATTTTTTAGTTTTTTTGAAGTTTCTCAAAAACGACTCGATAAACCAATTCCAAAATCTACTCGGTTTTAGAACTCAATAAAACACGTCGATTTCCACCTCAACCGTCTCAATCGGTCAATTCATTTGCGAGATATCGTTCGAGAAAAAAATGGTAAAAAACGTTTTTTTGTTTTCAAAAATAGTGGCATAAGAAAGTATTACGAGCTCGAGGAGCTCGAAAATAACGAAAAATATTGGGGCTGGCTCGCAGGGTCAACCGATAGACAAATTTTTTTTTCATGTTGTAGGCACACCAAGCATATGGAATTTTTTTTTTTTTTTTTTTAAATTTTATGAAAACGTTTTCCATGTTTTTGTATTATATTAAGTACACAGAAAAAAAGGTTGGCTTGGCCCAAGATAATTTTTGTCTTCATTTTTTTATTCTTGGGCTGAGTGGTTGTGTTTTTTTAATTCAAGAGGATTTTTTTCGACTAATATTATAAAAATATTGTATCAAGAACAATTAAATTTTAATTTAAGTTAAATGATCTTGATTTAAGAATATATATTTTAAATCAAGTTCATTTTTTTTCTAACCAAGTAAAAAAAAATCTGTCTATCGGTTGACCCTGCAGGCCAGCCCGAAAACTTCCCGCTGTTTTCGAGCACCTTGAGCTCGAAACCATTGTTGTGAATACATTTTTAAGCTCTTCGAACTTGAAAATACGATTGCATGCCATTGTTTTCGGAAAAAACCGTTTTTTAGCATTTCTTTTTACCACGATATTTTACGAACGAATTAATCGATTAAGATGATTGAGGCGGCAATCGACGCGTTTTATTGAATTCTTGTGCTGATTAGATTTTGGAATTGATCGATTGAGCCATTTCTGAAAAATTAGAAAAAAACTGAAAAAAAAAATATGTTTTTTTTTTGTTTTTCTTCCATACGTTAGAGTCTATTTGATCGATCGATTTGAAATATTTAGAAAAGTTGACGGCCAACAAACTCTTTTGATTGCTACCTCAAACATTTTAATCGGTCAGTTCATTGAAAAGATATTAAGAGTTTACATCCAACTCACACACACACACACACACTCACACGCATACATACAGACACTCGGACATCCTTCTGAAAATAGTCAGAATAGCTTCCTAGGACCTCGAAACGTCGAATCTGATAAAAACTCGATTTTCGAAAATCGGGGTGAAACCAACAACTTCCCGAATATTTGAAAATTAATAATTTTCTTAGCGGGAAGTTAAAAATATCGATACAAGATGTTTTTCTTTTTTAGTTGGTGAGTATAGTAAATTGTCACAATATACATAAAAATCTCAAACCAAGAATTTTTTTTGTATGTAGCTCTTGTTTGTGCTCTTTGAGAACCGATAGATTATACTCAACAGTGCTTAAAGCCATGCTTAAAGAACACGCTGTGCGTGGACTTGTCTATGTGCGTACTAAGCAGTTTTCGTTGCTCAGCATTCCTGATGATACTCTCATATTTCAGCTTAGGAAGTTCCATAAGAACGTTTATTCTTATGAGACCAAGGGTTTTAGCCATGTAAATTTCTGCTTCATATAAAAATGCTCCCCTATGCCTATTCTCATGTCCTAGATGAATCTTGGGAACTGACCAAGCGGTTCATTGCGTTGCGTGCAACAAGGTTCGTAACCAACACTATGATCACATATACATTCATGTGTCAAAAATGTAGCTTTTTTTTCAACATGTTTTATGTCACGGCGACCGGTTACCTCCTCATATATGGCCATATCTGCGCCGTACATATGCATTCGTGTTTATGTAAGGCAATGTTGTATTTTGATATTATGTCTAAGATTATTATAAAACCATGTATGAGTTTATCAAACTTTTCATAAAAATGGCTGAGTATATCCATTTTTGCGATATGGCTGTACCTGTTCATATATGAGTCATATATAAGTATTAATGATAATCAATGTGCACATATAGTTACACACGACCATGAAAAAAATTCATATGTTCTTTTGTATTTCTTATATTTCATTTATTTGATTATAAGCAATCAAATTTATAAATATTTTAACTTGATTACATTTCTCCATGAAATAGTTGTAAAGTAGTAATGTATTTCAAAAAATTGTTCGAGAAGAATTATCTTATTAGGTATTTACTCGAAGTATTATCTGTTTTCTAAACATATTGTCTAAATATACCTAGACATCGGGGTAGTAAAGTTTATATATTGTCTATACAAATTAGGCGATTCCAAGTTGAGTGCGAGACCCTAAATTTACCTGAGCCATGTCCGACTTAAGCGCAATTGGTAAATCTACATCTGATTAATATAGTTTCACAGAGTCACAAACCGTCATATGTAAGACATTAACTATACCATAAAACAACATTTTATACTGTATCGAAATATTCACATTTTAAAATTATTTTATAAATTCAAAACATAATATTTTATGTTTAATTCTTAATACCTGAATTAATTATTTATTAGATAATTATGATTCGTATGAAAAGTTATTTCTAGTCACCATAAATTAATTTAAATATTAAAGTTCTGGACCAGACTGAATATTAAATGAACTGAAATCCGCGTTACTCTGAAAGGACCCGCTCGAAAAAAAAAAAAGCTAACTTAAAATTCGATTAAAGCTTATAGTTATGTAGTATCCATATCTTTAAATTTCAAAGTTTTTAATTTAAAATAAAAATAAATTTTCTAATTTTTAACACAACTGAGGTAAATGTCCCGATACCGGAACGACGAAGGGTATACGACTGATTTTTATCGTTTTATAAATATTCAAATATATTATAAACCAAAATAATTCATTACTTCATATAGAATAGACATTTACCTATTCAAAAATGATTAAATTAGTATATTTTTCTTACATTTAATATAAAAAAAAAAAAAATTTTCTATAATATCCCAAAGACCTAATACCGGAACGCTGAAATAGCCTTGTCCCAATACCGGAATTCAGTTGTCCTAATACCGGAACAGTAAATAAAATGAGTTATTTTTTGCACTGATGTGCATTTATTTATAGTGAAAAGATTAACAATTAATGAATAATATTAATGTACAATGCATTCAAAATTTGTAAATGATTAAATATTTAATAAAAAATAAATATTTTGAACTGAAGAATAGAAACAAAATAAATCATTTGAGGTTGTACTATAAAAATGATTGAAAAAAACAAATTGAACACAAAAATTTATTTTATTTAACTCATACGCGCTATTCACGTTTTATCACGCCTAAAATCCGAACCCTAAATGGCCGTTTACCGATTGGTGAAAAATTATTTATCAAAACGCAATAAAGATGTCTACAATCTCGGCCATTGTGACGTAATAAAAATAAACGTAACTATCTTTCGGGCTCTAACTGAATATTGGGTAATTACAACTTCCTGTTGTTACCCATTGAGCAGCCAAGATCGTGGTGCCGAATGTTTTTAACGTGGAGTTAAAACTTTGACATTGAATTTAAATTTCCGTTCAATTAAATTAACTTCCCTATAATTTTATCATATTTTTAATATTATAAGTTTGTTTTTTCACCATGTCACTAAACAACTATTTAGACTTCGCTCTTTAGGCAATTAATAAAACGTAAATAGCGCGCATGAGTTGAATAAAATTATGGGCGCAACATGTAGGTTAAATCATAATTCGTCATTCGCGATGTGTTAGCACTTGTCTCCGGTGCACAGTATGCACTCGCTCCGCTTATGCCTGCGTGCCTACGGCTCGTGCTAACCACATCGCGCTGGCACATTATGAATAACTTACCCTGCTAGTTACTCCAATAACTATTTTATGATTTAAATCAGAGTTGATCAACATTTAATGCATTTTTCATAATACTCATACTAACTGCATTAAATATTAGGTCTCCAGTAATAATTAATATTCAACTTGATTTAGCCAGTCAATAAATTTCACCGTCAATGTCTATCGATAACATTAATATGAGTGACTGTTTCGGTACTGGACACGGGTTCGTTTTGCTGTACCAATAGACGAACAGTAAAATTAATATTATAATATTATTTTTATCATATTGTTGATATGTTTTCTTAAATTTTATATAATTCAAGATGGATATACACGAAAAAAAAATTATTGAAAAGTAATTTTACACATTTTCTATAAGCTTAAGACCATTGACTGATTTCTTAGCAAAACCATTATGAGACATGAAAAAGTGATGGATCCGAGACTATTGCTCTAATTAAAAATTTTTTTTTTTCTTTACTTTATATTTTGGATATATTCTGAAATCTATTCTATATCCTATTTTGTAACTGAAAGATTAAGTATTTAAATAAGGAAATTTTTATTAAATTTCATCGCGTACGAGTTAAAATATATAATGATTATTAAATCGTTCCGGTATTGGGACATTTACTTTATCTCAATTAAAAATTTACGATGGCAATATCATTAGGTTATTTAATGTTGTTTGATATATTTTCCTTCACACTTTATCCAGGCTTAGGACTGGTAGTCAAAAGTAATTTTTACTGGCGTGTTTAAAAATATTAAGAACTCAATGTTCTTGCTAGATATTAATATTAAAATATCTCAAAAAAATAAAATATTTTTAGTGGCCAAGCCGGCCAGTTGTCATTATTTTTTAAAACTAACATGCAATAAACTGACAAATTTAAATTGATGAATATAAAATTAAATGACTTTAATACATGCAAAAAAAAAAGGTGCTATCACATAAGAAACTCTATGAACTACAACGAATAAATATCAATGATGGAAATTTTTGATTTGATTAATTGCAAACTTTTTGTTTCTTACTCTGGGAACCATCGACTTTTTGTGACGAGCACCTTTTTTGTTTTGGATCCCGTTTCACGTCTTTATTTTTAGTCAAACTGTTAATGGCGCCGCTGGTTGAATATAACTCCTCCATCCATCGACTCCTTTTCTGGTTTGGAAATTTTTTAATAGTGACTTGTTTCTTCCTTCTTCTATCTACAACACTAAAATTGTATTTTTGATGAGCATGCTGTAAAGGACGATGTTTTACCTTTATTGATTCCAATTCTATTGACTTCGTCGGCTGGTCGTATTTCCTGTAGATTTCAGGAAAATCCCGTTCAATTGATTTCCCAGGAGTTGGTGGTGGTTTTGATGTGTCAATATCTTCATCATTGATAAGTACTGAAACGAATGAATACGCCGAGTCAACCATATTTAGTGAAATCCTTTAAACGAAATATCTAAACAATATCAACAAATATTTAAGGTTAGTAGTTCACACTGCGATGTGCACGCTAAGAAGTTTTACGAAGAAAGAATAAAAATGGCCGTATGGCTTTAAATCCTCACGTAGTATATAGTCGTCCCAACTATAGCTTGGAATTATTTTCCCACCATTTTCTTTCCCCACCACTAAAATATTAGAATGAGCGCATGCGCCATCAAAAGTGCGTATGTGCCAAAGCCACCATAACCAACTTTCGAAGGGTGGAGGGAGAAACTGTGGTGGGAAAAAAATTCCAAGCTTTCGTCCGGATGACTATATCAAAGCGCCCTCGTGTGGGTGACCGATGAATTAAAAACGTAAAAGGAACATTAATGCTGACAAAATAAATTAAATTTTTCTGTAACAACTCTGTGTTTGACCATAATTTTACCAATTTTTATGAAGCCTTAATTTTTTGAAAAATAGATAATTAAATTTTTTCTTCTTTGTGTAAAAGTATTGATTAAATATTATTCACTTCAATGGTACTTTATTTGTATAATATTCGCTATTATAATATACTGCGTAACGTGATAGTGGACATGTATATACGATAACTAATAACAATAATACAATTATGGTATGAGTGAGGGGTGTACAAGATAGGTCACTTAGTGACGAGGGTGTCGGGGGTTGTGCCGGAACTGCATCTCTCCTCGCTGTCCTCTAGTCCCACGGCTTGTAGCTGGTGGGGGTAGCCAATCTATGGGGGTGTGATTGACGTCACACTGACGTCAGAGCCTGAGTCCCAACTGCCCGCAACTACGAGCATAGGCTGTGAGGATTGTCGCTGCTTACAGTCGGCCTTCCTGACATCCGTCACGTCCTCGGGACGTCAGCATCCGGAGGAGAAGACGCAGAGGCCATGCTCCGAGTCACTCGGCGTTTCTCTATAACAGTAGAAATTATTAGTAATTTGTGCTCCTAGCAATATACAACATGCGAATAGACAGTTGTGTGTGCAGTCCAGCTGACTTAATTTCATGCAACATGCTAAGCCATGCGTGGCTACTCGACGTTTTCTGAGTAGCACCATGTGTCCGAAGATTATCATGTTGCCAGATCAACAAAACTACAGTCACCCGAGTCACCACCAACCGGTGCAGGTTGCATCTCACGACGTTTCGCAACTCGAGATGACTGTCGGCCCTCAGAACCACCACCAACCGTCGTGATCATGTCGACCCTTCGCAGTTCTACCAGCCTCCAGAACCACTACCAACCGGTGTGATCATCGACTCTTCGCAGTCCTTTCAGCCTCGGGCCTCGCACCTCGAACCACCACCACCCGGTGCAGGTCGTACTCTACGACTGTTCACAGTTCGAGTGCGTTTTTATTCTCGTCAGAACCACCACTAACCGGTGCAGGTCACACAAGTGTGACTTTTCGCAGTTCCTCCGATAGTTTAGCCTCTAGAACCACCACCAACCGGTGTAGGTCATACTCTACGACTTTTCGCAGTTCTAGAGGTTCCCTTCTGCCTTAATGTAGATATGGATCGTACCCGGCAGCGCAGGTGTTGAATCAGAATCCTCTGAGCTGTCACTGGAGCTGGAGTCGCTGACCTCGGTACCATACATCTTCAGCTTCTCGCCCGGAAATACCCCAGTATAGGGTTTTTGTGTCCGCTCCGCTCCCTTGACGTCCTCAACGACATAACGGTCCTTATCGAGGACTTTGGTGACTTGATATGGCCCAGTGTACTTCAGCAGTAATTTTTTACTCAGCCCATCATTTGAGCTTACAACGCGTCTAGCCATTACTATTGTCACCACAACTGAACACTCGAGGCGAAGCTCGTTTCCGAATGTACCGAGCAGCCTGCTGTTGCTGAGTCTGCTCGATAACCCTTTGTGCCTCCTGAATATCATTCATACGGTCATAGTTACAATCACCCTCTCCCAACTCATTCAGCACTCGTGACTCAGTCGAATGTCGCGGTCGAAACCCGAACAACAATTGAGAAGGTAATTTTCCAGTTGCTTTATTTACGGTGTTATTTAATCCCCAGATTACCCCGGGTAATTTACGATCCCATTGAGGTTCTTCTTCAACGCTCGCAGACAACATACCTAATATTGTTCGGTTATACCTTTCTACCTGCCCGTTCGCTCTGAGTGTCTGTACCGCAGTTTTAACGTGTTGTATGTTTTTCTCTTTACAAATATCTTCAAACGCCTTACTCGTGAACGCAGTGCCACGGTCGCTAATTATGCGTCGAGGATAACCAACTCCCGCGTCCGCGGTGTCGTTTAAAAATTTTATAACTGGTGAAGTCTGTGTGTTCTTCACCGCACGTGCAAATACGTATTTTGTAAATGAATCGACCATTGCAAGTATTTGAGTATTTTTACAGGTACTCGGCACGAAGGGCCCCAAATGGTCAATATGTACGGTATGCATGGCTTCGGCGACCTTTTCTATGGGATGTAAGTGACCTGGCCTTTTTCCAGCCGGCTCTTTATTGTACGAACAATTTAAACATGAACTGATGTATCGCCTGACATAACGTTTCATTGACGGAAACCAGTAATCACTGCGCAATTTCTCTAACGTTTTGTCAAGTCCCACATGTCCAATATCATCGTGGCATAACTTAACGATCTGTCGCCTCGCCGCCTGCGGTACTGCCCATCTTAACCCTTTGTCCACTTTTCGAAATACTCGATTGTCTTTAAGTTTAAACTCACTGTGGACTTGCTTATCCTCGGCGTCTTTAGGTTCGGCACTTAAGACCTCTCTCACGTATCTTAACCATCGATCCTGTAACTGTGCATACAGCAGCCAATCGCCAGTTTCTATACGCAATAACCCGATGTCGTCAATTCTCGCGGCATCCTGCTTCGACGTGACCGGGCTCCGGCTCAGCGCGTCAACATGAGGCATTTTTATACCTGCTCGGTAGTCGATCGCACAATCGTACTCCTGCAATTGAAGCCACTATCTTGTGACGCGGGGGAGAAGATCACGCTTAACAAAAGTTGCTCTCAACGCGCTACAATCGCTGATAATTTTAAAACGCATCCCGTATAGATAGACGCGATATCGTTGTAGACTACTCACTACCGCCAGTTTTTCGAGCTCGTAGGAATGATACCGCTGTTCTTCTTTTGTTGTTTGTCGACTGTAATACGCGACGGGTTTCAAGGTTCCATCGTCCTGTTTTTGAAATAATATTCCGCCAACCCCGATCTTACTAGCATCAGTATGTAACTCGGTTTCTGCCCCATGTTTATATAATGCTAACACGGGTCTACTTACAAGTTTTTCTTTTAGTTTTTCAAACGCGTCCCTCTGCTCATCGCCCCAACGCCAACTTTCACTTTTCTTTGTGAGCAGAGTTAAGGGTCTAGCAATTACAGCAAAATTCTGTATGAATTTTCTAAAGTAACTGGCAAGACCAATAAATCTTCGAACTCCATGTACATCTTCGGGTACTGGCATCTGTGCGACCGCTTCGATTTTATGACCACCCGGCCTAATCCCTTCAGCATTTATTTCGTACCCCAGGTAGTCGACCGTTGTTTGCAAGAATGTACATTTACTCAGTTTTAAAGTTAGTCCAGCATGCAATATTTGTTCTAACACGCATCTCAATGCTTCAAGACCGGTTTGTACATCTGTTGATAGTATAAGAATGTCATCCATGTACGCAAGAACATGAATTTTTCCTCTAAGAGGTGATATTATTTGATTTACGAGTCTTTGAAACACCGAGAGTGCGTTTGCCAGTCCAAACGGCATGCGGAGGAATTCATACTGTCCATCTGGTGTTACGAACGCGGTTTTCTCGATCGATTCTGATATGAGAACATATCTAATTTTGTGAACCACGAGCCCCCTTGTAGTTCGTTCAGTTGATCTTCTATTAGCGGTAGCGGTTGGTGATTCTTTTTTGTAATTGCATTTAACGCACGATAATCAACACACATACGCGCCTCGCCGTTCTTTTTACGGACTAGCAAAATGGGGGTTGAGAACGGTGAATTAGATTCGCGAATAATACCGTGTTCTTTCAATTCATTGACCATCTCGCGTACTTGTTCCCGCTCCGCATACGACAACCTATATGGCCTGTAAGTCACGACTTTATCTCCCGTCAATTCTATTTTTATTTCTGTGGCGTTTGTTTGCCCTAACTCTCCAATGTTAAACGCAAAGCAATCTCTATATTCCTCTAGCAATTAAAAAAGACCGTCCCTTTCAGCCTCAGGTAGTCGACCTTCTACCTGGACTTGATCCCTCGGTATTCTATCTTTTTCTATTTTCGTCATTGCACAAATTTCTCGAACTTTACGCTCGTCTATTGTCTCCTCTCGGGCCTGTTCAGCTCTGGCGACAATTTTATCTTTATTTATTATGAGTGGACTATCGGAAAGATTTATGATCGGCAATATTGACGAATTTGTGTCTATCATACACCGAAGAACGCAATGTTCCCGGCCTTCTTGCCCGCGTACAGTAAGCTCTATATACAAATCACCAATATAATTGTCATTTAGTTTTACCTTAATGTCTGCTGATTGCTGCGGCGGAATGACTGTCGTCTCCGTGGCTCGTGATGACATCTTACGAGGTGGCAGCATGTCTAGCCCTGTCAGTGAAACTGCTGCCTTGTGGAACACTCTCAGCTCGCCATCCCCTGATGCCGTTCTGACTCCTGGCAAATGGAGGAATGGCTGTCCCACAATTACCGAGACGGTCTGTAGATCATCTAGTACGATGTGTATATTGACCTCTCCTTCAGCGAGGTCTACTTGCAGTTTCGCCTTTGCGATCCCGTACGGATGAACAATGCCTCCACCGAAGCCTCGTAGTACTTCATCCGTCGGCTTGATATCTAGTTGCAAGCTATCTGTATCTCCCTTTCTCAGGGTGACACACTGGCTACCGGCATCAACATATGCCTTCAGAGTTTTTTCGTTGACGGTAATGTCTATGAACCTCGAGCCACCGGCTCGTGGCTCTGATCCGATAGCTAAGACTTTCTTCTCTCCGTCGCTTTCCTTCTTAGCTTTTACGCACTGGCTTGCTACGTGGCCCAACTCGCCACAACGGAAGCACCTAACTTGTCCTGTTGATTTGTCTGCCGTCTTCTTCTCCTTCGCAAACTTCTTGTTCGCCTGACTACGCTTGATAGTATCAGGGTGAGGCCGGCGAGGCTGGGGCATGTTCCGTTGGTGCCGGGCATGCCTCGATGTTTCTCTCACCTGGTGTCGCTCTATCGGTTTCACCGTCTTCTCGACGGTACTCAGGAATACTCGGAGTTCTTCTGGTGTTAGGAAGCGATTTCTCGCGATCGTGAGGCTCAAAGAGCGATCGGTGATCCCGTCAGCGATACAGTCGGCCGCGTCCAATCCTTTAAGGCCGCACGCCGCGACGAGGGATGACTTAGCGAAGAAATAATGCATCATCGACTCGTCTGACCTCTTCTTACGTTCCAGCATCGCTCGCATTCTGTCTGGCATCCTCTGATGCACCGTAAATGCCTCAATGAGTTTAACCTTCCATTCTTCCCATGAAAATGCGACGGAGTCTAGTCTCTCGTACCACTGGTACGCTGTGACTTTTAGTTTGTCCATCGCTAGGTTGGCGGTGATGACGTCATCCCATCCGTTGATCTTTCGGAGTTCCTCGACCTTCTGGATCCACACCTGGATGGTTTGGTTACCACTCTCTGGGTCAAAGATGGGGATGCGTCATCCGTCAGCAACGCCGTGCGACCTCGGTCGCTCGGCTGGCACTCTCATTGCTTCCACAATCTTAATAATCGCCTCTTGTAAATCGGAGACCGATGTGCTACGTGATGATGTTCCGCGACCACCGTATTCGGCTCTTCTGTCCTCACTGTCGCATCTATATGGATCACGACGATAGCTGCGCTCCCCATAGTCGTGCCGATTGTAATGAGGTGCTGGTCCCCTCGACAAGGATCGTCGTGAGACCGATCGCCGACGTCGATCTCTGTCTACTGACCGAGACGGCGTCGTCTCCCGGGACAAGCTCCGTTGCCTATCTCCCGGCGGTAGAGTGTAGTGCGAAGGACTTCGCCCTGAATATGCGTCACACGCTGGTTTCACCATTTTCACTTGCACTCTAGTCACCTCACTACACCACTAATAACTCGCGCACGGATTGCTTATCCCACTTCTGATATGTAAAAGTATTGATTAAATATTATTCACTTCAAAGGTACTTTATTTGTATAATATACGCTATGACAATATACTGCGTAACGTGATAGTGGAAATGTATATACGATAACTAATAACAATAACACAATTATAGTATGAGTGAGGGGTGTACAAGATAGGTCACTACGTGACGACGGTGTCGGGGGTCGTGCCGGCACTGCATCTCTCCTCGCTGTCCTCTAGTCCCACAACTTGTAGCTGGTGGGGGTAGCCAATCTATGGGGGTGTGATTGACGTCACACTGACGTCAGAGCCTGAGTCCCAACTGCCCGCAACTACGAGCATGGGCTGTGAGGATTGTCGCTGCTTACATTTGTAATTTTTGAAAAGATAAATAGGTCAAATATTCGTTGTATTATTATAAGACTTGAAAAGATAGGCGAGCACAGGTGCACCGTAGTAGCGATAGATAGAGCCGAGCTGTGAGAACCGCTTGAGCTCGGGCAGCCAGTGTGAGTTGAACAAAAAAGTCGTGCGAATAAAAGATTAAAAATACATAGTTATTTGGTAAATAATAATATTTGTAAGTTTAAAACATTTAAATTTGATCTTTTCTGAGTATTGACCGGTTTTTCATTGAGTATCTAATATAATTCAAAATCATGACAAACATTTTTATAAAATTGAATAAAAAAATTATGTTGTACTTTCTGTGCGTGATTAAATTTATTGGACTAAAATTAATTTCTAATAAAAATAAAAGATATTCTTTTTAACTTCCCGCTAAGAAAATTGAAAATTCTTAAAAAAAAGGGAAGTTATTGGTTTCGGTCCGATTTTCGAAAACTGAGTTTTGACCAGATCTCGACGTTTCGATGTTCTAGTGAGTTATTCTGACTAATTTTAAGATGATGTCCGAGCGTATGTATGTGTGTACGTACGTGCGTATGTATGTAAATTAGGGTGCTTCGTTTCAAACGACTATTTTTTTTTCTGGTCCATTGACGGAATAATGTTCTGAAGATGTAAAAAAAAATTCTCACTAAGCATGAGCTCTTAATTTTAATTTTGAGTACTCGCTAAATGAATTTGAAATTTTTCCATTTAATGAACATGTAAATTTTGATTTTTTTTTTTTAATTATCTATAGCTCTGCGGCATTGCCCGATATTAAGTCGCTATTAGGCGGAAATAACAGAGAAATCCTTCCTCTTTAAAAGTGCTTGTAGCTAATTTACGTTTTTTAATCGGTCTCACTGGTAAAAAATCTTTAACCCAATTTTTTCTCAAATTTCATGGTTTTTTTTTATTTTACTCGCAAACCACTAAGTTTACAACAAAATTGTACAGAACGTTTTTTATAGAAAATTCTATTTCCTACAAAAAATATTATTTAAGCCACTACCGTTGAGCTAGTAGTTTCCGAGATAAATCTAATTAAATATCTTAAAATTTGAGATATCGCTGTTTTATCCACGATTTTAGTACTTTTTTATGAAATTATGGCTGTAGAAACATGTCATGTATTAAGTAAAATATGAAAATACATATTACACATTTATATGTAATAATAAAAAGTATGATACAATTATCTTTGTACTGAGAGAGGTAGTAATTGAAAAAACTTCCGATGGTCAAACATAGACATTTGCATTAAGATCAAAAAAGATGGAGGTAAGTGTAATATGAGACAGTTTCGTATTACTGGACATATTTTTAATGATATATTAACCAGGATATATTATATAATTCTTCGGCCATAATTTCATAAAAAAGTACTAAAATCGTGGATAAAACAGTGATATTTCATATTTTGATATATTTAATTAGATTTATCTCGGAAACTACTAGATCTACGGTAATGGCTTATATAACCTTTTTTGTAGAGAATAGAATTTTCTATAAAAAACGTTTTGTACGATTTTGTTCTAATGTTAGTAGTTTGCGAGCAAAATAAAAAAAACCATGAAAATTGAGAAAAAATTGGCTTAAAGATTTTTTAGCAGTGATACCGATTACAAAACGTAAATTAGCTATAAGCTATTTTTTTTTAAAGAGAAAGGATTTCATTGTTATTTCCGCCTAATAGCGACTTAATATCTTGCAATGCCGCAGAGCTATAGGTAAAAAAAAAAAAAATGAAAATTTACATGTTAAATAAATGGGAAAATTTCAAATTCATTTAGCGAGTACTTAAAATTAAAATTAAGAGCTCATCTTTGGTTAGAATTTTTTTTTTACATGTTCAGATCGTTATTTCGTGGATGGACCAGAAAAAAAATAGTCGTTTCAAACAAAGTACTCTAATGTAAATATTCTGTAAGTTTTGAAAAGATAAACCGATTTTGATATCCAAGATGGTATTCGACGCGGCTTGCTAATTCCTACAAGCTATAAAAAATTGAGTTTGATCGGTAGGGTGCGTTTGGAGATATTCCAAAAATTAAATTTTTTAAAAAAATTTTTTTTGGATAACTTGCACTGTGCTCAATGGATTGATCCCAAAATGTACACAGCTCTAAAACTTCATAAACCGCGTCGAATGCCACCTCAACCACCAAAATTAGCTCATTTACTGAAGAGAAATCGTTGTCGAAAGAATTGAAAAAAAAATTTTTTAGTTTTTTTGAAATTTCTCAAAAACGACTTGATAAACCAATTCCAAAATCTACTCGGCTTTAGAACTCAATAAAACACGTCGATTTCCACCTCAACCGTCTCAGTCGGTCAATTCATTTGCAAGATATCGTTCGAGAAAAAAATGGTAAAAAACGTTTTTTTGTTTTCAAAAATAGTGGCATAAGAAAGTATTTCGAGCTCGAGGAGCTCGAAAATAGCGGAAAATATTGGGGCTGGCTCGCAGGGTCAACCGATAGACAAATTTTTTTTTATGTTGTAGGCACACCAAGCATATGGAATTTTTTTTTTTTTTTTTTAAATTTTATGAAAACGTTTTCCATGTTTTTGTATTATATTAAATACACAGAAAAAAAGGTTGGCTTGGCCCAAGATAATTTTTGTCTTCATTTTTTTATTCTTGGGCTGAGTGATTGTGTTTTTTTAATTCGAGAGGATTTTCTTCGACTAATATTATAAAAATATTGTATCAAGAACAATTAAATTTTAATTTAAGTTACATAATCTTGATTTAAAAATATATATTTTAAATCAAGTTCATTTTTTTTCTAACCAAGTAGAAAAAAATTTGTCTATCGGTTGACCCTGCAGGCCAGCCCGAAAACTTCCCGCTGTTTTCGAGCACCTTGAGCTCGAAAACATTGTTGTGAATACATTTTTAAGCTCTTCGAACTTGAAAATACTATTGCATGCCATTGTTTTCGGAAAAAACCGTTTTTTAGCATTTCTTTTTTCCACGATATTTTACGAACGAATTAACCGATTAAGATGATTGAGGTGGCAATCGACGCGTTTTATTGAATTCTTGTGCTGATTAGATTTTGGAATTGATCAATCAAGCCATTTCTGAAAAATTAGAAAAAAACTGAAAAAAAAATTATGTTTTTTTTTTGTTTTTCTTCCATACATTAAAGTCTATTTGATCGATCGATTTGAAATTTTCAGAAAAGTTGACGGCTAACAAACTCTTTTGATTGCTACCTCGAACATTTTAATCGGTCAGTTCATTGAAAAGATATTAAGAGTTTACATCCACACACACACACACACACACACACACACACACACTCGGACATCTTTCTGAAAATAGTCAGAATAGCTTTCTAGGACCTCGAAACGTCGAATCTGATGAAAACTCGATTTTCGAAAATCGGGGTGAAACCAACAACTTCCCGTGTTTGAGCGAGAACTAAAATTAATAGCTTAACAATTTTATTTATATTTCGACCAAATATGATTTATATAAATTATTGCAATTAATTAGACTCAGGTGGATATTAGATAGTGGACTGTAGTTCTTGATTCTGGTATTGGTGAACTCTCAGCAGTTGGATTCCTCGTAGCTGAGCTGGTGGCAGCAGAGCTAATGTGCTCTGACTCGGTCAGTGTTGAGTGGAGGCGAACAGGAGTCTGGTTTGACAAGCGGCCCGATGACTAGTAGATCTGGCTGGTTATGTGCGGTGTTGACTCTAGCTTGGCAGGGCCAAGCAGCTGCAGGCGTGTTCTGGAGGTCTCGAACTGGTACAGGATCGTGAGAGTAAAGGCTCTTGGTGCACGTTCAGATCTCGGAATTACTCGTTCAGCTCGTACTAGCTCGTTCTCAGGGATTAATCAGCAGCTGTTGGAAATATTACGATGTCAGTATCTTACTTGGATGGTACAGAAATAGGAGCAGATCAACTTAGGAGATCTAACTTGACAGCAAAGATCTCGCAAACCACTGACTTGGCGTTGCGAGACACTCAAGTAGAATATTATCGGGTTAGAGACAGAGTAGACAGAGACGTGATTGTAAGAGTGTCCCGAGACGCATGTCTCGAGCAGACGGATCATGACATGATTGAGCAAGAGCAGGAGTTGATGATGTCTGCTAGGGCATCTGACAGATCACAAGGTGGTGTCCCGGTCGCAGGTGAACCGGGACCAGACTCAGGTAGACCTTGTGACGTGCTGAGAGAGGTCAAACGCGGACTAGCCAGACGAGAATCCAGTAGGTACCTCTCGAAACTCTCATCTAGCCGATCCACCACAACAACTGACGGGTCACCAAGGCGGTGTCCCGGTCGCAGGTGAACCGGGACCGTTCTGGGTAAGGCCTTGGTGAAGACTGGGGGCAGGTCAGCCATCGTGGTGCTCTCGGTAAGGAGAGAATACCCAAAAGGATTCTCCAGAGTAGAGATGGTCCGCTATAACCACTGACGATTCACAAGGTGGTGCCCCGGTCGCAGGTGAACCGGGACCAGACGCAGGAAGACCTTGTGATGAGCAGTTACAGGTCAGGGATTATAGCGCGACCCAGTTGCGTCAGAGTATTGACTTCATGCGAGATAGAATAGCAATTGAATCTGTGTACATACCGAAAGTAACCCAGGTTGTAATTTACTTAGACCTGAGTGTTATGATTAAGAGCTGGTAGTCTGAGACAAGTCGAACTGGATACCACGCTCACACTAGAGCGGGATTGCGCGATGCAGCTTGCTGATGGTCGAGAACTGTTTCTTGCTTAAGAGGCGACGTACTTGATTCTTGACGGTTGCTTGAAGTGAGAGAGATCACACAAGTATTATCGATGTGGGATCGATAGCAGCTGGATGATCAGGAGCTATGCTGGGTTGTTGTCATGGTAGACATCACTTGCTAGCGATAAGATGCTGTAAAACTAAATATTAATTAAACTGAACTATGGCTGATTTCCCTGTATTAGGTAAAGAGTAGTTGAACAAGATCGGAGACACTCGATATGCTTGGTATAAAAGGTCAGAGACGACTGGCTAGTAACAACGGCGGCGAGTTGATGCAGAGCTCCAGTATGCTAAAAAAAAGGTTCGAAAAACTGGTTTGAAAGTTTCTCGATTTTTCCACTTTCCCAAGAGGGTGAGAAAGTCCTGTAAAATTATTTATAAAAAAAGTTACATGTATAAAAAAAGGGAATGAAATCTGGCGACCAAATGTTCGTGTAGAAGAGCTGCGTATGCGGGCGAAAGGCTCGCGCTGTGAACAGAAAGGATCAAATTTTTATGGCCCCGAACCCAGGACGGTCATAAAAGTAGGTGCTCGGGCGATGTTGCGAGTAGCGTAGAGCTAAAATATTTAGTTTGAGAGAAAGAATTATATTTTACAATATTTTATTTTATTTTTGAAATGCACATGTATTAAGTTTTTAATATCAATTATTTAATTGTTCATTTAATGTAGCAATTTTCAACATCCCGAATATTTGAAAATTAATAATTTTCTTAGCGGGAAGTTGAAAATATCAATACAAGATGTTTTTCTTTTTTAGTTGGTGAGTATAGTAAATTGTCACAATATATATCAAAATCTCAAACCAAGAACTTTTTTTGTATGTAGCTCTTGTTTGTGCTCTTTGAGAACCGATAGATTATACTCAACAGTGCTTAAAGCCATGCTTAAAGAACACGCTGTGCATGGACTTGTCTATGTGCGTACTGAGCAGTTTTCGTTGCTCAGCATTCCTGATGATACTCTCATATTTCAGCTTAGGAAGTTCCATAAGAACGTATATTCTTATGAGACCAAGGGTTTTAGCCATGTAAATTTCTGCTTCATATAAAAATGCTCCCCTATGCCTATTCTCATGTCATAGATGAATCTTGGGAACTGACCAAGCGGTTCATGGCATTGCGTGCAACAAGGTTCGTAACCAACACTATGATCACATATACATTCATGTGTCAAAAATGTAGCTTTTTTTTCAACATGTTTTATGTCACGGCGACCGGTTACCTCCTCATATATGGCCATATTTGCGCCGTACATGTGCATTCGTGTTTATGTAAGGCAATGTTGTATTTTGATATTATGTCTAAGATTATTATGAAACCATGTATGAGTTCATCAAACTTTCCATAAAAATGGTTGAGTATATCCATTTTTGCGATATGACTGTACCTGTTCATATATGAGCATATATAAGTATACATGATAATGGATGTGCACATATAGCCTCACACGCCCATGAAAAAAATTCATATGTTCTTCTTTATTTCTTATATTTCATTTATTTGATTATAAGCAATCAAATTTATAGATATTTTAACTTGATTACATTTCTCCATGAAATAGTTGTAAAGTAGTAATGTATTTCAAAAAATTGTTCGAGAAGAATTATCTTATTAGGTAATTACTCGAAGTATTATCTGTTTTCTAAACATATTGTCTAAATATACCTAGACATCGGGGTAGTAAAGTTTACATATTGTCTATACAAATTAGGCGATTCCAAGTTGAGTGCGAGACCCTAAATTTACCTGAGCCATGTCCGACTTGAGCGTTGGTTCATAATCCCCTCGTCCGACTTAAGCACAGGGCCGTAATCTTCTCGTCCGACTTAAGCGCAATTGATAAATCTACATCTGATTAATATAGTTTCACAAAGTCACAAAGCGTCATATGTAAGACATTAACTATACCATGAAACAACATTTTATACTGTATCGAAATATTCACATTTTAAAAACATTTTATAAATTCAAAACATAATATTTTATGTTTAATTCTTAATACCTGAATTAATTATTTATAAGATAATTATGATTCGTATGAAAAGTTATTTCTAGTCACCATAAATTAATTTAAATATTAAAGTTCTGGACCAGACTGAATGTTAAATGAACTGAAATCCGCGTTACTCTGAAAGGACCCGCTCGAAAAAAAAAAGCTAACTTAAAATTCGATTAAAGCTTATAGTTATGTAGTATCCATATCTTTAAATTTCAAAGTTTTTAATTTAAAATAAAAATAAATTTTCTAATTTTTAACACAACTAAGGTAAATGTCCCGATACCGGAACGACGAAGGGTATACGACTGATTTTTATCGTTTTATAAATATTCAATTATATTATAAACCAAAATAATTCATTACTTCAGATAGAATAGACATTTACCTATTCAAAAATGATTAAATTAGTATATTTTTCTTAAATTTAATATAAAAAAAAAAAAATTTTCTATAATATCCCAAAGACCTAATACCGGAACGCTGAAATAGCCTTGTCCCAATACCGGAATTCAGTTGTCCTAATACCGGAACAGTAAATAAAATGAGTTACTTTTTGCACTGATGTGCATTTATTTATAGTGAAAAGATTAACAATTAATGAATAATATTAATGTACAATGCATTCAAAATTTGTAAATGATTAAATATTTAATAAAAAATAAATATTTTGAACTGAAGAATAGAAACAAAATAAATCATTTGAGGTTGTACTATAAAAATGATTGAAAAAAACAAATTGAACACAAAAATTTATTTTATTTAACTCATACGCGCTATTCACGTTTTATCACGCCTAAAATCCGAACCCTAAATGGCCGTTTACCGATTGGTGAAAAATTATTTATCAAAACGCAATAAAGATGTCTACAATCTCGGCCATTGTGACGTAATAAAAATAAACGTAACTATCTTTCGGGCTCTAACTGAATATTGGGTAATTACAACTCCTTGTTGTTACCCATTGAGCAGCCAAGATCGTGGTGCCGAATGTTTTTAACGTGGAGTTAAAACTTTGACATTGAATTTAAATTTCCGATCAATTAAATCAACTTCCCTATAATTTTGTCATATTTTTAATATTATAAGTTTGTTTTTTCACCATGTCACTAAACAACTATTTAGACTTCGCTCTTTAGGCAATTAATAAAACGTAAATAGCGCGCATGAGTTGAATAAAATTATGGGCGCAACATGTAGGTTAAATCATAATTCGTCATTCGCGATGTGTTAGCACTTGTCTCCGGTGCACAGTATGCACTCGCTCCGCTTATGCCTGCGTGCCTACGGCTCGTGCTAACCACATCGCGCTGGCACATTATGAATAACTTACCCTGCTAGTTACTCCAATAACTATTTAATGATTTAAATCAGAGTTGATCAACATTTAATGCATTTTTCATAATACTCATACTAACTGCATTAAATATTAGGTCTCCAGTAATAATTAATATTCAACTTGATTTAGCCAGTCAATAAAACTCACCGTTAATGTCTATCGATAACATTAATATGAGTGACTGTTTCGGTACTGGACGCGGGTTCGTTTTGCTGTACCAATAGACGAACATTAAAATTAATATTATAATATTATTTTTATCATATTGTTGATATGTTTTCTTAAATTTGATATAATTCAAGATGGATATACACGAAAAAAAAATTATTGAAAAGTTATTTTACACATTTTTTATAAGCTTAAGACCATTGACTGATTTCTTAGCAAAACCATTAACAGACATAAAAAAGTGATGGATCCGAGACTATTGCTATAATTAAAATTTTTTTTTTTTTTTTTACCTTAGATTTTGGATATATTCTGAAATCTATTTTATATCCTATTTTGTACCTGAAAGATTAAGTATTTAAATAAAGAAATTTTTATTAAATTTCATCGCGTACGAGTTAAAATATATAATGATTATTAAATCGTTCCGGTATTGGGACATTTACTTTATCTCAATTAAAAATTTACGATGGCAATATCATTAGGTTATTTAATGTTGTTTGATATATTTTCCTTCACACTTTATCCAGGCTTAGGACTGGCAGTCAAAAGTAATTTTTACTGGCGTGTTTAAAAATATTAAGAACTCAATGTTCTTGCTAGATATTAATATTAAAATATCTCAAAAAATAAAATATTTTTAGTGGCCAGCCGGCCAGTTGTCATTATTTTTTAAAACTAACATGCAATAAACTGACAAATTTAAATTGATGAATATAAAATTAAATGACTTTAAAACATGCAAAAAAAAAAAAGGTGCTATCATATAAGAAACTCTATGAACTACAACTAATAAATATCAATGATGGAAATTTTTGATTTGATTAATTGCAAACTTTTTGTTTCTTACTCTGGGAACCATCGACTTCTTGTGACGAGCACCTTTTTTGTTTTGGATCCCGTTTCACGTCTTTATTTTTAGTCAAACTGTTAATGGCGCCGCTGGTTGAATATAACTCCTCCATCCATCGACTCCTATTCTGGTTTGGAAATTTTTTAATAGTGACTTGTTTCTTCCTTCTTCTATCTACAACACTAAAATTGTATTTTTGATGAGCATGCTGTAAAGGACGATGTTTTACCTTTATTGATTCCAATTCTATTGACTTCGTCGGCTGGTCGTATTTCCTGTAGATTTCAGGAAAATCCCGTTCAATTGATTTCCCAGGAGTTGGTGGTGGTTTTGATCTGTCAATATCTTCATCATTGATAAGTACTGAAACGAATGAATACGCCGAGTCAACCATATGTAGTGAAATCCTTTAAACGAAATATCTAAACAATATCAACAAATATTTAAGGTTAGTAGTTCACACTGCGATGTGCACGCTAAGAAGTTTTACGAAGAAAGAATAAAAATGGCTGTATGGCTTTAAATCCTCATGTAGTATATAGTTGTCCCAACTATAGCTTGGAATTATTTTCCCACCATTTTCTTTCCCCACCACTAAAATATTAGAATGAGCGCATGCGCCATCAAAAGTGCGTATGTGCCAAAGCCACCATAACCAACTTTCGAAGGGTGGAGGGAGAAACTGTGGTGGGAAAAAAATTCCAAGCTTTCGTCCGGACGACTATATCAAAGCGCCCTCGTGTGGGTGACCGATGAATTAAAAACGTAAAAGGAACATTAATGCTGACAAAATAAATTAAATTTTTCTCTAACAACTTTGTGTTTGACCATTATTTTACCAATTTTAATGAAGGCTTAATTTTTTGAAAAATAAATAATTAAATTTTTTCTTCCTTGTAATTTTTGAAAAGATAAATAGGTCAAATATTCGTTGTATCATTATAAGACTCAAAAAGATAGGCGAGCACAGGTGCACCGTAGTAGCGATAGATAGAGCCGAGCTGTGAGAACCGCTTGAGCTCGGGCAGCCAGTGTGAGTTGAACAAAAAAGTCGTGCGAATAAAAGATTAAAAATAAATAGTTATTTGGTAAATAATGATATTTGTAAGTTTAAAACATTTAAATTTGATCTTTTTTGAGTATTGACCGGTTTTTTATTGAGTATCTAATATAATTCAAAATCATGACAAACATTTTTATAAAATTGAATAAAAAAATTGTTGTACTTTCTGTGCGTGATTAAATTTATTGGACTAAAAATTTCTAATAAAAATAAAAGATATTCTTTTTAACTTCCCGCTAAGAAAATTGAAAATTCTTAAAAAAAAAGGGAAGTTATTGGTTTCGGTCCGATTTTCGAAAACTGAGTTTTGACCAGATCTCGACGTTTCGATGTTCTAGTGAGTTATTCTGACTAATTTTAAGATGATGTCCGAGCGTATGTATGTGTGTACGTACGTGCGTATATATGTAAATTAGGGTGCTTCGTTTCAAACGACTATTTTTTTTTCTGGTCCATTGACGGAATAATGTTCTGAAGATGTAAAAAAAAATTCTCACCAAGCATGAGCTCTTAATTTTAATTTTGAGTACTCGCTAAATGAATTTGAAATTTTTTTATTCAATGAACATGTAAATACATATTACACATTTATATGTAATAATAAAAAGTATGATACAATTATCTTTGTACTGAGAGAGGTAGTAATTGAAAAAACTTCCGATGGTCAAACATAGACATTTGCATTAAGATCAAAAAAGATGGAGGTAAGTGTAACATGAGACAGTTTCGTATTACTGGACATATTTTTGATGATATATCAACCAGGATATATTATATAATTTTTCAGCTATAATTTCATAAAAAAGTACTAAAATCGTGGATAAAACAGTGATATCTCATGTTTTGATATATTTGATTTGATTTATCTCGGAAACTACTAGATCTACGGTAATGGCTTAGATAACCTGTTTTGTAGGGAATAGAATTTTATATAAAAAACGTTTTGTACAATTTTGTTCTAATGTTAGTAGTTTGCGATAAAATTTTGGTATCAGTTTGTATTCAGTGTGGATGCATAACGGTGTCAGTATGTATCCACTGAATACTTTCTGGAAACACTTTGGACTTACTCCGCATCCGCTTTGGAAATTCTTTGGGTTTACTCTCAGAAAAGGGCACAAAACCGTTCTGGAAATACTCTAAATTTCATATGGTTGCATCGTGTTACCAGAATATTTCCAGAGTGTTTCCAGAGTGGGTTGAAGGTCGCAAGGGCATGTTTAGTTATGCCAATGTATGTTTTTAGAATTTTTTTTTTTATAGTAATTTTTTTTTAGTTCTTTTTGAAATTACATACTTTCATTCATTCATTTATTTAATTAAAGAAAATATTTTAAATATATTTAAATGATTTTATACCTTTATAATTACAGTTATTTTTAATTTTTTATGCTTATGTTTATTGCAATTAAATTTTATACGGAAATTTATATGGAGGTGAACCTTTATCTGTAGAAATTAAATTTTATACAGTAATTTATATGGAGGTGTGACTTTATTTATAAAAATTACTTTTTATTAACTTTTTAATTTATTTCTTTTTAATTATAGATATTTTCAAGTACACACAAAAAATCTTTACAAATTTTTAAATACTGACCATATTTTTTTTAGTGACTTATTTTACAATA
Source organism: Microplitis deprimator (assembly GCA_964016945.1). Taxonomy (NCBI): domain Eukaryota; kingdom Metazoa; phylum Arthropoda; class Insecta; order Hymenoptera; family Braconidae; genus Microplitis; species Microplitis deprimator. Next base: position 3,227,885 of record OZ024714.1, read on the forward strand.
CATATTCATAATTTTACATTCAATTAGTATACATATATTTTTCATTTAGTAGAAAACTAGTTATACATATTTTGATTTTCAGAGATTTTTTTTCCCGAAGCTATACTACCCGACAAGATCTAATGGCCAATATTGTATATATATATATATATATATATATATATATATATATGTTTATATATATATATATATATATATGTTTATATATGAATAACGTGGTTAAATTACGACGCATGCGCACTACACTCGTCCATTCTACTCGACCGTTCTCAACTCCCCCCACGCTTTAAAATATATAAGGCTCGCTATACAAGCAATTCCCCTTCTCGCCTATTCTAAACTTTCACTCAATGTTTCTCCTCTGGCGCTACCTCCCCTTTTCCGCTTCGAATCGTTCGATTCTAGCCTCCGTAAAGAAGTTTCACTTCAAAAATCGATAAAATGGGAATACCACCAATCGGCTGCATTTTTTTTTGAAACGAATTTCTATCGTATCAAAAAAAAAATAAATGTTGATTGATAGTTTCCCCATTTCGTTGATTTTTTTAATCTGATTTCGACTTTGAAAACATCCATTTGTTCATAACATTTGTTAATAAAAAAAAGAACGTCTCCGAACGATACGATAGAAATTCGTTTCAGAAAAAATGTAGTCGATTGGTGGTATTGACATTTTATCGATTTTTTAAATTTCTCCTCTCATTTTTAGTGTAAAAAACAGAAAAATTCCGGCCTATCAAGCATCTGACGCAATTTGGCGGAGAGAGAGCTCGTGCATAGGCAGCCGCTTGTGCGAGAGTGAGAGGTCCAAGCGCGTCGCTCGTTTTTTGGTCATATCTCGAGAAATATTTGAGATACAAAAAAACATTACGACACTTTTTTTGTGTATTTTTTCATTCTGAACATTTTCTTTTTCCTACACTGCCCCAACAATCCAGCCGTTCGGGAGTTATTTTGATTTAACCAATTAGAGGAAGTTATGAGAGACTTGCCATTTGAGATCAAGCTGTTAAAAATCTACGTGGATGATTCTATTGCTGCGGTTCCGCAAGACTGTATAGATATGATTCTTGATCATTTTAATAGCTATCATAGAAAAATACAGTTCACTATGTAGGTGGAGGTTGATGGGAGCATTCCTTTCCTGGATTTAAGAGTGATTAGAGCTGAGGATGGTACCATCATAACCGATTGGTACATGAAGCCAACGCACTCGGGTAGAATATTCAATTACAGGTCCAACAACCCGTCAGAGCGAAAAATCGGTATCATCAAAGGCATGATTCTTAAAATTTTAAATAACACTCATGAGAAGTTCCACCAAAGAAATTTGGTGAAACTTGAGGAATTATTATTAAATGATAATTATCCAAGAGCCATGATTAAGAAAGCAATTGATGCGAGTGTAGAGAAATGGCATAGAATCAACAGTAGGATCAATTTAAATCTGGATGAAGCTACTGGGAACAAAAGGTTTATGAGGTTTCCTTTCATAAAACAGTTATCATCAAGAATTAATACTTGTTTCATGGATACTAATATCAAATTGGTGTATTATAATGTGAAGCAAGTTAAATCTTGTTACACAAAATTAAAAGATAAGACACCTTTACTTGACCAGTTTGGTATTATCTATAAACTTCCTTGTGAATGTGGCAAGTATTATGTTGGACAAACTAGATAACATCTGAAGAAGAGAATTGCCCAGCATAGATATGATTGTAAAAAGATTAAATTAATTAATCATAATGTTTTATTGGAAGTGGAACCTCCATCTAGTAGCACAGCTTTGGCATTACATCATTTATACACCGGACACAGATTCAGGTTTGATGATGTGCGTATGTTGGATCAAGAGAGTCATTGGAAGAAGAGGAATTTTATGATTTACATTCGAATATCAATTTCAATGTTCTTAAAGCTAAGAAATAATCATACGATATTTATCCCGTTTGGATCAATGTATAAGCAACTGATTGTATATATCCATTCAATATGAGAACAACGTTCTAGAGATGCCGAATTAAACTAAAACATTCCTACTGGCTCCGTAGCGTAGCGATAAAGCGTCTGACTCTCGCACGTAGGATGCTGGTTTCGAATCCTTCGGATGCCAATATTAAGATTATTTAATGTTTCACTAAAAACTGAATATGTTAGGGTTATTTGTTTGCGAGTATATAAAAATCTTTGGCCGAAAACAGGCCGATTCATTTGTCGGTCACATATCTGCCAATTTTGGGCGTATTTTCAGAAAAATAAAAATTTTTCGGCCAACTTTTGGCCTTTTTTAATAAAATTTTACTCGAAGACGGCAATAATAATTACATTTAATACTAATGTTCAAAATCTGCCTCGGATTAACTCATTGTTTACGTTATGTACCTGAAGTTTCAGACCCCTCTGGCGCGTCATATCGGTTCTACCTCCATTAAAATTATTATTCATTTGAAGGGCACTCTAATTATTTCGAATCCTAATCCAGGTGGCTAGACTAACATCAAGTTTAAACAACAAAACATTAGTGCTTAATGACTCAGAATTGTTAAAAGTAAATAGTGTGCTGGAGAAAATATGGTAATTATTTTGAGACAAAATTTTAAATGTAGATTATTTACCCTCTGTATCGTAAATGAGGTTATCGAGACTCAAATCATAGTTATATGAGGGCGTTGAGAATAAAATCACATTCGAGCATTAAGGCAAACTATTAAGCAGGGCTGTTAATCTGACCTAACTTTGTGAGTTTTATCCGCTTTTACGAAACGTAAGATAATTTTAGTCAGCAGCTTGTCTACTTTAGTCTCTACCCGTATGAAAAAACAATATATGATTAAAATATATAAAATAATATATGTTTGCAACAAAAAAATATATGATATATTATAAAAATCCATATAGAGATTTTGGCCGATTTAATATAAAATTATATACAGTAGTGAATATATGTATTTGTTGAAAATTGCTACATTAAATGAATAATTAAATGATTGATATTAAAAACTTAATACATGTGCATTTCAAAAATAAAATAAAATATTGTAAAATATAATTCTTTCCCTCAAACTAAATATTTTAGCTCTACGCTACTCGCAACATCGCCCGAGTACCTACTTTTATGACCGTCCCGGGTTCGGGGCCATAAAAATTTGATCCTTTCTGTTCACAGCGCGAGCCTTTCGCCCGCATACGCAGCTCTTCTACGCGAACATTTGGTCGCCAGATTTCATTCCCTTTTTTTTATACATGTAACTTTTTTTATAAATAATTTTACAGGACTTTCTCACGCTCTTGGGAAAGTGGAAAAATCGAGAAACTTCCAAACCAGTTTTTCAAACCTTTTTTTTAGCATACTGGAGCTCTGCATCAACTCGCCGCCGTTGTTACCAGTCAGTCGTCTCTGACCTTTTATACCAAGCACATCGAGTGTCCCCGATCCTGTTCAACTACTCTTTACCTAATACAGTGAAATCAGCCATAGTTCAGTTTAATTAATATTTAGTTTTACAGCATCTTATCGCTAGCAAGTGATGTCTACCATGACAACAACCCAGCATAGCTCCTGATCATCCAGCTGCTATCGATACCACATCGATAATACTTGTGTGATCTCTCTCACTTCAAGCAACCGTCAAGAATCAAGTGCGTCGCCTCTTAAGCAGAAACAGTTCTCGACCATCAGCAAGCTGCATCGCGCAATCTCGCTCTAGTGTGAGCGTGGTATCCAGTTCAACTTGTCTCAGACTACCAGCTCTTAATCATAACACTCAGGTCTAAGTAAATCATAGCCTGGGTTACTTTGGTATGTACACAGATTCAATTGCTATTCTATCTCACATGAAGTCAATACTCTGACGCAACTGGGTCGCGCTATAATCCCTGACCTGTAACTGCTCATCACAAGGTCTTTCTGCGTATGGTCCCGGTTCACCTGCGACCGGGGCACCACCTTGTGAATCGTCAGTGGTTATAGCGGACCATCTCTACTCTGGAGAATCCTTTCGGGTATTCTCTCCTTACCGAGAGCACCACGATGGCTGACCTGCCCCCAGTCTTCACCAAGGCCTTACCCAGAACGGTCCCGGTTCACCTGCGACCGGGACACCGCCTTGGTGACCCGTCAGTTGTTGTGGTGGATCGGCTAGATGAGAGTTTCGAGAGGTACCTACTGGATTCTCGTCTGACTAGTCCGCGTCTGACCTCTCTCAGCACGTCACAAGGTCTACCTGAGTCTGGTCCCGGTTCACCTGCGACCGGGACACCACCTTGTGATCCGTCAGATGCCCTAGCAGACATCATCAACTCCTACTCTTGCTCAATCATGTCATGATCCGTCTGCTCGAGACATGCGTCTCGGGACACTCTTACAATCACGTCTCTGTCTACTCTGTCTAACCTGATAATACTCTACTTGAGTGTCTCGCAACGCCAAGTCAGTGGTTTGCGAGATCTCTGCTGTCAAGTTAGATCTCCTAAGTTGTTCTGCTGCTATTTCTGTATCATCTAAGTAAGATACTGACATCGCAATATTTCCAACAGCTGCTGATTAATCGCTGCGAACGAGCTAGTACGAGCTGAACGAGTAATTCCGAGATCTGAACGAGTACCGAGAGTCTTTACTCTCGCGATCCTGTACCAGTTCGAGACCTCCAGGACACGCCTGCAGCTGCTTGGCCCTGCCAAGCTAGAGTCAACACCGCACATAACCAGCCAGATCTACTAGTCATCGGGCCGCTTGTCAAACCTGACTCCTGTTCGCCTCCACTCAACACTGACCGAGTCAGAGCACATTAGCTCTGCTGCCACCAGCTCAGCTACGAGAATTCCAACTGCTGAGAATTCACCAGAACCAGAATCAAGAACTACAGTCCACTATCTGATATCCACCTGAGTCTAATCAATTGCAATAATTTATATACATTATATTTGGTCGAAATATAAATAAAATTGTTAAACTATTAATTTTAGTTCTCGCTCAAACAGTATTCTATATATGTAACTTACATGTTTTTTATACTAAGCTATATATACATTTACATTTACTTTATAATATATTGTATTGATATATTTCCTCTAATATTCGAAAAATATAAAATTTTTATATGAAATGAAATATATGGTAGTATATAATTTATATTATAAAGGGCACCATATACTTTCTTTTTTATATTTAAGAATGTATTTTATTCGAAGTATGAATATGTATATGGTAATATATATTCGTATCAAATTAACCAATTTTGAAAATTTTAACTGCAATTTAAAAAGTATATTAAAATTTAGATCTAATTTAATTTGAGTTGGTCTTACGAATGAGAATTTTTTTTTTTTCCATACACAATATAAATATATGTTTTTATATACGATCAGAATGTATTTTTCGTATATGAAAGAAATATATATTTTTATGTATGATAAAAATATAGTTTTCGGATATAGCAAGAATATATTTTTTGTATATGATTGACATATATATTTTATATATGCTAAACATATACGAACTCGTATATGATGAATATTATATTTTTCAATATAAAAAAAATTATATCAGAAAATACAGTTAAATTGGCCACATATATTTTGACCATAGATGTTATTTTCATACGGGCATGGTCGGCAGGAACCTAAAAATGACCTCCAAAACCTACCTTTCAATGGTTGGAAGTGATCTGTGACCATAATAATCGTTTCTTTTCATTTTCAAATTTAAAATAGTTATTATTTAAAAAATATTAAAATATTAATTGTGTATAATAGGGGACACCGGGGCACGGCGGCGCCCCTTAAAAATTTTTTCTTTCATTTTTGCTCAAATCATGTTATCGCTGATGTTTTAAAGATATTTTAGACTGATCGGCGATATCTGGGGCATAATAGACCACTTGAAAAAAAAATTTGTTACAGAAAAATTATTATTTTCTCTGAACTAAAATGAATTTGAAAATTTTGTTGATTAAAGCTCTTTTAGGTCAATAGATTATATTGTGGTTGAAATAAGAAAATAAAAATTTCAATTAAACTGGTTACATCAGCTAAATGAATTTTTTTTTTTTTTAATTTGAAGTCCATGGGATTATAAAGGTACGGAAATAGTATGTTTGTGCTTAAGGGGGAGGGATAAAGGTTAAAGCGTGAAAAAAAAAACGCCTTTTTTACGAATTTTTTTGAGGCGTATGGATTGAGCAAAGTTATTGAAACCTTTTGAAGATTATTAAGGTAATTTGGTAGTCAAACCTCCAACAGTTAACCCTTACTTTAATTATGATAATTTCGAAGATTATGTTTTTAAGCCCTTGAAAACAAAAAAAAACAGAATTTTTTACCACACTGTTTAAAAAATATAATTAATTAAACATTTTCCTCGCGGAATTGCCATAACGGTATTTCTATGGTATTTTCACGGTATTTTTTGGGTCTAAGTATTATTACGGTATACCCACGGTATAAATGCAGTATGTTTGTGAAATTTTATTACCGCATTAATACCGTAAATATATTGTGTTGATACCAAATTTATATAGGGACTATACCGTATTTATACTGTGGTTATACCGTATTTATACTGTGGTTATACCGTATTTATACTGTAGTTATACCGTATTTACGCTCTCGCTATACCGTATTTATACGATGATTATACTTCATTTGTATAGTTTTTATGCTGTACTTAAACGTCGGTTATACAGTATTTATGCGGCCGCTATACCTCATTTAAACAGTGGTTACACGGTATTTATACAATGTTCGCACCATATTTATACGGTGGTTATGCCGTATATATATAGTGGTTATGCCGCATTTATACGGTGATTATGCCGTCTCACTCTTACAAGCTGAAAAATACTTTTCATATCTTTTAGTTTTATTAACAAGCAATCTTCATATTCTATAACAGATACAATGTTTTACTACAACTTGCATTCTTAAATGACTCATATCTTCACTATGTTCTGCTTTCGATTGTTCAATAAAAAAATACAGTTCATTTTCACGTTCAAAAAAAAATTGTTTTCAAAAAAATTTCTCTCATATTAAAAAATGAAAACTCTTGAAACTGGTAAAAATTTTTCAATTTAAACAAAAATATGCTGACTTGAGGAAAAAAAATTTTGATTCAAGATAAAAATTTCAAGATAATTATTTACTTGGTGCAAGAAAATTTTAGTTTTCTGAATCGTTAAAACAAAATTTCTTGAATCAGGAATTTTTTTCTTGATTCGAGTTAACTGTTTTTTCTATGTAGTAATAATTCGCAAGAACATCAGATAATTTCGAAATACATTTAGGATCAATATTAATAACTAGAATTATTTTATGATTAAAAATTATAAAAGTTCTTCAATTTAAAGATGTTTAAACACTGCAGTGTTTATGTAGTATGAGTATTTTGACATAAATGTATTTCTTTAGCTCATAAAGTTCTTTATTTGCACGTTATGAAAACCTGCACGCGTCTTTTGAATTTTAGTTTCTCTACACAGAAAATACAGTTAACGAACCAAGAAAAATATTCTTGATAAAAAAAATTTTTTTTTAACGATTCAGAAAATAAACATTTTCTTACACCAAATAAATAATCATTTTGAAATTTTTATCTTGAATCAAAATTTTTTTTCCTCAAGTTAACATATTTTTATGCTTTCATCGAAAAACTTTTACTTGTTTTGAAAGTTTATATTTCTTAATATAAGAGATATTTTATTGAAGAAAGCCGTGCCAGGTTATTGTAGCAATATTGCATTTTTTTGTTTAAAAAAAATAAAATTTCTTGAAATAATTACTATTTGTTTAACGCAAGAATTTTTGTATGCTCCAACCAAGAAAAAAAATCGGTCTGTCAGTTGACCCTGCGGGCTAGCTTCAAAACTTCCCGCAGTTTACGAGCTCCTTGAGCTCGAAAACATTGTCGAGAATACATTTTCAAGCTCTTCGAGCTCGAAAATACTTTTGAGTGTCTTTGTTTTTGAAAAATAACGTTTTTTACCATTTTTTCTCCAACGATATCTCTCAAACGAATTCACCGATTGCAACGGCTGAGGTGGTATTCGACGCGGCTTATAAAGTTTTAGAGCTGATTAGATTTTGGAATCAATCTATCGAGCGAATTAAAAGTTATTCAAAAACAACATTTTTAAAAAAATTTTATTTTTGAAATATCTCCGAACGTACCCTACTGATTAAGCTTAAATTCTCAGTGCTTATAGTAATTAACAATCTGCGTCGAATAACGGCGATCGAAATCGGTTCATCCGTTCAAAAGTTACAGAATATTTACATACGTACGTACATACATACATACATACACTCGGATATCATCTCAAATTTAGTCAAAATAGCTTCCTAGAACCTCAAAACGTCGACATCTGTTGGAATTTAGATTTTCTCAAATCGGAGTGATAACAATAACTTCCCGAAATTTTTGAAAATCTTCGATTTTCTTAGCGGAAAGTTAAAAATTCAGTATATTCAACTAAAGATACAGCATAATTTATGTCGTAATAAATGTTAAAAATCTGATAATCTTTATTAATCATTTAATAAATGAAAATTAATGTTGGGAGATTTGGGACAAGGATAAGAGTTAAGGTATATAAAACTTGAATTGTTTTATACGTGTAAAAAATTTGGTGGCCCTGAAAAAGGCCGTTTTCAACTCGGAGTTCGTAAACTTGAGTATCTAATTATTTCAAATCATCGCCTAAAAAAACAGTCAGCTCTAACTGTAAAATTAGAGTTCCGTCGACTAGTAGACCACAAAAATCGTTAAAATTATGTCGTTTGAAGAAGTCCCCCAAGTATATGAGATTATCATAATCATGGAAAGGTTTGGTCTCTCCAGTCAGTCGCAGTAAGTTTCCTTCGCAATCCATCGCACAGACTTCGACCTCGAAAGTGATCTTGGAATGCTCGGATTTCACTGGAAGGATCCCTAAAGAGATCCAGTGTTCGTCTTCCTCATCGTGGCTGACCTCGACTTTGAATCTCCAGATGTCGTCAACGTGGACACCTGAAGAAAACTCCGTAAATAACGGAGTAACTGTCCCACCCTCGTTGGTATAGAGAAGTTCGCTGAAGTTCTCCAATTCAAAGGTGCGTACAGTCGTGTAATTTGAATTTCTAAAGTCAAAGTCCATGATGCTGAAGAGAGTCGTTGGTTACTAAGTCAGGAATTGAAATTGCGAGGCGTACAGCGCAACGCTTCGAGCGTAATTACGTCTACTGACCGTGTGACCGATGGATTTTAACCATCCCCTCCACTAAATTTTAAGTCATTTCTGGCTAGGTAAATTTTACCCCCACTCCTGAAAAAGGACTAATCATGACGATAATAATTTTCTCCCTCCATTCTTAATTTTAACTAATTAAAATCGACATATTGCATGAGCATGAAATATTATCAATGTAAGCGGACTTTTTATAATAAATTAAATCTACACTGGCATAAAAATCTAACCAACAGGAAATTTAAATACATTTTAATATTAATATTTATAGTTAGACTCAAATTCAGACGTTGGTGTGTATAAAAATATGTGTACAAATTTGATATATTTCTAGACAAAATAATTCCAAGACATTGGCATTCAAGATTTCAATTTATAATATATAAATATAATTAATTAATGTAACGGGACCTAAGTCCACCTCCACCGACCGGAGGCCGTTTCCTCGCCCTTTTGGGCATACACGCGCTGCGTAAATTCCTTCTTTTCTACCATAATATTATAAAGCGAAACATTGAGCAAGCTCAATATTGGCGGATATTATAACCCTTAGGATCAGAGATCCTTTGCATGTGGGTGCCGAACCAACAGCCACTACGAGTCCATACCCAGGGTATCCTAGCATTCTGTTTCCCTCATGCCGGATTAGAAGGATACGCCCATAGCACCAATTTCATGTATTGGTCGACTTAGCACTTGGTCAAGAGGGGTCGTGGTTTCTTCCCCTGTCTTCCTAAGAAGACACCCAGTTTCATTAACATTCATTCGTCCATACTTTAACACAGTGACACTCACAACTAACTTCAGACTGACACCCGGGATGCACAGAGTCCTCACAAATCGTTAGTTCTGCACACCCATGCCCAGATGCTCCGACAACAACTTGGTGGATGCCAATTGAACTGCGATCTAGTAGTCTTCTCCTCCTTCCTCTCGGTGTTGGAACTGGCTGCTGAGCTTGTGGTGGAGACAATCTTTGCTGAAACCATTAAAAATTTTAAAGGAATTTGGGAATGAGGCAAGAACCCGCCCGATTTTTGGCCACTTCGCGACCCACCCATTTATGCTCTGGAGCACCTCACGCTGAGGCTCGAACTCGGTGCATTTTAGCAGTAAGTGCTGAACGGTGTCCCACCCTTTGTTGCATTGGTGGCATTTTCGATCCTTTGCGAGTCCGTACTGGAAGTCTATCTTTAAAACAGCCGTGACTGGTTAAAATCTGGGTAAGCCAGAAATTAGGGCTGATGTTGTTGTTCGCTAGACGTTCAGTAACGTCGGGAAAGAAGTTGAATGTCAGACAAGGCCTTCTTCGTCATCTGGCTGCACGGTCACGGTTCTAAGGGTTGCCTGTTTACCAGTGCGAAGATTATAACGGGCACAACGTTCGTCAATCACAAGCTGAATGGGCACTGCCCCTGCAACTACACAAAGTCCCTCATACGATGCCGTCTTGTATGAAGACGTCATCGTAATCAGGGCTCGCCGTTGCAGGGCCCTAAGAGCCTTCCAATCCTCCACTCCACATAAATCACTCCAACCTGCTGCCGCGTAAGTGACAACAGGTAGGAAGTAGCCCCTGTAGATAGTGGACATAGCCGGAAAGCGCAGTCCCCATTCAGTCCGTGCGAGACGGCGTAGACGACCAAAAGTTTTATCTAGTTTCGCGCGCCTTGTCTTTATGTGTGTTGTTGGTTTGAGGTCCTGGTCGAAGTGTACCCCTAAGTATCTAACGCTCTTTTTGAATGCTATTTTTGAATTACCTATAACGATTTTCGGTGGCTTTGAGTCATACTTGGGCTTTTTCTGTCTTTTCGCTTCATAGGGGTACGGACCTTTGTCCTTGCGTGGACCGCGTCGGGTGTAATCTCTTTTGAGGAATATTGCTTCAGTCTTAGACTCCGGCAATGTGAGTTTCGCGGAACGACACCATTCCAGTATCGAGTCTACCGTCCCTTGCCCTTTTCTTTCAATGCCGGCACGTGAAGTGCCTTCTATGATGACGAGGAGGTCGTCAGCATAGGCTACAGATTTACTCCCGTGTTCTGTTGACTCTAATTCTTTAAGCAAATCGTCGAACATAATGTTCCAACAAAATGGCCCCAAAACTGACCCCTGTGGACATCCCCTTATTGGCTTTTTGTTCTCTTTCCCGAATCCCCATGACAGTGAGACTGTCCTATCCTCAAAGTAACTTTGAACCACCCTGTAAACATTTTTGGGGCATTCCCGCTTCTCCAAACCCTCGAGTACTCGCGGCCACCACACGTTGTCAAAGGCGCCAAAAATATTGAAGAGAATTCCGATTGCCAGATTCTCTGTTGTCGAATCTAACAAGCGACGCATCTCAACGATTGCATCTTCAGTCGACCTTTTAGCCATATTGTCGGATTTTGGGCGGGTGAAATTTCGTTTCACGTACCGAGCCCTTCTACTACTGTTTCTCCTTCTGTTACGGGCCCACCGTGGACAAAGTTACTTGACCCCGGACACAAACGTCGGCTTGTGCCCCGCGAACAATTTGTACCGTCTACTGTTGAAGAATCTGTTTTAAGTGTTTCCCGTTTCGCGTTTTCTAAATCAATTGGTTGCGTAATTTTACCCGCGCGCGTCCGCGTAACTCGATTCTCGTGCCGACGATTAGCGGGGGTACCAGGGGGCTTAGCGATCAAATTAGTAGCAATAACAACACGGCTTGCCACTCTGGCACTCTTTCGAACGAGCGTGATGTTGTTCGTCGTTGAAGATGATGATGATGGTGATGCTGCTGTCGTGGTGATTTGTTGAGGCGTATAATTGCCATGACCCTCCACCCCCTTGAGGACCGATCCCACACAATCCGAATGCCGGTCCATTGGTGCGGATAATTTTTCAAGAGAAAGAATTGCCATGTTTGTTTTGCTATCTGAGTCGCTAAACTCTTTGTTGTACCTGTATGGAGGAAAGTTTGTATTAATGTTGCTGCTGCCACCTGTGAAAGAGAAAAAGTGTAATTAGTGTTTTGGAGGGGGAAGGATAGGGGTTAGGTTTGTCTGGGAGCTGACACTTGACCGCTTTTGCATAAAAAATTTTATACGTATTGCTTTCGCAATTTTATGATGGTCAAAAATTTTTGCAGGACCTGGGCCTATTTGCGGTGGTGTCAGTCCACTGTAAGCATATAATAGCATTTTGACTATCATTGCATTCAAAAAAAATCGATTAAAGTGAAAAAAATTGCCTTAGGTCTAGGGACCATAAGACAATTGAATCACATATACTCAAAATCGATTGAAGTGGAAAGCCCACCTCCCAGAAGGGAGCGGGCTTCTCACTTTTATATATAATCAACAATCATTCAAATTGATTAAAGTGAAAAGCCCGCCCCCGTAGGGAGCAGGCCTTATCACTTTTATATATTATCAACAATCATTCAAGTTTTTTCCATTGATTTGAGTGATTGGCATCACTTTTAGGGTTGGCAGCGTTGGGCTACCTACCCAAGTCGATATGCTTTCTGCTCTGCCCCACTAGAACATATTTGCACGTAGGCTGCTACATTCCACAACATTACTTCCTGCTCGTAGTTTCCGTAACCAAGGTCCACAGCGTTGTACAAGTACAAATTATTACATGTCCAATTTCGGATTGGGGCGGCCTATTAAGAGCCTCCGAAGTAGACATGCGCTGTTTCTCCTAAGTCACTTCCACCAGAATTATTTGCGTGGTAGTAATGAAGTAGAATGCCTTACCTGACCCTTGCCTCTCCTTTCAACTCTAAGGTTGTTCTTTCTAAGGAAGAGATTTTGGGACGGCTGAGAAGTACCCGCTCAGGCTTGTGTAACCCTAGTGGGTCCACAAGCTCTCGCGGGCACCAGAGACGTTTTACGCCTCTAATGAATACTCTCACAGGTCCGTGTAACTTGCTTTGAGTCCACGACCCGTAGTATTCATGTGTAGCCACTCAGGCTTGTGTAGCGCCTTGGCCCACAAGATCAGACTACACTTCACTTTGATAACCAATCAAAGTCATCTTTTTGAGGAACATATAAGGTTTGAAAAATTTTTGCCAAATTTGGATGATCATAGATCATTAATTAACTTACACGTGCGCACGCACACGCACACACACACCTCGGTGTATCACTTCTTTCGCCCCTTGGTCTTATTGGGGAGATTTATTTTGCCCTCTTTAAGAGTTTTAAACCCTTATTTACATTTCAAGATCTAGCATGAACTTGTACTCTCAGGAACCCCGGCTTGTACTTCAGTCTTTGAAACCTATATCAGCTAAGTTACCAGCCCGTGTAGCCGTCCACTTATGGGTTTAACCACTCGTGATCATAGCCCCGGACTCTCCGAACCATCGCCCCGTAAGTAGTGAGAACCGAAGTCCCTGACCTCGAGGTTAACACCTTAAACTACAGTTTGATGTCTTCTTGAGTTTCTCGGACCTTTTCCATCGGAGCACTCTGCTCTCAGCCAGTTTGGCCCTACAGTCCACCAGCTTTTAAGCTACTCTAGGGTATGAGAACATTCGTCCAGCTTTTAGTCTTATGTACTTTTGTACTTCTTGTACTTTCCTTTGACTAATCTTTAGTCATAATTGTGTGCTCAAGGAATAGTATCCGACAGTCATAAGTCACTTAGACGAAGTAAGCGACACGACGCCTGATCCACCTCCTTGGCACACTTACACCAAGGTGCGCGCACACGAGCACGCACACACATACAAGCATATTTGTGAGGTATTTTATACCCCTGTATCCTGAACCCTTGGATACTTGAGAGGGCTCTGAGAGACTACCACTCTTTGCTTCTTTCTCAAATGATATTAATAATGTCCCTCTGGATCGGCAGTGACACCTGTTGGTTTCCCTTTCAGTACTTGTGGTGGTAGCCACGAAGAGGCCGGTGTTTGCTTGCTCGGCCCATTTTGGGCCTTACCGCCAGTGTATAAATATAACGGGAGATTTCCTTAAAGTAACATTGAAACCAAATTTAAAATTCGTGATGACAAACTTTTTTTTGTAACCCAGACTATTTTTCCCGCCACTCTACTACTTCCTTATTGGCTCACAGATACCGACGTCAATCCTGTTGTTATTATTTTACGTCGGTTCCTGCGATCCAATTGGCGCTCAGAAAATATTTCCTCTGCGCTAGAAATTTTTTTATTGGCTCGCTAATACCGACGTTACTATTTTTGTTATCAATTGACGTTAAAAATAATTATTTGATAAATGTTAGATGTTTTTAATGTTCTTAGACAGTGAAAAGTGGACATTGATGTTGTAAAAATATTGGAGCAAGGATTCAAGTCAAGGGAGATGAAACTTTAATTGTTTTTCGCGGATGAAAAATTCGGTAGCTATGAAAGGGCCATTTGCAACTCAAAGCTCGGAAACTTGAGTATCTAATTATGAAGAATCGTGAGCAAAAAAAAAAATTCAGTATTTTCTCATGATACTGACAGCAAAAATTAATATATTATACTTGAAATACAGTATAATTAATCTATGAAAATCTGATAATCTTCATTAGGCATTTAATATAGGAAAATTAATTTTGGGACAGTTTTGGGCCAAGGATATGAGTTTATATGATACTGTGATAACAAATCAATATGTATGCATATATATATACTTGCAAACATAAATACATTACAAGATATATCTTAATAAATGTTACAAATTTAATAGCTCGTATTAAGCATTTAACAGAATATTTACATACGTACGTACATACATACATACATACACTCGGACATCATCTCAAATTTAGTCGAAATAGCTTCCTAGAACCTCAAAACGTCGACATCTGTTGGAATTTCGATTTTCGCTAATCGGAGTGATAACAATAACTTCCCGAAATTTTTGAAAATCTTCGATTTTCTTAGCGGGAAGTTAAAAAGTTGCTCAAACCGAGAGAAAAAATTCTTGGTAGAAAAGATATATATGGAGGAAAGGGAAGTCACTGGTGCTTAGGCAGCAGCAGCAAGAATAGTTCGGTGCTCGCCACTAGATAGCGCCTACGACTTGTAGTGTCCCTGGTAAGAAACTGATATCAGAAGTTCTATATTCCAAACTTGTGACTATTCTGGCCCGGGTGCTCCTCCGTTATTTGACAGAGTGATAAGTACCTTTTTTGATGGTAATATAGTAAATCCTATATTACATAATGACAAAAATATTTATTATTAATGTTTCCATAAATAATTTATCTCTGAATTTGAACTAGAACTTTAAAAAAAAATATTTCAATCAAAAGTCTACAGAGTCTCCACTGTATGACTAAAAATATACGAGAGACATAATACATTGTAAAGCAATATATATATATATATATATATATATATATATATATATATATATATATATATATATATATATATAATTCCGTATAAACACCTTATTAAATCAGTACAATTGTTGTGTGAACTTAGTAGAAAAATCGTATTATTACGGTAACAATGCCATATTATTACGGTAGAAATGCGGTATTATTACAGCACAAATGCCGTATCATGACGGTAGAAATTTGGTATTAATATCATATAAATAAAGTATTAATATTATAGAAATGCCGTATTAATACAGTAGAAGTACCGTATTATTACGGTAAAAATAACGTATTTATACGGTAGAAATGCCGTATAAGCTCCGTGTAATCGCAGTATAAGCTCTGTAGAAATACCGTAATTAAATTTCACAAATATACCGTATAAATACGGTTAAACTACTTGTTATCGACTTCGTTTATACTCTTTTAATACAGTGTTCGAACCGTATCATGAAAACCGCGAGGGTTGTGAAAATACATGGTCTCTTATGGCTGTCTTTATTCAACTTAACAGGAAGTTGATAATTTGTAAAAAAATGGCACAGTTAATCTAGGCAAAGAAATTATTCAGTCCATGATATAATATCTAAAATATCTACCTACTAAGTTTCGAAACAATTTACCACATGGTTTTTTTTCAATTAATTTTTCTGTGTGACAGAAAGATTTTTATCTTTGTTTTGTAACCTATTCTGCGCCCCTCTTATTTATACTAGGAAATAATGGCGGTTCTGCTTTATGCGCGAAATACAAATTATTGTTTACATTCAAAGAATAAACATTTATTTATATGATACCCGTTAAATACTCGACTGGTAACAAATACAAACTAAGGAGTTGAGTAAATAATGACAATGAAAATCTATCGCCCGGGAAAAAAAAATTATATAAAATTAGATATAATCATATATAATTATATAAAATTCTATATAATTATATATGATTATATGTAATAA
Source organism: Microplitis deprimator (assembly GCA_964016945.1). Taxonomy (NCBI): domain Eukaryota; kingdom Metazoa; phylum Arthropoda; class Insecta; order Hymenoptera; family Braconidae; genus Microplitis; species Microplitis deprimator. Next base: position 3,244,383 of record OZ024714.1, read on the forward strand.
TTTAAAAATTTTCATAATTAGTTTTATATAAAATTATACAATTATATATAAATATAAATAATTATATAAATGCATACATAGTCTTATATATTTATATATAATTATATAAATCTTTCTAATTCAATTATATAAAAATATATAGGGTTAGGGGGGGGGGCAAAAGGGGGTAGGGTAGGCAAAACGGGGTACCTCCAAAATTTGGTGAAAAAAAAATTTTTGTTTTTTCGTCTAATTACTGTATATCCAATATTCTTGGGCATTTTCAGCCCTACGCATGATACTTGGGGCAAAATGGTCCAGCCCAAAAATCGAAAAAATGATTCTATCGAATTTTTATCGTCAAATTAAAAAAAAGTTTAATATATTTCAGCATTCTTAGACCTACCCATAACACCTGGGGCAAAATGGACCAGCCGAAAGTTTTGAAAAACGATTCTTTTATATTTTTATCGTCAAAATAAAAAAAATCTAGAATGTAAATTCATTTTTCGGCTGATTTTCTGTAGTTGCGGCAAATTTGGCCATTAAAAATATTCGAAAATAATATTTCATTTTTTAATTGATAAGAATTCAATTAAAAAAAAAAAAAAAAATTATCATTTTTTGGAGGGGGGCCTCTCTGCCCCACAAAAAAAAATTTTTCTCCCTTCGTATCCACCAATGATGTGAAATGTAATTTTTCTGTATGTATTTTACATTAAAAAAAATTTAATTTAATGAAATTTGATCAACTTTCAGAAATTTTTTTTTTCAACATTTTTGAAGAGTACCCCATTTTGCCCGCCAAAAGTAGAAATTGTATTTCTTAACGGCAGCTAAAAATTTTGTCTATTTATCTCGGATATCATTAAAAACAAAAAGATTTGGCGTATTTTAGTCATCGAAAAGTTAGTTTTTCCATAGGTACCCCCTTTTGCCCCTCCCACCCCTATAATTATATATAGATATTTATAATTAAATTATTTTATATATAATCCTACATATTTATACATTCGGTCGAAAATTTTTTATATAATTATATAAAAGTTTATATAATTGAGTTCTAAGAAATTCTATCTAATGGCAATTTCTGAGTGATTAGTAATAACCTTAAGGTGTGTGGGTGTGTGAATCATAATATTTTGTGAAATAATTTAGATACAATCAAATAATGTAAGATTATCCGGAATAACGGATTTTATAATAAATTATAAAATTTCATAATTTACCGCAATCATAAATGTTCCCGGGGAAAATGATTAAGATCTGACCAGATATAATTATATCTGATCAGATCAAATTATATCTTGGCAGATCTATTTATATATCTGATCAGATCTAATATTTAGACATGATCAGATCTCATTGTATCTGGCCAACCACCGTTTATATGCGGTCAGATCTAATTATATCTGGGCTGGATACAATGTCAGACATGATTATATCTAGTCAGGTCTGCGCATATCTCGTAAGATCTGATCAAATATAACTATATCTGAACTAAATATAACATTTGACACAATCATATCTTGTTATATTTGCTCAGATATAACTATGTATACGTCTTATTTTTATAGAAAATTTTTTATATCTAGTCAGATCTGCGTATATCTCGTAAGATCCGATCAGATCTAACTATATCTGAACTAAATACAACATTTGACACAATCATATCTTGTTATATTTGCTCAGATATAATTATGTATACACCTTTTTTTCATAGAAAATTGTTTATATCTGGTCAGATCTGTGTATATCTCGTAAGATCTGATCAGGTATAACTACATCTGAATTAATTACATTTTAAATATCCAGATCTTATTATATCTGCTCAAACATAATCACATATACGTCTTATTTTTATAGAAAATTGTTTATTTCTGGTCAGATCTGCGTATATCTCGTGAGATCTAATAAGATATAACTACATCTAAACTAAAAAGAGCACTTAACATAATCAGATCTTATTATATCTGCCTAGATATAATCAGTTATACATTGTATTATTAACGAAAATTGTTCATATCTCGTTATTTACACTCACGCGATCACATACGTGGGTCAGCGCAGTGGATAGCATCAATGACTTTAAATCGGAAGGATGCAGGTTCGAGCCCAGCAGTCACCGGGATTTTTTCATTAATTTTAATAATTTATAATTCCTCTATGTAACGTTCTTAATATATCAGATTACATTTCGGATTGAATTGAAATTATCTTTTTTTTTTCCGCAATTTAATATTTTTAACTTCCCGCTAGGAAAATTGCAAATTTTCAAAAATTCGGAAAGTTATTAGTTTCACCCCGATTTCTGAAAATCGAAATTCCAATAGATGTCGACGTTTTGAGGTTCTAGGAAGCTATTCTGACTAAATTCAAGATGATGTCCGAGTGTATGTATGTATGTAAATATCTATAACTTTTGAACGGATGAACCGATTTTGATTATCAAGGTGTCATTCGACGCGGCTTGCGAATATTTTGAAGCTGAAAAAAATTGAGCTTGATCGGCAAGGCTCGTTCGGAGATTCCAAAAATAAACTTTTTTTATAAATGTTTTTTTCGGATAACTTTTTACGGGCTCCATGGATTGATTCCAAAATCAACTGGACTCTAAAGCATCATAAACCGCGTCGAATGCCACCTCAACCATCACAATCGGTTAATTCTTTCAAGAGATACCGTTGTTGAAAGAATTAAAAAAAAAAAATTTTTTTAGTATTTTTGAAATTTCTCAAAAACGATTCAATAAATAAATTTTAAAGTCTGATCAGTTGTAGAACTGATGAATAAAACGCGTCGATTGCCACCTTAACCATCTCAATTGCTTTATTAGTTCGAGAGATATCGTTTGAGAAAAAATGGTAAAAAACGTTTTTTTTCGAAAACAAAGGCATACAAAAGTATTTTCGAGCTCGAAGAGCTCAAAAAAGTATCAACAACAATTTTTTGAGCTCAAGGAGATCGAAAACGGCGGGAAGTTTTAAGGCTGGCCCGCAGGGTCAACTGACAGACCGATTTTTTTTAATATCTTCTTTGTCAGATCTGATCAGATATAATTTTATGTGGTCAGATCTAAATCTTTTTCCCCGGGTTATAGAGTATATACAAACTTTTTTCAAATTTCTTGAAAATAGTCTAACCAAAACAAAAGTGGGATGACAGCTAAAAAATTTTGAAGTTTCAACAATGAATTAAGTTATAAAAAACTGAAATATAAAATTCATAATATTTTAGTTAAGCTTAAAAAGTTTTCACTTAATAAATTCTTATTTTTTTTAATTTACCAAGTGAAGTAATTATCGTCCCGCTATTAGTGGGTATATCGCTATTGGTCTCTTTAGCCTATAAACAATAATATAATTTAATACAATGCAAATAACAAAATCAATCATTTATTGATGTCTAATTTTCTTAAGTTCATTTGTATTCAAATAAATAAAATCCACTTTTCCCGTCAAGTGTGTGATCCAGCATAGTGGATAAGAGATCAGACTTCGAACCAGAAGGTCTCGGGTGCGAGTGCATAAGTCGGCGAGATTTTTTTTTTTTTATGACAGTTACTTTATATAGAACTTTATAAAATTATTTTATATAAAATTAGGTCAAACCAAAACTCATATCTAATTTTGTCTAAGAATTTATATATAATTTTATATAAATTTTTCTTCCTGGGTCATTAACCTATTAATCAGACTTATAATAAGATATCTAAAAATTACGTGGAAGTTTATAATTCAATTATTGAAATAAAACAAAAAAGAAATAACGTTTTTCAAAATTTAATTAAATTTCAATAAGTTTTTAATCTATTACATTAAACGACATATTTTTGCTTTTTTTGAAATATCTTCTTTTGAATTAAAACTAACTGAAATCTTTTACTCTGAAGTTAATAATAAATAGTGATTAATAATTAAGATGTTAACAATTTAAAGTAGGTAGTTTAAGTTTTTCAAAAATCGAAAGTGCCAGTCGAAAAATTTTAATTATCTATATTGAATTCCCAAGTGGATTTTTTTAAAAGGAGAATAAAAAACTAATCAGGGCAATTATCAAAAAGAAAAAAATATATTTCACAAAACTATAAAAGTTCTTATAAAAATTTCATGAAATTAAAAACTTTATGAGGGACTTATCTTTTAGTCCTTCGGCTGAAGAGGAGAGTCCGTATACATTTTGTTGGCAACGGGTACACTCGACGGTTTCTTACGTATGTTAAGCCAAGGATCACGAAAATTGGGTCCGTTTTGTCCGCAAGTGGTGCAAACAATTGTTAATAACAATTTAATTTTTTTTAATCAAAATAACTCCCGAACGGCTGGATTTTTGGGGCAGTGAAGAAAAAACAGAATGTTCAGAATGAAAAAATACACTAAAAAGGTATCGTAGTGTTTTTTCGTACCTCAAATATTTCTTGAGATATGACCAAAAAACGATTGACGCGCTCGGACCTCTCACTCTCGCACGAGCGGCTGCCTATGCGCGAGCTCTCTCCGCCAAATCGCGTCAGATGCTTGATAGGCCGGAATTTTTATAAGTTTTGTACACCAAAAATGAGAGAAAAAATAGAACAAATCGATAAAATGGGGATACCACTAATCGACTGCATTTTTTCTGAAACAAATTTCTATCGTATCACTAAAACTATAAATGTTGATTGATAGTATCCCCATTTCTTCGATTTTTTGGAATCTAATTTGGACTGAAAAAATCCATTTGTTTTTAACATTTGTTAACAAAAAAAAAAAAACGTCTTCGGACGATACGATAGATATTTGTTTAAAAAACTATAAATGTCGATTGATAGTATCCCCATTCTTTTCGAATTTTTGAATCCAATCTAGAAACGATAGAAATTCGTTTCAGAAAAAATTTAGTCGATTGGTGGTATTGACATTTTATCGATTTTTAAAATTTCTCTTCTCATTTTCAGTGTAAAAACCAAAAAAATTCCGGCCTATCAAGCATCTGACGCGATTTGGTGGAGAGAGAACTCGCGCATAGGCAGCCACTCGTGCGAGAGTGAGAGGTCCGAGCGCGTCAATCGTTTTTTGGTCATATCTCAAGAAATATTTGAGGTACGAAAAAACACTACGATACCTTTTTTGTGTATTTTTTCATTCTGAACATTCTGTTTTTTCTTCACTGCCCCAAAAATCCAGCCGTTCGGGAGTTATTTTGATTAAAAAAAAATTAAATTGCTATTAACAATTGTTTGCACCACTTGCGGACAAAACGGACCCAATTTTCGTGATCCTTGGCTTAACATACGTAAGAAACCGTTGAGTGTACCCGTTGCCAACAAAATGTATACGGGCTCTCCTCTTCACCCGAAGTACTAAACGATATCTCAGATTTTGAGATATTTAATTAGATTTATCTCGAATACTACTAGCTCTACGGTAATGGCTTAAATGGCCTTTTTTGTAGGGAATAAAATTTTCTATAAAAAAAGTCTTGTACAATTTTGTTCTAAAGTTAGTGGATTGGGAGTAAAATAAAAAAAAAACCATGAAATTTGAAAAAAAATTGGCTATAAGATTTTTTACCAGTGAGGCCGATTACAAAACGTAAATTAGCCACAAGCACTTCTAAAGAGGACGGATTCCTCTGTTATTTTCGCCTAATAGCGACTTAACATCTTGCAATGTCGTGAAGCTATAGATAATTGAAAAAAGAAAATCAAAATTTACATGTTAATTAAATGGGAAAATTTCTAATTCGTTTAGCAAGTATTCAAAATTAAAATTAAGAGCTCATCTTTGGTGAGAATTTTTTTTCACATGTTTAGAACGTTATTCCGTCGATGGACCAGAAAAAAAAATAATCATTTCAAACGAAGCACCCTAATGAGTATACATTGAGTCTCGTTGCCGTCTGAAAACTACACAAGCCATAGTGCCGTGGTGACATGACTAAATTTCACGTCAACGCATGCCCGTAAGGGTGCAGTGGGGACAAAGTCCCGAGGCTAGTCCTACGCCAAAATTTATCGGTCAATGACTTCGATCCTGGATCAATTAGCGTACAGACGTTTTTTCTATAAGTTGTTCGGTATCAATTTCTGTAATTTACTGGCAATAATTAATTTCTAATCAGGCAATTGTTTTATCATTATATTTTACTGTTTAGTTATTAATTATTATTATAAACAAAGTTTAAATAAATTAAATATTACTGTACGTTACCGGCCATATACTTGCAATCTAATTAATTGTTAAGATAAATAATAAATTCAGTGCAATAACTGCGTTATTCCACGTAGAAAGATATTATATATTCAGCGTATACCAGGACGGTTCTGATATTGTATCTTGCGGAAACATTTATTGTAAGTAACTGAATCTTATTATAATTGGCAATAAATCGGTACTTTTCTAATTAATTCCTTCTACGCTATCTATCACTGATCCTCCTATTCATATCCTATTTTGCTGGTAAGAATTATTAAATAGTTTAATAACAGTATTATCAATTAAGTTATAAATAGTCATTCGACTAGCAATAAGAAAGATTTATAATGTTATAAGCCGTGAGGTAAATTGATAAGTTTTCACATACGTTGCTGTGTTTGAATAAGTGCGGGTCTTTGCTTTGCAGAATCCTAGCCCATTGCTCTGTCCTAGTAAAATAAAATTTTGTTAGAGGCCAGCCTAAGCCAGGGTTCAACCCGCGAATTCCGGTGGCTGCTGGTTAAAATCGCGAAGACAAAAAGCGATTTGTCTCAACATAAATGTTTTTGTTTCAAATGCCGTAGAAATTATGTAATTTAGTTAATGAATAATTTAAAAAAAAATAGGGAATTCATAAGGAACACATATATACTTATTAAAAACTGATCTTATAATTAAATCAATAGGTTTCCTTGATGATAAAATTGTCAATATTCTCACTAATAATTTCAGAGTAGAACATTACTAACAAATCAAAAGATATATGATAGTTAGTAACCTAAGATATGCAGTACTAGCAACGAATTATTTTTAAAATCATATTATTTTTTTTAATCTAAGCTTCAAACGATGTACAATAGAACTAATAAATTAAGTTATGATTAATTCATTTATTTGGATTAATAAATGAGTAAAATAAAATGAAAAATCGTCGAAGCATAAAAATGATATCTGCCAGGCTAGAAATAACATATTTAACAACAAGTAACGGTTGCCTCACGTTAATTCACTACATCTCGATCAACATAACTTGATATTTACGATTAATAATTAAAAAATTTTTTTCGATTCTTATAATTTATTTTTAAATTTACTATTAATAATTATTGAATGAAAATTAAGTTTTTATAAATATTTATAATGATTCATTATAATAATGTAAATGTACATTTTTCGTATATTTATATCAATATGGCTAGAAAACAAATTAAATTATTATAAAGCTGCTATTGTATTTGTAGAAATATCGAATGAATATTTTTTTTGTCTAAATACATTCATTCAAATAATTAATATATATGTTTTTTATTATTTTCTTGCAAAAAGAAATTAAAAAAAAAAAAATTAGATAGAGCCACTATTGAAAAAAAAGTCGTTCTATCTAACTTGAAATTTAATAAAAATGAAACGAATCACCATTTAAAAGATTAAGGCAACAGAAATAAAAGCTAATAAACAAAAAATTTTATTGAAATTAATCTAAAGATATTTTTTTCTATGGATACATATTAATTATTCAAAATTGATTAATTTTAATTTTAAACTCGTTTAGATTTTTAATTCATAGAAATAACTAAATAAAAAAATTTGAAGTCATTTTATGTTTTTAATTAATATATATTGTTAAATAAAAAAACATTAAAAGATCGAAACTGATTAAAAAAAATTCAATGACCGCTATGATCATTAGGAAAAGAAAAAAAAAAAAAATCAACAGTTGGTCTATAATGAAAATACCATATATTTTAATGCGATTGTATTAAAATTTAGAAAAATGAAAATTATTTACTTATTGTAATTACATATATGAATAAAAAATTAATATAAAAATTGAAAATGACTTAATAGAAAGTTATATAATGTGTTGCGTAATCAAAACTATAAATTATTTATGCATTTTGTGCTATTAACAATAGTAATTCAAGTGTTCAATAATTAACTTCGCTCGGTAACCTCTGATTTCATGTTACTGTTTTCCATGACATTTTTTGCAATCAACTCAGTGTTCAAATATATTCAAATTAATTATTTCAATTATTTACTCGAGCTCAATTTTCTAATTTGCATTCAATTATTTACGTATTCATGAGCTCAGACAATTTAACAGTATTAATAAATTAAATCAACGATTTAATTTTGTAACCCAGTGATATTATGTGCTGTGACAAATAAAAATATTGTTATATTTTTTAATATGCGTATTTTTCCAATATCCCAACCACCAACCAGTCCTGGCATGTATTTATTTAATTATTATTACAACATAATGTATAAAATAAAAATAATTCATTTTAGTCTACTATAGTTTAAAATTTTTTGATAATATAAGAGTATATAATATAAGTATGAAAAAATTTGAAATATCGTAATTTTTTTCTTTTATTCAAGTAAATACAGTAAAACTGATGATATATTAATAAAACATTTATAAAACATAATACATATTGATAAATATGATTAGAATTTATTTGAGAAGTATTTGACTTTTTAATTAAAAATGTCAAATAATTAAAACAAAAAAATTATTTATTGACTTAATTAAAAAAAAAAAAAAAAAAAAAAAAAAAAACAATAATAAACTGCTAGTGTTATAAATGCAAAAATTTTTCAAGTATCAAGATGTAATTTAGATGCAAGAAGACATCGTAGTATCCGCCGTGACTGAGGCAGCCGTTAGTTAGTCGAAAAACCTGATATTTTTTCACGCCGGCCCGTACTAGTATGAAAGAGTAGTCAGTTGAAGCGGCTCTAGTAAGAGCTGACAGATACTGACTACGGCAAGTTGTATACTATTGACGTAACACTACCACGAGTCGATGTCTATGACTGAATGACTCTTTATGTGGTAAATCGCTACGGCGTTTATATAATATTATGTAGAACTTTAAATAAGTATTCAAATATGAAACTGAGTATTGACTTACTTGTTTCCGAGCAAGAATAAAATATCACGTTTGCGTGTATAAAAACCAAGTCGCTTTGATAAAAATATCTAGCGAGAGTAATATTTACAAAAATGAGAGAATGGTTGAAAATTAAAAGTTATTATTCAGTTTTAAGAATAAATAACATTGATATAAAATTTTCAAGTGTTGTTAGTATATTAAAAATACTATCATGTATGTTTAAAGTGAAAAAGGAGTAATTCTAATGTTTTAAAAATTAAAACATATACGAAGCTCCCTGGTTGATCCTGCCAGTAGTTATATGTTTATCTCAAAGATTAAGCCATGCATGTCTTAGTACATGCCGAATTAAGGTGAAACCGCGAATGGCTCATTAAATCAGTTATGGTTCCTTAGATCGTACCCACATTTACTTGGATAACGGTGGTAATTCTAGAGCTAATACATGCAAACCAGAGTTCCGACCAGAGATGGAAGGAACGCTTTTATTAGATCAAAACCAATCGGTGGCTTGTCCATCGTTACTTTTGGTGACTGAATAACTTTCTTCTGATCGTATGGTCTAGTACCGACGACGAATCTTTCAAATGTCTGCCTTATCAACTGTCGATGGTAGGTTATGCGCCTACCATGGTTGTAACGGGTAACGGGGAATCAGGATTCGATTCCGGAGAGGGAGCCTGAGAAACGGCTACCACATCCAAGGAAGGTAGCAGGCGCGCAAATTATCCACTCCCGGCATGGGGAGGTAGTGACGAAAAATAACGATACGGGATTCATTTGAGGCCCCGTAATCGGAATGAATACGCTTTAAATCCTTTAATGAGGATCCATTGGAGGGCAAGTCTGGTACCAGCAGCCGTGGTAATTCCAGCTCAAATAGCGTATATTAAAGTTGTTGCGGTTAAAAAGCTCGTAGTTGAATCTGTGTTTCATACTGTTGGCTCATCGCTCGCGGTGTTCTGACATGTTATGAAACGTCCTACCGGTGGATTTAGCTAAGGTTAAACTTGGCGGTTCAAATTAATCCTATCGCGGTGCTCTTAATTGCGTGTCGAGGTAGGCCGGCACGTTTACTTTGAACAAATTAGAGTGCTTAAAGCAGGCTTATTTCGCCTGAATACTGTGTGCATGGAATACTAGAATAAGACCTCGGTTCTATTTTGTTGGTTCTCGGAATACCGAGGTAATGATTAATAGGGACAGATGGGGGCATTCATATTGTGACGTTAGAGGTGAAATTCTTGGATCGTCGCAAGACGAACAGAAGCGAAAGCATTTGTCAAAAATGTTTTCATTAATCAAGAACGAAAGTTAGAGGTTCGAAGGCGATCAGATACCGCCCTAGTTCTATCCATAAACGATGCCAGCTAGCGATCCGCCGATGTTCTTCTAATGACTCGGCGGGCAGCTTCCGGGAAACCAAAGCTTTTGGGTTCCGGGGTAAGTATGGTTGCAAAGCTGAAACTTAGAGGAATTGACGGAAGGGCACCACCAGGAGTGGAGCCTGTGGCTTAATTTGACTCAACACGAGAAACCTCACCAGGCCCGGACACCGGAAGGATTGACAGATTGATAGCTCTTTCTTGATTCGGTGGGTGGTGGTGCATGGCCGTTCTTAGTTGGTGGAGCGATTTGTCTGGTTAATTCCGATAACAAACGAGACTCTAGCTTTCTAAATAGGCGTTTTTGGTATCTTGAAAGATTTATTCGATTTTCGGATCAAATGATTTTTACTACCAACGTAAACAAAATATCTTCCTAGAGGGACAGGCGGCTTCTAGCCGCACGAGATTGAGCAATAACAGGTCTGTGATGCCCTTAGATGTTCTGAGCCGCACGCGCGCTACACTGAAAGAATCAACGTATCTTCCCTGGCCGAAAGGCCCGGGTAACCCGCTGAACCTCTTTCGTGCTAGGGATTGGGGCTTGCAATTATTCCCCATGAACGAGGAATTCCCAGTAAGCACGAGTCATAAGCTCGTGTTGATTACGCCTCTGTCCTTTATACACACCGCCCGTCACTACTACCGATTGAATGATTTAGTGAGGTCTTCGGACTGATGCGCAGCAATGTTTCGGCATTGCCGATGTTGTTGGAAAGATGACCAAACTTGAATATTTAGAGGAAGTAAAAGTCGTAACAAGGTTTCCGTAGGTGAACCTGCGGAAGGATCATTAACGTATAATATACAATACAAAATTTGTATCTGTAATATATACATGTAAATATTGCTTTTAAAAGTGTTAACGCACGTTATATAAAAAGTAAATGAAAGGAATACTTACATGAAAAAAGTATCTTTAGATACTTCGTGTTTGATTATATATCTACCAAATAGTCATGGTAACCTATACTAGTCTATACTCTAAGTGTTTCTTTCATATTGTATAGATGAGGTTTTTAAATGAATATCCGCCATGATTGAATTATATTTACTAAGTTTCGTTGCCATATACATCTGATGTATAGATGGCAATTTTACATTAAAATAGGATAATATGTTTTTAATGTAAAAGACATTTTGTCAATGTATAAAAATTAAGTAACAAGCAAAATAAAGAAAATGTAAATATTTTCTAAAAGATGATTATCCTGAACGGTGGATCACTTGGCTCGTAAATCGATGAAGAACGCAGCTAATTGCGCGTCAACTTGTGAACTGCAGGATACATGAACATCGACACTTCGAACGCACATTGCGGTCCACGGATCCTATTCCCGGACCACACTTGGCTGAGGGTCGTTTATTATATAAAAACTGCTTACATTGAATGTACTAGCCAGAAAATATAGATTGAACGTTCATCATCAGTATTTGAATATAAATTAAGATGATGTCGTTTGAGATTATTATTTTGACTTGAATCAGTGAATTGTTATAATAATACTGTATAACTGATTTTCGAGTCTACGAATTGTATTATTATATGGACCGAAAACAGTTGTTACTTTTTTCATTGTTTCTTTATTTCAAATTGACGACCTCAGATTAAGTGAGACTACCCGCTGAATTTAAGAATATTAATAAGCGGAGGAAAAGAAACTAACAAGGATTTCCTTAGTAACGGCGAGTGAACAGGAATTAGCCCAGCACTAAGTCCTATGGTTATGCCATTGGGAGATGTAGTGGTTAGGAGGAATCATTTAACCCGAGATTTGTTATCATGTCCAAGTCCATCTTGAATGGGGCCATTTACACATAGAGGGTGCCAGGCCCGTAGTGACTGGAAATTATTTCGGGTGATTCTCTCCTTAGAGTAGGGTTGCTTGAGAGTGCAGCTCTAAGTGGGTGGTAAACTCCATCTAAGCCTAAATATTGTTACGAGACCGATAGCGAACAAGTACCGTGAGGGAAAGTTGAAAAGAAGTTTGAAGAGAGAGTTCAAGAGTACGTGAAACCCAAAAGATCGAATGGGGAGATTCATCGTCAGCGTTTTTAGTATTAATGCAAGCTATCATATGATAATAGAATCCTTGTGGCCACTAGATTATACTTGCTTGTATTATTTTTGCTAAATTTGTCGGCGTGCACTTCTCCTCTCGTAGAACGTCGCAACCTGTTGGATGTTTATCTATCGCTCAATTAGTAGCCTTTAGTTTCTTATTATACTAAAGACCTTTGGTGTCCTGATAAACTGTCTGACAGTATACATATGGTATTGAGCCGCAATAATTTGCGTTAGACTTACCGCAAGCATGATTTTCTCCTGGTAGTGCGGATTTAACGCCGTCGCTGGAAAAAAATATGCTGTTATCTGTATAATGTCTTTAACTGGCTTATTGACCGGTTAGCGATGCTACTGCTTTGGGTACTTACAGGACCCGTCTTGAAACACGGACCAAGGAGTCTAACATGTACGCGAGTCATTGGGATATATATATACTTAAACCAAACCTAAAGGCGTAATGAAAGTATAGATTGTCTTAAGACAATTGAGAAAAGATGGGTTACGTTACGATGTAATCCCGCATTCTCAGGACGTTCTATTCTCATTGAGAAACGGCGTACCTAGAGCGTACACGTTGGGACCCGAAAGATGGTGAACTATGCCTGGTCAGGATGAAGTCAGGGAAAACCCTGATGGAGGTCCGTAGCGATTCTGACGTGCAAATCGATCGTCTGAACTGGGTATAGGGGCGAAAGACTAATCAAACCATCTAGTAGCTGGTTCCCTCCGAAGTTTCCCTCAGGATAGCTGGCATTTATATTTTTGAGTCTCATCTGGTAAAGCGAATGATTAGAGGTCTTGGGATCGAAACGATCTCAACCTATTCTCAAACTTTAAATGGGTGAGATCTCTGGCTTGCTTGAATTTATGAAGCCACGAGATTTCGGATCAAAGTGCCAAGTGGGCCATTTTTGGTAAGCAGAACTGGCGCTGTGGGATGAACCAAACGTGAAGTTAAGGAGCCTAAATTAACGCTTATGGGATACCATAAAAGGCGTTGGTTGCTTAAGACAGCAGGACGGTGGCCATGGAAGTCGGAATCCGCTAAGGAGTGTGTAACAACTCACCTGCCGAAGCAACTAGCCCTGAAAATGGATGGCGCTGAAGCGTTATGCCTATACTTCACTGTCAGTGGCAAGTGAAACGTATATATTTTGTACATATATATGTTATGAAGCCCTGACAAGTAGGAGGGTCGCGGTGGTGTGCGCAGAAGGGTCTGGGCGTGAGCCTACCTGGAGCCGCCATCGGTGCAGATCTTGGTGGTAGTAGCAAATACTCCAGTGAGGCCCTGGAGGTCTGACGTGGAGATGGATTTCGTGTGAACAGCAGTTGAACACAAGTCAGTCGATCCTAAGCCCTAAGAGAAATCTTATATTCATATGGTGTTACAAATAATATTATAAAACAAACACATCTATTGGGCGAACGGGAATCCGGTTTCTATTCCGGAACCCGGCAGCAGAACCGTATACAATTCGTTTACTCGCAAGAGTGTTCGTCGGGGTAACCCAAAATGACCTGGAGACATCGACAGGAAGTCCGGAAAGAGTTTTTTTTCTGTATAAGCGTTCAAGTTCCCTGGAAACTTTTAGCAAGGAGATAGGGTTTGGAACGCGAAGAGCACCGCAGTTGCAGCGGTGTCCGGATCTTCCTCTCGGACCTTGAAAATCCAGGAGAGGGAGACGTGGAGGTGTCGCGCCGGTTCGTACCCATATCAGCAACAGGTCTCCAAGATTAAGAGCCTCTAGTCGATAGGATAATGTAGGTAAGAGAAGTCGTCAAAATGGATCCGTAACTTCGGAATAAGGATTGGCTCTGAGGAACGGGGCGTGTTGGGCTTGATAGGGAAGTGAGTTGACTAACATGCCGGGCCTGGGCGAAATGATTGGTGTTCACGCATCAGGATTTGAGCTTGGTTCCGTGCCTTGGTCTCTCATGGATCTTTCTTGCTATAAAATTATAGCGATGTGAAAGCATTGTTATAGTTCTTTTCGACCGTCATTCAACGTTCAACTCAGAACTGGCACGGTCCAGGGAAGTCCGACTGTCTAATTAAAACAAAGCATTGTGATGGGTGTTGACACAATGTGATTTCTGCTCAGTGCGATGAATGTCAGTGTGTAGAAATTCATTTAAGCGCTCGTTAACAGCAGGAGTAACTATGACTCTTTTAAGTGTGTGACGTGGTTTTCTGTGCTCCGTGTTTTGGTGCCTATTATGGTCGGAATATCAAAAGAAATAACGATTGAGAGTGTTTAATAAGTGCGGAAAAAGATAACAAACAATTTGATGTGAAAATTGTTATTGGCATGTGTAAAATACGCTAGTAATCATGTAAAACAATGTGCATAATTTTATTTATTGGTTAGAAGCCACGTTTTTTATTTAATGGTATACTTTGTTTATTTCTGATCCATGCGACAAGTGTAGAAAAACATACCAACTAAAGTGAAGTGAAATTCCTAACTAGTATTGCCATCTATTGAAAGCTGACGGCACTAGGCTGGTAAAGACGAAAACTATCGACCCGTGAAATTAAAAAGTTTTTGCCCGCGAAATTTGAAAATCCGAACGCGCCGAATTCAAATTTTCTACTAGGGAAAGAAATTTTTTTTTAATGCCAAAGGAGAAACCTTAACGTATAACCACGAAACTTGGAATTCATAAGTTGAAATATTAATTTTGGTTTGCTAGGGAAGTCTGGCATGGATACTACGGCAACAACAATGCAGATAGAAGATCACAATGTGAACTTTTTGTCACCCCCAATACCACCATCTCGGGATGCAAAAAGACGTGCTGAAGGCTCACCGGAAGTTGTAAAACTTATTAACCCAATGCCCATTACACTTGAAGAACTGTCCAGAATAGTCGAAAACATGAACCTTAACAAACGTGTCATTCAATCATCGCTAAAGAAGGAAAGTACTACAACGCCAACTCAAGTTGTTACGACCATGAATAACATCGGGAACTTTTTTAATAAAGTTGCTGATGCCTATCGAGTTTTGAGTACACGTGTCGGAATATTAGGGGATCGGCGAAAAATGCTAATACAAGAAACTACTGATCGACCTGTAACCTATAACCATGATATTCTCAAGGTAGAGATCGCTGATATGGTTCGTAAAGAAGTCCAGGACGCAGTATGCCGTCAATTCTCTGCTGCTGCTAAAGAAGGGCTGCCTTATCATAAAGCATCACAGAAAGAAGTTGTTGATATCTTTGCTGGTGAAATGAAAGAAGCTGTTAAGGAGATCAAATCTACAATTGCGTCAGCAACTATAAAGACAAACCTGCAAACATATGCCAATGTTTCAGCAAGGAGTGCTACAGTAGCTGAGCCGCCAGCATCTGATAGCACCTACCTGCCAAAAGCAAATACTGTCGAATTCACTATCGTACCGATGATTGGGTTTACTGATAAATTTCGCACATCAACGGATATTCTGAATAAATTTCAAGCAACGGTTAGACTGGTTGACTATAGTCTACGTGCGCAACGTTGGATCCGTTTACACATTAAAGACGTTAAAGTGATTGCTGAGACAGTCAACCTAGACAAATTGCAAGAAGCAGAAGAATTGAAAAGAGCTGGATTATGTATCGAGGTTAGAGAAGCTTAAGTCAAGATTAATTATCCGCGGAGTACCGTCTGATGCAGCACCTAATAGCCTAGTAGAAATGATTGTAGCTGCAAACCTACCAAATGCCAATCCTGAAGAAGTAAAACTCGTATACGTGTACCCGGTAAGAGTGAACCGCAGTTCTACAAGCTGTGTAATTGAAACGAACGCCAAGAATATAAGTGAACTAATCCGACAAGGAAGAATCTACCTCGGCTATGCTTGTTGCAGGGTTGAAGATCGCATAATAATCAAGCAGTGCTACAGATGTCTTGATTTTGGCCATATCGCAAAAGATTTTCAGAGGCCTTTAGTATGCGCCAACTGCTCAGGTGGTCATGCCACGAGAGACTGCCAAAGCCAGTCAGCACTATAGTGTCGCAACTGCTGTTCAGCCAAAATGGACGATACATCTCATTCTGCTCTGGATGCAACGAAATGCCATATCATAAAAAAGCGTGTCGAAGACAAGGCACGG
The DNA here is from genome assembly GCA_964016945.1 of Microplitis deprimator. NCBI lineage: Eukaryota > Metazoa > Arthropoda > Insecta > Hymenoptera > Braconidae > Microplitis > Microplitis deprimator. Next base: position 3,261,004 of record OZ024714.1, read on the forward strand.
AGTATAGACTATGTCTATAATGGAGAGTGAGCGTAACATGAACGCACAAAGAAGAGCGAACCCACCGTCGCTGCTCTCTCCCAGAGTAGTGCTCTTCAGGCTCAGCAATGAGCAATTAACCGGTCACGGAGTCCATCACCGTAATATCAATGAGGCAGGGAGCGACACCCCGCCGATGCCTGTACGGGTGCCTCGATGTTTAAGTAAACGTCAACGAATCGGCCACCAAAAACAACATGGTGAATGTCTCCAACCTCCTACGAAAAAGAGAAATCTCACTAGGAATAACGTATACACAAATGCAAATGATGGAGAAAGGGCAGATATCACTATATCTTCCTCTAGTGAGAATACCTCTTTAAGTAGTGATAGTATAAACACTTTTACTTTTAATTCTACTTTAAATTCTACTCATGATTGTAATCCGGGACCTGACGAAGCAATGATGCCACCTACAGAAGACCCAACGCCCAATGACGAATATGTTTGCCCATACTGAAGACGTTTGGCACTGTAAGAGGATTGGGAGTACATAAGAGAAGTAAGCATCCGGCACAGACTAATGAAGAAATAGACCTGACCAGGAGGAAATACCGCTGGCTTGATGAAGATCTCCGTCGGTTTGCATATAAGGAAGCACAGACCTCAGTAAACACAATCAATATAAACCAGTATCTGCATGAAAATGTAAAAATAGATCCACCACGTACTGTCAGTGCCGTGAGTAGTTTGCGACGAACGAAGAAGTATAGAGACCTTGTAATAAAGTACCGTCAAGAGGCGTCCTCTAGGATTGAAAACCTAGAAGACACAGAATAGCCAAGTCGAGGTCGGGTGCACTGACCAGGACCAACAAGATTGTAATGCAGAGTGTGAAGGGCTGAACGGAAACAGGAACTTAGATATTGACCCAGTGGGGAACCAGTATGTGGATGAGATGAAACAAGACGCAGAGACTGAGAGCAACGAAACGCATCACAACCCAGTGCAGCACAATAGGAAGCCAAGGTGGACAGAAGGAAACATACGTGACTATGCGCTGGTTGAAGCCAGTATCCCGGAAATGCCAATCAACATAAATAACTATCTCTTCAGGAGAGTAAGAAACGATGGATCAAGGACGTACAGTGCGTTGTGTAATTTACGGAGGAGGTAAAAGTACAAAGAACTGGTATGGAGTCTGAAAGATGCGATCAATGCTGGTGAAATTGGAAACGCGGAAATCAACTCAATAATGGTAGGTGAGAATCAGGGCCGAACGAAAGAGCAGGTGTTAGAACAGGACGAACAGCCGAACAACTTACCCAATATCCGTGTAAGAACCATTTGATCATGGCCATCGACTTGGTGAACCGTGGTGAGGATCCGTCGGCAAGCCTTGAGGAGTGGTTTTATAGCCAATTTTCCGAGTTAAAAGAGAGCCGAGTAAGAAAGAGAAGGCAAGATGCGCTGGAACAGATGAAAGTGTCAAAGAAGAGAGAAAGACGGCGCGAGTACGCGGAAATCCAAAGTCTGTGGAGGAAAAACAAATCTAAAGCCGCGAAGAAGATCATTGATGGAGATATTGACAAATATAGACATCCGAACCTTGAAAGCCAAGTACAATTTTGGAAACCTATAATGGAGCAAACCCATGTCATACAACCTGGCCAGGAACCTGAACGAAGAGAAGAGAACATAGACAGAACCTTCAAATTTCTACTGTCGCCTGTTAATACAACTGAAGTCAAGAAATATCGACCTGATGCGGGAACTGCCCCTGGACCAGATCGACTCGAAGTCTCAAGGTGGTTGAGGCAGGTGCCGGACAGGGTCAAGGCGACAATAATGAACGTGATTATGGCCTTGGGCCATGTTCCGCATATGTGGAGAGACTCCAGAACGATATTGATACCTAAGAAAGTTGATTCAATGGACCCGAGTACATACCGACCATTATCTATATCGTCTATAATTCTACGTCACTACCACAAGATCCTCGTAGCACGGTTGTCAAGGACCCCATTATTTGGAGAGCAGCAAAGAGCCTATATAAAAGCAGATGGTGTTGCTGAAAATGTCAATGTACTGGCGAGTATCTTAAATGACGCATGGGTTAATCGAAAGCAGCTACATATTGGGTCGATAGATGTGAGGAAGGCGTTTGACACAGTCAGACACCCGTCGATTAGCAAGTGTATGATTGAAAGGAATGTACCGGAAGAATTCGCAAAATATAGAGACAAGTTAAACGCACAAGCACACACGGTCATAGAAGTTGATGGGGAACGCTCCGAACCAATACACCCGGGACAAGGGATACGGCAAGGAGACCGATTGTCTGGCTTTTGTTTCAACACTGTGTGGGATGAAGTCGTCAAGTCGGTACCTGAAGCGATCGGATATATGCTTGAAGGTGTTAATGTAAATTCAATGGCTTTTGCTGATGATTTTTTAATAATGGCCAGCTCAAAGGAGGGCTTGCAGGAAGCGTTAGATAAAGCCGTCAGCCAAATGCGAAAACATGGGCTATCACCGATGCCAACGAAGTGCAGCTGTATCTCAATGGTCCCATCTGGCTGGAATAAAAAAGTCAAACTGCTAACTACGTCTCAATTTGATATTGATGGAAACTCGATTGCCCAGGTAGGGATTGAAAATATTTGGAAGCATCTTGGGGTTGAATTCTCATTCAAGGGCCCTATCTCACCACAAGTGCAGATAGAAGCAATGTTATCGAGAATAACAAAAAGTCCACTGAAGCCACAATAGAGGATGATGATCCTGCGCACTTTTCTGATTCCTCGCTTCTTGCAATCATTGATCTTGGGTAAACCAACGCATCGACTACTTAGAGGACTAGATAAGCTGATCAGAAAATTCGTAAGGACATAGATAAGGCTCCCGAATGGCACACCAATAGCATATATTCATGCGCCAATAAGAGAGGGCAGACTAGGCATACCAGCATTCTAGACAAAGATACCTGAGCTCACACTACGCCGACTAGATTCGCTAGCAAACTCATCCTTCCCGGCAGCGGTTGTAGCTAGCAGTACAATAGTAAAAATTATTGGTACATTATAATTTTTATTTGTCGCTAGTAAATTTTATTTTAAATGCAGTAATTTTTATAATCAACAGAAATTATTATTCTAATTAATATGTTGTAATTTTTACTTTGAGTTTTGTACAAGTTTTAATTTTTTTTAACGTTTCGAGATTACTTCTTGGATTGTAATTTTTTTTTTAAATTTAGTAAAAATTACTTAATCTTTTTCTCCGTGTATTGTACTTAAGTTGAACAGGTTGTAATAAGTGTAGTTATAACAGGGCTATGCTGTTACTCTGGTCGTCCTTAAATTACCTTTTTAAGGGCGCCACTGGAAGTGATAACGGCCTCCCAGAGCCGGATCTTGAATCGTCAGGGTCGGTGTAATTTGTTTAATTGCAAGAGAAGGATGAGGAAGGATAATTTGTAAATAATTATAATGATTTCAATTAATAATTTTAACCTTTTATTTTATAAACCTTTTAACCTTATAACCTTTTATAAACCTTATATTTTATGAACCTTTATAAACCTTATCAACCTAATATACTTTTTATTAACCTTTTTTCTTTTATAAACCTTAATAACCTTTTATCCTTTATTTATTAACCCGCAATATTTTCTTAAACCTAATTCATTTAATAACCCGCAATATTTTCTTATAAAATCAGCCAATTACCTTTGGCATTCTACACACACTCACACACACAATAATTTGCCAACTACCTTTGGACTTTTTATTTAACTAATCAATTAAAATCGCTTAACCTTCGCGAGACCTTACATTACTAATTCTTAAAATCGCTTTACCTTCGCGAGACTTAATTTTACTAACACAATAATTTCCTAAATTATCTCACACACACTCTCACTCAGTCCCCTGGACTTTATTTCCACACACACTGATTTAACTTAATTTTTTTTTCCGCAAAATTTTCAATAAATTAATTAATTGAGAAGTTTAATTAATTATTAATTAATTTATTATTTAACCTTTGTTTTCCTTAATAATTATTATCCCCTTTATCACTTTTATTACTAAATTACTTTTCCACAATTCCGTGACCGTTTTCACTATCACTTTTTCGCAAAATCTTATACCAAAATTCACTCTCTACAATTTACACCTTTTCTATGTACTTTGTTCAGGTACTTTTTCTCACAATAATTATTCTTATTTTATACACTAATTTCCTTAATTAATTATGGTTTATTACTTAACTTAATTTTATTTATTTACTATTATTATTGGTGACTTTGACCGCGGACGTTTTATACAACTTTTACCGAGACAATTCACTATTAAATTTATTTATAATTATTTGTTTTATTATTTAATTAGAATTAATTAATTTTACTGACTAGAAATTCGTGACTAGATTCGACAATTTCCGGTGCGTGGGTTACACGTTCCACCTGGAAACTTCTAGAATATTTCCGGCTACCTGCCTGGAAATATTTTCTACGCAATAGCTCCGGCTACCTGCCTGGAGTTTATCAATTAATTATTTTATTGTCAATTCCGCGTTAGGTTATTGAATTTTATCTAATTAATTTACGGACAAAATTTACGCGACGCTACCCGACGTACGACTATGTATTTAATAAAATTTTCCGGCTTACTGCCTGGAATAAATTTTATAAATACCTCTACAATCAATTACTCCAGATCCTTTCCTCGTCGTTGTTTTTGTCCTGGTCTCGTCTTAATAATTGTCCTGGTAATTTTTCGTCTCGTTCTGTCCCGCTTTATTTTCCTCTCTCTTTCTCTCTCAATTTTAACCTCGTTCTCTCCTTCAACCTGCTATTCAGACGCAATCAGTAATATTTATAATAGATACCGGCTACCTGCCTGGTATCTGATAAAATAGTTTAATAATTTATCGCTTGGTTCCACAATAAAACTCAAGCTATCAATTGAATAATTACCTGATAATTAATTTACGGCGTCTATTTTGTCGGCGTCTATTTTTGTGGCTTCTCTCAGCTGTACTCTAGACTAGGCCCGTTCGGTCGTTCCGGTCACTAATCATTTTTCACGTTCCGGTCCCCGTTTATAATTACTTTCTCCCCGCATGACTTCGGGCGTCTTCGGACTTCGGAAACTCCTACTTACTTCTAAATGGGGCTGACCCTCGAACATTTGAATTTTCACTCCCGGTCGACTAGTCGCGTTCTACCTGGGGTAACTCTGGTTGGAATTGTCACGTGATCGACAGTACACATACTAACTTTTATTTTATTTTAAATTGTACGCGGTAAATTCAAATTTACCCCGTTACATAGTGTTGGCGAGCTTGTATACTCGCATACCAGACGCGCTAGTCTTTTTGACTTATGTCTTTGTGACAAGTTTATTATATATTTTCAATTATTTAATCACACATATTTGTTTAGGTTAAAAAAATGGGTAAGGGCACAAAAAAAGTGGCAATACTTCAGACAACACTCTAGACTTACAGTACAGATTAATACTTTTCATTAATAATGATGAAAAGAAAAGTAAAGAGTTAATACATATAGTCCCAGAGGATTGGCTTTATTGGGGTGAAAACTTCGAAGTAATAAAGGTTAAATTTATGCCAGAAGAATCGTACAATTCTACAGATAATCTACAGTTACTGAAAAATATGGTGATAAATTGTGATAAACCGTGCAATACTTGACCATCCTATCCTGTCGAGATCCGTGGACGAGCAAGTAAGTTTTTTAAAATTTAAAATAAATAAATTATCCACTAAGTTCGCAGTTATCTTTATAATTTTTGTACTTGTAAGATTTCATCATTGTTCTTTTATTTTTATTTTCGATATCAATTATTAACTTTAATGTTAAATAGTATGATAATTTTTCTTCAATAGTAAGCTTTTATTCATTTAAAAGTTATCTTGAAAATTTCAAATTAAAAATTTATTCTTTATTAATATTCTCGAATTATTATCTTTAAAAATCGACGGTAAAATTAGACACGTTTAGAGATTTTAATGATGTTCATAGTCAATTATCATGATGACTTAGTTTTTTAAATTTTTGTAATAACAAATGTTTTGTCGGAAGATAGTCACTTAGACTAGTCTCCGTCCTTCTAGAATTTTTATCACTTAGGTTTTATAGATAAATTGGGTTGAGGTTAGATACGTAATAACAGCACAATATTGGGGATGATGTAAATTATTTTATTTCCCCAGAGGAGGAAAACTCAGATGAACTGAGATAAAACCTCCGTGTTGCATACACGATCGTGTTAAAAAATGATGTGTGTATACATATGTGTATGATAATTGCGTCTTGAGTTGAGACGCAATAGGGGTGAGCTCAACCGCCTTACTATGAAGTGTTGGTGTAGGAACCACTCAGTTAATTTATTGCTAGTGTGGGAACTAGCTATTATAATATGATTATCACAATGATAATAATTCGCAATTTGATAATTCTTACTATTAATGCAAATGGCCGAGAGGCGCTATATTTAATGCGTATGAACGTAGTGAAGGTGACTGTTTTTTTTTTATTCGATTGACTCGTATGTGAAGCTCAGAGCTACTGCCTTGTGTCGGCACGTGCTAGCTCAGCCTCTGCCCCGCTCGATATTCCGCGGATGAGCGGCCGCCATCGTTATAGGGCGGATGTCTACGATGCAGATCCCAATGATACAGATTCCTATGACATAGATCCCAATGGGACAAATTCCCATTACACAGATTCCCGATGATGCAGATAATCAATCACTTAGATCCCGATGACACAGATTGAGTTTCTTATTTACCGACGGTGAATTCAAAAAAAATATTCAGTGTTTTTAAATTCAAAAAGACGGCGCCAAAATATCAATAAATATACAGTTTATAAAGTGAATAATAAAATATTTATAATAAATAATAAAAATTTTCATAATCAATTATAAATCTATGCATAAATAAATATATAAACAATAGGTTATAGTAATGCATCACAAATATCTACAATTATTATGATTTCAACGATGAATTATGAATAAAAATAAAAATTGTAGGTATCTTTTCCAGATGATTTTAAGTTTCTTACAACTTCCATCATTTACTTTTTTTTTTTTAATAATAAAAAGAAACATACACATAGGTAGTATTAGGGTTACAAATAAGTTTCCGCCGTTTTTTAACACAAATTAAATATTTATTATAGAAGAACGGTAATATAAATTTATTTAAAATATTGCCCATCACTTGCAACCACTTTTTCCCATCTCTCAGGCAGCATTCGAACCCCACGTCTGAAGAACTCCTTGTCTTTTGAGGCTATCCACGAATCAACCCAATTTTCGGTATCCTCATAAGATGTGAACCGCTGCGCCGTCAGAGCATGTGCCATGGACCAGAACAGGTGATAATCGGACGGTGCAATGTCTGGTGAATACGGCGGGTGGGGTAACACTTCCCAATCAAGTGTTTCCAAGTACTTTTTCACGGGAGCCGCAACATGTGGACGAGCATTGTCATGCAGAAGAATAATTTTTTCGTGTCTAGAATAGTATTGAGGGCGTTTTTCCTTCAGAGCTCGGCTCAATCTCATCAATTGTGTTCGATAGAGGGCTCCAGTAATTGTTTCACTCGGATTAAGCAACTCATAATACACTACACCTAGCTGATCCCACCAAATACACAGCATAAGTTTTTTTCCGTGAATATTCGGTTTTGCTGTTGATGTTGACGCGTGGCCAGGTAATCCCCATGATTTTCTTCTTTTTGGATTGTCATAATGTATCCACTTCTTATCACCAGTTATGATACGATGTAAAAAACCCTTTTTTTTTATGTCTAGCTAGCAGCATTTCACTTAAGCATAATCGGCGTTCAATATCTCTCGGCTTTAATTTGTACGGAACCCAATTTCCTTGTTTATGAATCATTCCTAATGATTTTAAACGATGTGAGATTGCTTGCTGAGTTACTTCTAATGTTAGAGCAAGTTCTTTTCGTGTTTGAGATGAATCTTCCTCCAATAATTCCTCCAATTCTGCATCCTCGTAAATTTTTGGCCTTCCACTGCGATCTTTGTCTTCTACGTCGAAATCACCGTTTTTAAACTTTTGAAACCACTCTCGACACGTTCTCTCACTCAAAGCACCCTCATCATATGCTTCTACGAGCAATTGATGCGCCTCAGCAGCAGATTTCTTTAAATTAAAGAAGTAAACTAATATTTCCCGCAAATGACGCTTACTTGGCTCAAATTTTGACATTTTCAACTTATAAAAATTATATTTTACCAATATAAAATCAATGATATTAATAGGTTATGTTGTTCTTGAATGTCCAAACTATTTTTTAAGCCGGTTATCATCTGCAAAAGCTAACCGAAACTCCGTGCCGCGCCATCTACAATAAAACGGCGGAAACTTATTTGTACTCCTAATAATTATATCACATTCACGCGACTTGGTCCATAAAACGAGAGCCCAAAGTGTCATTTTTGTCAAAATCAGACGACTTAAAAAGAAAAATACTATTTAAGAAATTGCAGATTTTTTTTTTTTTTTTTTTTTTTTGTTAAATTTTTTGCTTATGTAAACAACTTTTACGATGAAATTATTGTAAATAAAACTTTGAAGCAACGGTAACTAGGCAACGAAATAAATAAACTGATAAATTAATTTAAATTTAAATAAATAATAAATCACAAAAACACTATAAAATATATTCGTAAGTAAATTTGTATATATATATATATATATATATATATATATATATATACATACATATATAAAATATATGAATGTATAAAATAATAAAAAAAAAAATAATAAATAAAAATTTTAAGAGTAAATTACAACAAATCAATTAGAAAAATAATAAATGAAATTAAAAATGCTCAAAAGAGTTAAGTCATTTGATGATTATTCAGCATCGTACCAATAGAAAATTTTAAAAATGTTACAAGAAGCGGACGAACAAGGAGATTTAAGTAATGTTGATAAAATAGACCAAGATGTATCAGGTACAGACTTGAGTGACAACAATCAATTAGAAGACACAGGTATAAGGCAACATAAATATATATATGTACTAGACTGTACCAAATAATATCGATATTTTTTTTTATTCTATACGAAAACTACGTTTAGTAACATAAAAAAAATTGGGTACCAAGTTGTGCCCTCCAACTCAATTACAAAATGTGCGCTCGTTTAAAGAAGATTTCTCATTTAAATAACGTGAAAAAATTTTTTTAACCTTGAAATTTTATAATTTGTTAACGTATCAATAAACTGAAACGACTACATGTTTTTGTAGAAAATTTAAATAATGAAAAAAAAAAACAAAATTTTCTCATGTTATTTCTTACTCAAGTGAGCGCGCGTTTTGAAATTGAGTTGGAGTGCCCAACTCGGTACTAATTTTTTTTTTTTGCAATTTTCGTATGGGATCGAAAAAAAAAAAATATCTGTTTTATTTGGCACAGTTTAATATATATAATATATATAATAAGATATATTTTGAAAGTAGATGAACCTTCTTCAATACAAAGTTCTGGTAAATCGGAATCTACAGAATCAATGGAAAGCGATGAGATAACCCAAAACGAAGCTAAAGCGAGTACATTTTTTGTGACTATAAAAAAAACAATAAGAAAAAACGACTTACAACTATTAAAAAAATTTGATATTGCTCTTTTTCGATACTAAACAAAACATTATGAAAAATTTGTTATAAGAAAAATTAAAATGTTTACTTTCAAAAATAAACTAGAAAAAAAGTAAAATTAATTTTTAAGGATGGCTGTTATGAACCTACACTATTGAAATTAAAAATATTTAGCCCTACCACTATTTAGAAAATATATTAGATCCTTTTCTTATATTACATTACGTTCTGTTAATTGTAGAACTAGAAAAGAATGTTCTCAAGACTATAATAACCCTAAAAAGAATTTAGTGTAAAAATAAATTGTCTTGCAAGCTCCCGGAAAATTAATAAATTTTATTGATCTCTCTTACTTTTTAATTTCTCTCACATTAAATCCACTTCCATTGTCTACAAGAGAAATGAATTTTCGAAATGATTACTATTGCCCTTCAAACGTTTTTAAATGAAAATTAATTGACTCTGCCTCTCCCAAAAAAATTTAGGACACTTTTCTAACATTAAATTAACTATTATTGCCTACAAGGGCGAATGAAAATTTCTGAAAGACACAAATCGCCCTTCAAATGTTTTCGAATGATAATCAGTTGATACTGCCTTGCTCAAAAAAAATTACGGCCTTTTATTTTACATCAAATTATGTCTCATTGCCTACAGAGGCGAGAAAAAATTTTCGAAGGACAGAAATCAACGTTGAAATGTTTTTAAATGAAAAATATTCGACTCTCCCCCAATTTTGACGAAAACGTTTTTGTGGGAAATTTAATTCCTGACATCTAGGATCTGATATCATATGTACGTCAAATGTATGAGAAAAAAATTTCAGGGCTTCAAGTGTCAACGAAAAATGTAGTTCACTTTTCGTTGACATTTAAAATTAAAAAATTAGTATTTTTTAAACTTCATTTTTCGTTGACACTTAAAGCCCTGTAATTTTTTTCATACATTTGACGTGCATATGATATCAGATACTTTTTGTCAGAAATTAAATTCCCTACAAAAGCGTTCCTCCTCAAAATTAAAAAAAAAAAAATTTTTATAGAATAAAAATAAACAATAACAAAAAAAAAAATTTAACACTGAGGAAACTATCCCGAGTCAAAAAACAAAGTCCAGTTCGAACTTCAAAATACTACGTGAGGTATTTGAGGGGCAAGTTGGACTTTGAAGATTAAGAACTGTGTGGAAATTAATTCCAGTTTAGGTCTCAATGTTGTAGTTACGGGCGATTTTACATAATTGAGGGCTAATGTGGTATAAAAAAAATTTTCGGGAACCTAAATAACCTCATAATATAAAAAAAAATTACTGCTCTAGATTTAGGCCTCAATTTCTCAAATGATGTAACCTATGTAGGTTACCCCACTTTTTTCGTAAGAAATAAATACTTTAGACCAAGAATCTCAAAAAAATTGAACCAAAAATAAATAATTAATTAAATAAATAATAAATATTGAATTAAGAAATTACAAATTTGCAAAAAAATTACCGGAACATCTATGAAGTATAAAAAATGAAAATGAATATTTATTTTTATTTATATCCATTAAAAAAAAATGTAATGGTTACTTGAGTAAATACTTAACCGAAAGAAAATTTAGTATACATTTTTTTAATCAAAATACAAAAATTTATTGAGAACAAAATGTTTGATATTGTATTCTATATTATTTAGGAAGTTTAAAAAAAATTTTTTTTGAGACCTATTAAAAGTTTGTTCAGAAATATATAAAAACGAATAATAAAATTTATTTTATTTGAAACATAAATTTTTGTAAGTACTCAGATTTTTTTTTCAACTCAAAAATTTTTTAAGTCCAGAAAACGATATTTTTTTTTTTGAGGATTTTGAGAGCTTCGTTAGAAATTAAACCTGATAAAGAGTTTGCATTTATGCCTCATAATTCTTACTGAGGATTTAGAGTGCCAATATCGTATCATTTTTCGCCCGGTAAATATAAGATCAAAGGAATTGAATTTTTTGAGGTCCAAACTAGAATTTTTTTTTTGACTCGGGTAAGTTTTTCCCGTAACTTCTTCCCAGTTCGTTTGACGTACATAATGGATCAAAACTTTTTTGTAGAGAATTTAATTTCCTACACAAAAATACACTGGGTAGAATTAAAAAATAAAAAATTTCATAGTTTTAATAAAGAAAAATTAAAATGAAAAATTTTTACGTGTATTTTGAATGGGATAGGGAACCTCCTCTTGTGATAGCTCAATTTTAAAGATATCTGACTGAAATTTGGTGGGAATTTTTTTTATAACATAAAGTAACTTTTAAGCCCATAAGTCGGTAAAAAAAAAAATAACTTTTTTTTGTTTTTTATGGTATCCAAAAATTGAAAGTATAATTGAAAATAAAAATGTTGGTACTAATCCGGGCTCTTAATAGTGATATTAAGGTTTGCTTCAATCCATTTTTCTATTTTCCATTTAAATAACACGGGAAAAACTTTTTTTACTTTTCCGGCGAATGTATCAGTCTTATCAAATAATGTCGTGAAAACTATTTTGTAGATAATTTTATTCCTTACAAATTATTACGAATAAAGTTTTTCGAAATTCCGCATTGTTCACAAGTTATTTGCATTTCAATATCAAGCTCTTAAAAAATTAAATTACTGATTGATTTTAAGAGCTTGACATTGAAATGCAAATAACTTGTGAACAATGCGGAATTTCGAAAAACTTTATTTGTAATAATTTGTAAGGAATAAAATTATCTACAAAATAGTTCCTACGACATTTTTTGATAAGTCTGATAGTTTCGCCGGAAAAGTAAAAAAAATCTTAAAATTTACTATAAATTTGACTTGAAGTTTGAATAACTTTTGAACAGTGGGATTTATCAAAAAATGATAAGAATTTTTTTGTAGAACGTTCAATTTTCTATAAAAACATCTACTGGGCATAAAAATCCGTTTATTGGTTTGTGAGCTAGAAAATTCTAAAAAAAAAAAAAGTTTTTCCCGTGTTATTTAAATGGAAAATAGAAAAATGGATTGAGGCAAGCCTTGATATCACTATTAAGAGCCCGGATTGGTACCAAAATTTTTTTCCCGCCTCCGGGCGGAAAGCATCAACTTTCGTCCCGCTGTGCAAAACGAAGTTGTCACTTTCCGCCTCCGTCGACGAGAAAAATAGTATACACTCCTCGGGAAGTAAACAATTACATGTGATCTGAGACATTTCTTACTTTACTTCTCTAGGTGTGTAATATACTATATTTTTAGTTATACTTTCAATTTTTGGATACCATAAAAAAAAAAAATGTTGTTTTTTTTAAACACCCTTATACATATATAAGATTTCGTATGATTCCACGATTATGATCATTTGAATTTTATTGACCTACAGATGAAGCATCTTTCGAATTATTTTATCACATCAATGAGGTACAGGATATGCTGGAGTTTTTATCTGACCAATCTTCCTCTTTAATTCAAGATACTCATTCGATTTCTGGAGCTGACCACGACGATTTATATTCAAATGATACTGATGAAGCTTCTTTTGGTAGTGCGTCTTCTGGAAACTTTGAAATTGATGAAGAATCTTCTTCTGAAGAGGAGTCCTCTTCAGAATCTGATCAAAGTTTTTGTGATGAAGATATATCTAACGAACCTCTTTATCCAGGATCTCCTATATCTGTTCAAGAAAGCTTGCTCTCAATCCTTTTATTGACCATTCGTCATAAAATTTCTGATGCACTTCTGTCAGATATTCTATTACTTATTAGTAATCACTGTATTGAACCTAACCATTGCTTGACATCGAAGTATAAGTTCAAAAAATATTTCGATCGTTTGAGAATTAATTTCAATCGTCATTTTTATTGTCATTCGTGTCATTCAACATTATTGTCTATATAAAACATTTGCTCCCAGTGTCAGTGTGTTCCTGATAAAGATTCGAATGCTCCTTATTTCACTTCACTATCTATTCTTTCTCAGCTATCAGCTATGTTTTTACGAGATAGATTTTATAAATTACTTAATTATCGTTTTATTAGAAGTAAATCTAATGAACAAAATAAAGAAGATATTTACGATGGCGAGGTATACAAATCTTTTTTGAGTAAAGATCGATTACTTTCTGTCTGCTCAAATATTTCTTTCATGTGGAATACTGACGGCATTTCTCCATTTAAATCATCAAAATTTAATGTATGGCCTTTTTTTTTAAGAATAAACGAATTACCTTTTCTTGAGCGCATAAAGCCAGAGAACACTATCTTAGCAGGCTTGTGGTTTGGCTATAATAAACCGAATGCCAATAAATTTATGGCTACTTTCTATGATGAGCTCAAAGCTTTATCACAAGGCTTACATTTTAATGTTCCTGGATTAAATCTTCCAATTTTTGTACGAGGTTTTATCATGTGTGGGACCCTTGATTTGCCAGCGAAAGCACAATTTTTAAAAATGTCTCCTCACATGGCCAAATATGTATGTCAAAAATGTGAAATTGCTAGTGAAAAAGTTAACCATGTTCAGTCATACCGTTTTACCAACTCATTAACAGCTTGAACTACTGAAAAAACTATTAAATATGCTAAAAAGGCAATTAAATTAAAAAAAAAAGAAGTGCAAGGAGTAAAAGGACCTACATTCTTATCGAAAATTTGTTTTGACTTCATTAAAACCACCGCAGTTGATTCTATGCTCTGTATTGATTTAAGGGTGTGCAAAAAATTACTGTCACTTTTGTTTGATAAAAAGTTTGCAGGCCACAAAGTTTCAATGTACCAATATGTTGATTTAATAAATTCAAGAATTCGTTCTATCCGCCCCCCTTGTCATGTCCTTAGGAAACCGAGATTATTAATCGAGATGAAATACTGGAAAGCATATGAATTTCGTGCCTTTCTTTTTTATTATTGTTTACCTCTTCTTCATGATATCATGGATAAAGATTATTTTAACCATCTCAAATTTTTAGTCTTAGGTGTGACATTGTTACATCAAGAAAGTATTTCTGATCATATGATAAAACTAGCATCCCGATTAATTACAGAGTTCGTAGGGCGATACGAGGACTTATACGGTTTAAGCCACATGTCTTGTAATCTGCATCATCTGCTTCATCTACCTGATTGCGTTAGAAATTTAGGGCCACTTTAGGCAACATCATGTTATCCTTTTGAAGGTTTAAATGGGTTGCTAAAAAAACTTATTCATGGGACACGATATGTTCAGCTTCAAATTTCGTCAGCTATTACTATTTTTATGAATATGACTTGTAAAAAATTTAGAACATTTTTACCAGGTTCAAAGATTGCTTTATTCTGTGAACGATTAGAGCTAAGTGGAAAAAATAGACGCAAATTGCGAAAAATATTTCACAATACATCTATCATTGGAAACTGCAAGAGAGTTGAAAATTTGCCTCATGAATTACTCGACCGTTTCTCAAAAAATCACACAATGGACGATGTTCAAAAAATTGATGTATTTCAGAGATTATTAAAAGATCGTATTGTTTACGAATCTGAATTATATCAACGTAAAAGGACAATAAATTCGACGTTTGTCAAATATTTTGATGTTGGAGGAAACTATAGTTTTGGAATAATAAAAAAATTTATACAATTGTGTACTTGTCAATGACGTAATGGATGCCTAAGCTGCAATGCACATTCTACTTACTATGCGATAATCAATAAATTGACGACATCAACACCATTTGATACATTTCCTAATGTTATGATTGATTCTTTTCATTTATGTAAAATAACCGACGAAGAGAACTTATTTGTAGTTAACATTGATCAATTAAAAAACGTTTGTTATACTGTAAAAAATTTTGAAGATGATACTTATATTTTTCTCATTGATTCTGTATGTTGCATTAATTCTCAATAAATCATTCTTTCTGAATTCAAAACTAAGCCATTTCTAAATATTTATAACTTAAAATATTCGTTTAGATATATAATGTATGCGGAAAAAAGTATGTACAATAATAACTTTATATTTGTAATTTTTATTTGTGATCAAAATCCTGAAGAAAAATATTAAATAATAGATAATAGTCATCAATAGTCACTAAAATTTGGATTTTAGTCTAGAGATCCAACATCAGAGAAAGTGTCAACAGTTACAAGAATTTTAATTTCAGGCTAAAACCTCAATTTCAGAGCTTCATCAGTTATCAGTCTTATTATTCCAAGCTACAGACTCGATTTCAGTGTCTTAAGTGTGATTAGAATTTTTAACTTCCCGCTAAGAAAATTGCAAATTTTCAAAAATTCGGGAAGTTATTGGTTTCACCCCGATTTGTGAAAATCAAAATTCCAACAGATGTCGACGTTTTGAGGTTCTAGGAAGCTATTTTGACTAAATTCAAGATGGTGTCCGAGTGTATGTATGTACGTATGTAAGTATTCTGTAACTTTTGAACGGATGAACCGATTTTGATCGTCAAGGTGTCATTCGACGCGGCTTGTTAATATCTAAAAGTTGTAAAAAATTGAGCTTGATCAGTAGGGCTCGTTCGGAGATATTTCAAAAATAAAATTTTTTCAAAAATGTTTTTTTTGAATAAGTTTTAATTCGCTCGATGGATTGATTCCAAAATCTATTCAGCTCTTAAACTTTATAAGCCGCGTCGGATGCCACCTCAACCATCAAAATCGGTTAATTCTTTCAAGAGATACCGTTGTCGAAAGAATTAAAAAAATAATTTTTTTTAGTATTTTCGAAATTTCTCAAAAACGATTCGATAAATAAATTTCAAAGTCTGATCAGTTGTAGAACTCAATAAAACGCGTCGATTGCCACCTTAACCATCTCAATCGCTTTATTAGTTCGAGAGATATCGTTTGAGAAAAAATGGTAAAAAACGTTTTTTTTCGAAAACAAAGGCATACAAAAGTATTTTCGAGCTCGAAGAGCTCGAAAATGTATCCACGATAATTTTTCGAGCTCAAAAACGGCGGGAAGTTTTGAGGCTGGCCCGCAGGGTCAACTGACAGACCGATTTTTTTTTTTTCAGGATCAGGGCTTAATTTCAGAAATAAAAAAGTCAGCGAAATTTTTATTTCAGTCCAGAGGCCTAATTTCAGAGTTTCAAGTATCTCCAGAATTTTTATTTCAGTCTCAGAAGCCCAAGCTAAGAGTCTCAACAGTTACGAGAATTTACATTAAAGGCAAAAGGCCCAATTTCAAGCTCAAACCCCTAATTTAAGTTTCTTAACATTTACTAAAAGTTATACTGCAGGCCAGAAGCCGAATAGCACGTCTCGAAGGTCTCTAGAATTTTTATTCCAGGCTGGAAGCCGAATTTGGATTTAAACAGTTGCCAGAATATTTATATACGTCTAAAGACCCAATTTCAGGATTTCAATGATCTGCAGGGTTTTTTATTCCAATCTCAAGAACCCAATATAAATTTTTCCACAGTTACTGAAATTAATATTGCAAGTAAGAGGCCCAATTTCACCGTCTACACGGGTTCTGGAATTTTTATTCTAGGCTAGAGTACCGATTTTAATCTCTTTAGTAGAGATCTATAGATAAATATAGACAATTTCTAGTAGATCTACTAAAGATCTGTCACATATCCATCGTTCATAGATCTACGGCGGATCTTCCGTCAATCTATTGATTCAAAATATTTTCTCCCCAAACAGACTTCTGGAAGATTTGTTAAAAATCTATGAGCGATAGATATGCGGTAGATCTTCGGTGAGTCTCCCGTAGATTGTTTTATTTTTACCCGGGAACTACTCAAATATATTATATCTTTCTCATAATTGAATAATTATTTGGCCATATCCAAATATACGATATCTTTGGCTCAAATAAATCTTTTTTTCAGTGTAGTCAATATTCAATATAAATACCCGGGAAAAAAAGTTCATGTATGACCATATATGATCATATATAAGCATTCATATAAGGTCATATATGATCATATATGAAAATTGGCTATGTTTGATCATGCATCTATGATTAGACATGATCATATATGATATACATAAATAAAAAAAAATTTTTTTGCCATTATATTTAGAAATGCAAATTATGATTTTTCTTAAAAAAAGCGATTTCTTAATTATTTATTTGAATAATTAAAATATGAAAAAACAATTATAAACAATAAGATATTGTTTTTAAGAAAAAAAATTTTTTTTTCGCTAACAATATGGTGAAAAAAAATTTTTCAAAAATATTTAAATAATCCATTTGTTTATAAAAAATTTATAAACAAATGGCATGGAAAAATCGGCTACGCCTCGGACGTTAAAATTACGCCCGTTTCGAACCTTCCCGCTACAAACCTTAAGCTCATATCGAAATATCTTCGCTGTCACAAAACCACCACTTCACGGCCTTATGACGTAAATATCTATTTTAGGAGACCTGTAACTATTTTTTGCAGGAAATCAACTTCTCGACTAGACTAACATACCCCATGTACGTCTTAATACTCACGCCTGAAAAGTGAAAGGTGCGCAGAATAAGGTAAAAGCCCCCATTATTGACACTATAAGAATGTCTGTGATTGTTTGAATTTTTTGATCGCATTTAAAATTAATATAATCAACTTTTTCTGCATTGGACGTTTTAATTGATGCATCTACTTGTATATTTAAATTAATTTACTTAAAGAGCAATAAATCAAATAAAAAATATATTAATTTAAAACCAACAAGTCGAGTGTAGGTATATTGACAGGGTAAAATAGTATCAGAGCCAACTATTGACATACCATGGACCCCATTATTGACAGGTCTAATGCGCATGGGCAGCAGTTTATAAAAAATGATTAAAGACCACCGTCAATTAGATTCAAATTAATTATAAATATTTTAATTAAAAACGACAAAATACGATAATTACAATTAAAAATTCATCTAGGACACAGGTTTACTTTTTTATAAATTCGATGACACTATTCTTGCTCTGACAATTCTTTATTCAATGTTTTATTTGTTATGAAATTACTAGACAGCGTGTTAACATAGATATATCGATATGTATGTTATGGAGGTTAAGTTACTTTAGTTTGTGGCCTGCCGCTAGTTGTCACTCGTGGATTTTCATGTACCAACTATTGACACCCGCTATTTTTAAATGATAATTAAGATTTATCAGTCGAAATCAATGATTCTGGGGTTATCTAGACTATAAATAACCTGAAACAATTTTTAATGATACACTTACATTAGAACTGAATAGGGAAATCCGTTTCTAAAAATACGATCTCTCTAAACGAAATTGTTAAGAAATTACAATCATTCTAGCGATGGTGGTCTACTCGGGAAAATAAATTTTTTTTACAGCGAATAGTTTATACCCAGAAATAAAATTGAACTATTTTTCCATTTAAAAATATCAAAAAATTAATAAGAAGTATTGAGAAATGTGATTATTCATACATTTAATTAAAAAATTAATAAATTAAAACAATATGTCAATAGTAGGGGCCCTGTCAATAATGAGGGCTTTTACTTTAGTTTGCGCACAGAAACGTAACGAGGTCATTCGTTCAGTAGATTTTACTCCTCATATTTTTTTCATACCGGGAGCCTTATATGAAAATCGAATCTTAAGGAGTAAACTCCAATAAACTCCAAAAATTATTATATTTCCAGATTTCTAGCCCTACACATAACACCTAGGCAAAATGGACCAGCCGAAACTTCTAAAAAAATGATTTTTTCACATTCTTATTGTCAAATTAAAAGAAACTTAATATATTTTCGCATTTTTAGCCCTATGCATGACACCTGGGACAAAATGGACCAGCCGGAAATTCTGAAAAAATGATTTTTTCATATTTTTCGGCTGATTCTCTATGCCTGGGGAAAATTTGGTGACTTAAAATATTCGAAAATAGTTCTTTTTTTATTCGATTAATTTTTTGAAATATAACAAAATTATCTACACTAACGCAAAAAATTAAAGGAACAGAAAAATTTTATAAATTTTTTAGTGATTTTTGGAAGGCTGTAACTTGGTGAAAAATAATCATATCGAGATTTTAAAAAAGCATTTTATAGCTTGAAATCTCTAGTTTCGGTGCATTTTTTTCAAAATTTTCAAAGAGTTCCGGCTATTGCGCAAACATGAGAAATATTGCGAGACAAAAAATTTCTAAATTTTTTTTTTTTTCCGAAGAGCCCACGGACCGCGGAAAAATTCTTTCAACTAAACCAATGCATGGATCGTTTAGCAAATTTATTCAGCTTCAATTTGGCATTTTTTTAAAACTCGTAGGACGATTTGTCGCAGAGATATCAACCTTCAAACAAAAAATGATCTTCTTGGCTATAATCATCGATATTTCAGGTACCAATGATCGCACAGTAGGTTGAAGGGTGGCGTTAAAAACTTGAATAAATTCCCTACAATACCCTCTCATCATTTTTTGAAAAAAAAAATTTTGTTTATTTTTAACATCCATTAGAAGTAAGTACAAAAAAATGGCTTTTTTTGGTTTTTTAGTAAATCAACCGCTACTCTGCAAATATCGATAAAAAAAATAATGTTGCCCGGGACTTTTTTAGCTTAATCTACCCCCAAGAACCCTGTAAATTCTTAAAGTGATCTATCGAACTGTTTTTTGGGAATCATCGATCAAAGTTTTGCTAAACAATTAAAGGAACAAGTTTTGTTCCTTCAATTGTGAAATCATAATCAAAATGAAAAAATAATTTTTTTTCGGCTTTTCTTAAATTTTTGCGTTCGTTACTCTCCAAATGCAAGGAAAAAACGAAAAAAAAAAAATGTCAAAAAAATCCGAGAAAAAAAAAAATTGAAACTGGTTTTTTTGTTTTAAAATTTTTTTTTTTGACATTTTTTGGAAATCTTTTTTTTTGTCTTTTTCTTGCATTTGGTGAGTAACGAACGCAAAAATTTAAGAAAAGTCGAAAAAAAATTATTTTTTTATTTTGATTATAATTTCACAATTAAAGGAACAAAACTTGTTCCTTTAATTGTTTAGCAAAACTTTGATCGATGATTCCCAAAAAACAGTTCGATAGATCACTTTAAGAATTTACAGGGTTCTTGGGGGTAGATTAAGCTAAAAAAGTCCCTGGCAACATTATTTTTTTTATCAATATTTGCAGATTAGCGGTTGATTTACTAAAAAACCAAAAAAAGCAATTTTTTTGTACTTACTTCTAATGGATGTTAAAAACAAAAAAAATTTTTTTTTTCAAAAAATGATAAGAGTTTTTTGTAGGGAATTTATTCAAGTTTTTAACGCCGCCCTTCAACTTACTGTGCGATCATTGGTACCTGAAATATCGATGATTATAGCCAAGAAGATCATTTTTTGTTTGAAGGTTGATATCTCTGCGACAAATTGTCCTACGAGGTTTAAAAAAATGCCAAATTAAAGTTGAATAAATATGCTGAACGATCTATGCATTGGTTTAGTTGAAAAAATTTTTCCGCGGTCCGTGGGCTCTTCGGAAAAAAAAAAAATTTAGAAATTTTTTGTCTCACAATATTTCTCATGTTTGCGCAATAGCCGGAGCTCTTAGAAAATTTTGAAAAAATGCACCAAAACTAGAGATTTCAAGCTATAAAATGCTTTTTTTTAAATCTCGATACGATTATTTTTCACCAAGTTACAGCTTTCTAAAAATCACTAAAAAATTTATAAAATTTTTCTGTTCCTTTAATTTTCTGCGTTAGTGTATAATCTAAAAAACTAAAAAAACGCGTTTTTTGGGTTAAAAATAATGACGAAGAAGAAGTATAGATTTTTTTATTTTTATTCAATAACTATTAGTAATTAATCTATATAATTTTTAATATTAAACAACAGAATAATAACATTAACGATAATTTATTATATTTTTTAAAGAACGTAACAAAAATCCAATTTTGAAATGTAAAATTAATTTTTACAATTTTCACAAATATATATAACGGAATTAAATTAATCTACCTCTGCATAGGAATCATGAGACCATTTCTTACAATTGTTGCATTGAATCCATAATTCCTGAGAGTCTGAGTAGAGTCCATCGCAGTAAATACAGTTACAATTATTATTTTCAACTTTTGAACATTTTTTTTTTCTTCATTTTTTTTTTTATTTTCGACTATATATTCTTTTTGCTAAGTCTAAAGGTTTTCTCCTTTTCTATATTATTATTTTTCTTTTCTTGAAGTTCTTGATATTCAAGACTAGTTAAAATCGCAGTTTTACCTCGAAGACGTTTCTTTGGAGGAGAATCTTCTGATACTGAAGGTAACGGTTTAATGTCACATGGTGATACATCAAATTTTACGGCCTTTGTTGTATTTTTTTCATCGGAACAGTCTAAAATTAAATAAATTAATATGAATTGAAATGATATTTAATTTGAAATGTTAAGTTAACTCTTTGGAATATTACCTTCTTCATCTGAGGTACTGGAGTAATCTACCAGACGAGGTTGAGACGTTTGATTGATATGTGTAACAGTTGAACGACGATAGATGATACTTTCCGATTGAGATTGAGCGGAATCTTCATCAGAGCTTGAACTGTCGATGATTCTTGGTCTAAAGTAATTAACTTGGCGTTTTAAAGATGGCGCGCCAGTAGAGGTCGACGGAATCGGTTCCTGAGTCTTTTGTTGTAGTGCGGGTTGTCTAGTTTCTTCGGTATCATCTATTTTTAATAAATCACTCAAACTCTGACTCAATTCTTGTAAAGATTGTTCTTTAGAATCTTTCTCTTCTAATATTGCTCCAGCATCATTGGATTTTGCTGATCCATTGTTATTAGTCACATCAGTGGGGGCGAAATCTTTTTTTGAAAATATATGTGGGTTTGTCGGGTAAATTCCAGTCTTTCGAAAACCGTTGATTATAGTTTCCGGCTTTGCTGCTTCTCGTAGAGCATTGCTGAAGAGTGAAGGTATAATTTAGGCAGTGACAACTCTTCCAGGATGAGACGACAACCAATTTTTTATAACAGGGCTATGTTGTTACTCTGGTCGTCCTTAAATTACCTTTTTAAGGGCGCCACTGGAAGTGATAACGGCCTCCCAGAGCCGGATCTTGAATCGTCAGGGTCGGTGTAATTTATTTAATTGTAAGAGAAGGATGAGGAAGGAAAATTTATAAATAATTATTATAATTTCGATTAACAACTTTAACCTTTTTATTTATTAAGCCTTTTTACCTTATGACCTTTTATAAACCTTATTTATTACTTATAATTTATTAACCCACAATATTTTCCTTATTAAAATAGGCCAACTACCTTTGGCATTTTCCACACACTCACACACACAATAATTTGCCAACTATCTTTGGACTTTTTACTTAACTAATAAATTAAAATCGCTTGACCTTCGCGAGACTTAATTAATATCACAATAATTTCCTAAATAATTTTACACACACACTCACTCAGTCCCCTGGACTTTATTTTCCACACACTTATTTTTAACCTGAACTCCACGCGGTCAACGCGACCCTCTACGTGGCTAAAACCTTAAGTTTACTTTCGCGCGGTCCCCTGGACCTTCTACGCGACTTTACAATTAATTCACGCGGTTCCCTGAACCCTCTACGTGACAAAACCTTTAATTCACGCGGTCACCTTGACCCTCTACGTGATAAAACCTTATTCAACTAATTCACGCGGTCCCCTGGACCCTCTACGTGATTTTAACACTAACACTTATTTACAACTTATTTAATTATCACAATTTCCATAACTACGCTTTTCACTGACTCACACTTTTATCAATATAAAATTCCATTAACCTATTTTCTATATTTAAAATTAATTTCCATCTATTTAATTACCATTTTAAAATCACTTAGTAAATTTACAATAACTAATTTCTTATAAACGTTATCCTTTTCTTATCAATAATTTTGTTAAGCCGGTTTTAGGATTTATTTTATATGACCGCTCAACAATTTATCACAACCTCTATTTTCAATACTCAAAACTCAACTATTTATTTTCCCGTTTTATTTCACGACACTTTTAACGTTTATAATTTTATTAAATGATTTTACTTGATTTATTATTTTAATTTACTTATAATTAATTTTATCTTAATATTAATGACTAGATAATTTGACTAGAACGCAATTGATTTTCCGGCAATGCTTTACACGACCTGCCAGAACACGACCTTTCAGAAGAATTTTTCGGCGAGTGACAAACAACCTGCCTGGAAATATCAAAGCTATTTATTGTTGAGTCCGGCTTTTCAGTTATTTTATTACACGTTAATAGACACGACAATACTTCGCGGACACGACGTTAAATTATGTATTTTACTTAACAAATATTCCGGCTTCCTGCCTGGAATATTTTACAGAATACCTATTACGATTCACGTTGATTTCTTTTTCCGTCGCTCGTTCTGTATTAGTTGTCTTCGTCCGTGTCTTGTTCTCTCTAGTCCGTGTATTAGCTTCTCGACCGTGTATGCCTGGGGTAACCGGGTTGTCTCAAATTTTCCTCCTCAGGTTAACTCTTTCTCGGATCCAATTCTCGTTTTCACCAAAACACTCGAACTCTCCTTCAACCTGCTATTCAGACGCAATCAGTTCTTGATAATAAAAAGTACCGGCTACCTGCCTGGTATCTTGTAACAATTTGATTTTGTTTTTATCGCTTGGTTCCACAATAATTCACCAAGTCACAATTAAATAAATTTACCTGATATAATTAACAGCGTCTGATAATGGCGTCTATGTTGTTGGCTTCATACTTTAGGTCCGTCTGGTTCGGTCGTTCCGGTCACGTCTTGTCTCGATGACCGCCCAGTCCCATTGACTCTCCGTTGAACGTCTGTTCAGTCCGGTCGTTCCGGTCACCAATGTTGTTTTTCACTGCAGTCTTGCAGTTTTATTAATTTCACTTGATTATTTTCGGCAATGATCGGAAAACTCCTCCTCTACCTAATTATGATTGGGCCTCGCGTATTAGCATTTTCAATTAGCGCGCCCGGCGACAAGTCGAAAAACTTAATTGAATGCTCGTTTGGGGTTGCAGGTAGGGTAAATGACCAACCGTGAAAAATCACGATTTTGGTTGATAATAAAACTCAATTTACCCCGTTACATTTTGATCTGTTTTTCATAGCATGAAGATACAGGCTTCATAACACTTACATCCAGAGGTTGTAAGCGGTGGGTGCAATGAGGAGGCAAACAAATCATTATAATATGATGATTAAGAGCATAATCGATCATCTCCAAATTATTGGTATGTGTTGTATGCCCATCTAATATCAAGAGAACTGGATTTTCGGCAGTTGGTTTAACTTGATCAACGAACCACAATCCATTCAAAAAAAATTTCACTTTGTATCCAACCAGAAGGATAACAAAGTTCCCAACTTCCTGGTAATGTATTGTCCAATAAGATAGTTTTCATTCGTTTGTTGGGAAAAATGAACAATAGCGGTAAAAGTTCGTCTGATGCTGAGACGCAAAGTTCCACAGTGATATTTTTACCACGTTCTGCTGACATTAAAATTCCAACTTGCTTCTTGCCTTTCTCAGCAATTATTTTCCCGTGTATTTTTGAAACGCTACTACAGCCCGTCTCATCGACGTTAAAAATACGATGCGTGTTTAATTTATAAGTATGTATGATCTGCAGCAATAGTTCAAAGAAGTTTTGAACTACTATTTGATTAAATCCTGCGGCACGCGCTGCTGAAGTACTCTCAGGTTTTCGAAGAGATAAAGATAGATTACGTTTAAAAAATCCACGTAACCAATCTTCTCCAGCTATCCCATTCACAAAAGAGTGCTTAATGTGATTCTTTTCAGTAAGCTGATATGCGAGAACTCTCGCATCGAAGCTTGACAATCCAAATAATCTAACCTCTATATCTTTTAAATAATTAACTAATTCAACTTCCTGCTCTGGACTGAAAACTGAGGTGAAGTTTTTAGCTGATACTGCAATAAAAATTTAAGATTGAATTTATAACTCCAAAAGAGTTTATTTAAAAAATAATTACATTTAATCCTAAATACCTTTTGAAGATGCAAATTCAGTGACATGATTCAACTGCAATTGATCAACTCTCCGTCTGAGAGTTGTTTTGGGGCTTCTGATGCTGCAGAATACCCCATTTCTCCATGGTTTACTATTTCTATAGCTTTGGCCATCGCCAATTCATCCCATGTCAGCTGGGTACTTTTCTTTTGATAACGGCGTACTATTTTTTGCATGTGTTAAATAAATTTTCAAATAACGACCGTGTTGATACGGTATACCCACTGATATTTATCTATAATAATATAAATCTTTATAGTTCAATTTCACATAAATGTATAAAATTACATTATTTTCTATATAATCTGACATTTTTATCCATTCAGTCAATAAACTTCAATATAATTTTTTAATTTTTATATAAATATATAAATTTATAAAAAATTTTATATGATCATATAAAATTTTTAGTAAATGAGTTCTTACAAATTCTATCTTATAGCAATGTCTGAGTAAATATCTGCTGTGCAGGTGTGTGAATTATAAAAGCTTGCGAAATAATTTAGATACGCCCATATAACGTAACATTATTCGAAAAAACTGATTTTACAATGATTCATAAATCTTATAAAGTCAATGATATTTTTTAATTTACCGCATTTATAAACGTTGTTAAGCATCCAAACTTTTTTAAAATTTTTGGAAATAGGCAAACAAGACCATAAGCGAGACAGTTAAGGGAATTTCGAAGTTTTAATAATGAATTTAGTTATAAAAAAGGCTATTCGACAGCCGAAATGAAAGTGGATTCCTCATTATTCGATTATTTTAACCTTTTAAATAAAAGTTAATTGAGAAATGAAATTTTTCTTGACATTTGTCGAAATTCTCAAGGCAATAAAACAAAAAAAATCTGGTCGTCGGTTGACCCTGCGGGCCAGCCCCAAAACTTCCCGCTGTTTTCGAACTTAAGGAGTTACGTTTTATGCTAACATTTGTAAATTTAAGAATTGAAAATCATCCCGCATGAAAAAACTATATATGGTCGAACATATTGATAAGTATATGGTGAAAATGTGACCATATATAACGGCAAAATTATATATATCTAATTATATATGTTTACTCAATATAATTATGATATATGTGACTTGATATTACTTCAAATGTATTACTGCCATATATATTTTCATATATGTTGCAAAATATAATGTAACAATATAATAATTTTTTATATGTGAAAGTATATAATGTAAAGTATATGATGAGATATATTATTGCTATGTAATGCTATGTATATTTTACTACATATATACCCTCATAAACTATCACAATATAACTTACCATATATATACTACCGCATATTCATGGTAATGTATTATTGCTATATATCACTATGTATAATCCTATATATATGTGACAAATGATAATATTATTCATTTTTCTAATGGATTCATCCGATTCTAAAATCCATTCAATAATCGATTTCAATATACTGTTCATCCTATACTGTGAAATATAATATATATTATATATCGAATCATATACTATTCCGAATATAATACAAGTTATTCATCTGCGAATAATAAAATATATATCTTACTGGTATATTAAATGTTATATGTTTAATGTTATATCAAAAATGTATTACATCATTATATAATATATTATACAATAATCCATATATGACTAATATATTTAATAAGCGGCAAAATTTTATATATTTGCCCATATATAATTTTATCTATTTTTATATATGCAAAGTATAATTCTCGGTATATGATCAGTTATATATAGCTTTTTTATGCGGGATTAATCAAGAAGCGGTTTTGAAAATATAATTCCCGACTAGGTTCAATAAAATATGTGTATTGAGGCAGAAATCAATGTCAGGAATCAAAATCAAGATTTGAATAAGTTTTGGCTCATTTCAGAAAAAATAAAATATGAAATATCTGCGAAAAATACTAAAAACTGTGTTTTTTCAATTGTTTTGTTGATAATATGATTTGAAGTAAAAAACAAGTTAGATGACATTATATGATGATCGAAAGAAACCATAAACAGGAAGAGTTGATATGGATTCAGACACATTTTAGTACATTATATTATGATTAATCCAGAAAGAATAACATAAATTGTTATTTTTTTAACTATTCGACGCCGATATCTTTTGAACTAATTAACCGATTTTGACGTTTGAGGTAACAATCGGTACGTTTCATTGAATTCTAGAGCTGATTGAAATTTGAAATCGATCGGCTTAGCCGTTTCAAAGATATTTGGAAAAAGCCGTTTTTCACCATTTCTTTCTCCCGCGATATCTCTCGAACAAATAAACCGATTTTCATGTTTGAGGCGGCAATCAACGTATTTTATTGAGATCTAGAGCTGATCAAATTTTGGAATTGTTTAGTTGAGTTGTTTCAAAGATATTCGCAAATAACTGTTTTTTACCATTTCTTTCTCCCGCGATATCTCTCGAACAAATTAACCGATTGAGATGGCTAAGGCGGCAATCGACGCGTCTTATCAAATTCTAGAGCTGATTAGATTTTGAAGTCGATTGTTCAAGTCGTTTCTGAGAAATCACTAAAAAACTAAAAAAAAAAATTTATTTTTTTCGTAATTCGCAAATATTTTCGAGTCTACAGAGTCAAATGATCTGAAATTTTCAGGAAAGTTGATGGCTAACAAGCTCTTTCGATTGCCGCCTTAACCATCCAAATCGATTCATTAGTTAAAAAGTTGCAAAGAGTTTACATACACACACACATACACACCCACACACATACACCCCCCCCACACACACACATAGATACAGACACTCGGACATCATTCTGAAAATATTCAGAATAGCTTCCTAGGACCTCAAAACGTCGACATCTGATGAAAACTCGATTTTCGAAAATCGGGGTGAAAACAATAACTTCCCGAATTTTAGAAAATTTTCAATTTTCTCAGCGGGAAGTTAAAAAAATCGGCAAAATTTTAAGTTTAATGCGATAAATTGAAGCTAACTGAATGAACTTCAGAGGAATTTTTAATGATAATGCACTATGAGTTTTAATTTAAAAGTTATTTAAAGATACGTATACATATATTTAAACTTTTGAACCAATGGTGTTTCGGATCCTATATCTACATACCATTAAATGATAACACTGAATCTTCCGTTAAAGGTAAATGAGAGAATTTTATTACTTTTCAAAAGTAGTTATTTATTATTTTATTAACAAATACAGAAAGAGTTAAAAAAAAAAAACAAGCAAGTTCGGCTGCTACACTTAAAAATAATCATAAAGTACAACATAATAATTGATCAAATTCGAATTGTTTTATTAAATTAAACTATTACAATAATTATTTTTAAAGCGTAGACAATAATTTGACAACTTTAATTTTTTAAATACATATTAATGTATATAGTTTCGCCTGGAATTAAAGAAAAAAGTAAAATAAAACATATAAGTACAATGGTGTAAGATATTGTTTTCATTATGAAAATATAGAGAAAATAAATAATTGATGGTAGAAGCCATATCCGACCAATTGACAACTTATCGAGCGGGTTATTTTTCCCAACTTAAACGATTATAAACGAATGTTAAAATTTCTATTTTCTAAGCTACATAATTGGCAGTAGTAGTTAGCTTAAGACGCTTCAAACGCTTGATACTAAGTATTAATAAGTTAACTGATTCTTGAAAATTTAATGTGTTGAAATTAAAAATCTAATATCTTCAGTTCACTAAGAAAAACATTTTTTTCTGACAACTAAATTTTAGTTATGACAACAAAATGATTAGATTGCCCATTGCCAATCATATATTTGGTTGTTTTAACTAGATATTTTACAATCCACCAACAAAACAAATTATTAGAAACTATAAAATTTTTAGTAAAGATAATTCTATATTACTATCAAAAAAGCAGCGGGTAACCCGTTCCATAAATCCTTGTTCTATAAATTGTCCCAATACATATATTAAGTCCCAATCGGGAATCGCTGTGTGTAAATTTTTTTTTATTTACTTGAAGTACCCTGAGGTTTTAATTTGGTAATCCATTTGACCGTAAAATTTTTTAATTCTTTTTAATATTTTGTTTACTAGCTAAAAATTAAACAAAGTACAGAATAATAACATATTTATACAAAGAGTACGTCGATCATTGCATCACGGATTTTTTATTTCTTTAGATTATTCTTTGGTATTATGATAAATATTAGACTGGGCCAAAAAAATCGACTATTTTTTTTTTTTTCGATACTGTGAAAATATTATTCCTGATGACCAAAAAAAATTATTGGGCAAGTTTGAGCCCTTAATATTGATATTAACAGGTGTATCGTTACGACTAAGCTTTTTGAAAGAAATTTCATTTCTTATCCAAAACTCGTAAATTACCTTTCTGAAAAATTTGATCAATGTATATTCTTAAAGGGAATTGAATTCCCTACAAAAAATCTCTCTTAGTAAATTGACGTGAAACAAGCCGTTTCCTTGTAACCGTGCTTTAAACATCGATTTGTTTTTTAAATTCTTTGTTTCTATTTTGGATTTTTGTAACTACTAGAAATATTAAAATTGTTTCTAGTCAAGATATATATTCTTGAAGGAAATTTAATGCTGTACAAAAAAAGTATCTTAACATTTTTTGCTAAATTCACTCCTTCGAAAGTTATCCAAGGTTGAAGTTGAGTCAAAACGACTTCAATAACCTGAATAACTTTCGAAGGAGTGAATTATTATTATTATTATTATTATTATTATTATTATTATTATTATTATTATTATTATAATTTCTTTTTGAGTTAAATGCTCAGGGGGTTATCCCCGGTAGTCCGACTCTACCGAGGGCCTCACCTGAGCGCCAAATCGTTACTGCTGCGATGCTTCATCAACAAGATGATCAGCATGCGCAGTAGGCCAAGTTTCGTTGTCTTAGGAGACGGAGGGATCCGAGAATTACAGCCTTTTGCATCCTCGATGCCAAAAACTCAACTTGCGATGAGCAAGTTGGGATTTTAGCCAATGCAGATACAAAATTCTGTTTCATCCCTCCTAGGACGCCAACAATGAGTACGACAAGCTTGACACGGTAGCCTGGGTAAAGTTTGCCAATTTCAAACAGGAGATCCTGATATATTTCGTGTTTGTGCTCTTCTTTAACCGTGATGTTATATTCAGCTGGAGCTGAAAACTCAATAACATAAATGTTACGAGCGGTTTTATCAAAGAGCACAATATCAGGTTTATTATGATCTATTTTCCGCGTTGTTGCGAATGGCACGTTCCAATAAATACGGCAACGGTCATTCTCAACAACTTGCGGAATATCTCCTGGCAAATAAGGCAGCACTGGTGTTTTATCGATACCGTGCGTATGTCTAAGGTGGTAATAAAGTACTCGCAGAGCAGCATTGTGACGCTGGACGTATGCACTTCTTGCCAGCACAGGACATGCTGACAAGAGATGCATAAGCGTCTCAGGATGCTGTTTACACACCCTACACAATGTGTCGGGTAGCTGCATCTGGAGCACTTTTGCACGGTATTCGAGAGTGTTAATTACACCATCTTGGCAGGCAAAAATATACCCTTCAGTCTCGGACATCAGGCCAGCTGACTTAAGGAAGGAAAACGTCAGCTGTTCGGACAAGCCATGTTCACGCACGTGTTTAAAGAACACGCTGTGCATTGACTTATCCATGTGTGTACTGAGCAGTTTTTGCTGCTCAGCGTTGCTGATGACCCTCTTGAATTCCTCCTTAGGGAGTTCAATAAGAGGGTTTACTCTTCCGAGACCAAGGGATTTTGCCGCGTACTTTGCTGCCTTATATAAGAACGCTCCCTTATGCGCATTCTCATGCTGATGAACAATTTGCATAAGGAAGTCGTCTTCATCTGCTGTGAAATTGACAACTTCATATGTTAAACCCAAAACCAAACGATCGTGTAGACACTCCAAGCTCTGAAGACCTCTCTCTCCGATGTGCCGGGAAAGGTATAATCTGGCGACTGAAGACTTAGGGTGCATGCTCCGATTTATATTCATGACTTTACGTGTCTTGATATCGAGGTGTTTAAGCTCTTTTCGGGCCCATTTAAGGACACCAAAAGAGTAAAGAAGTACCGGGACAGCAAGCATGTTTGTTGCGGAGACTTTGTTCTTTCCGGAAAGTTCTGATGACCAGATTTTCCGGAGTCTCCGCACATACTCGCTGCAGAGAGTCGTTTTGATTTTAGGAAGGTCCTGCATAGGACTCCCCTCAATACCTAGATATTTGTACGACTCTCCGGCGTCAAGATGGTCAATGACGCTCCCATCTACCAACTCGATATCTTCACGCACATCAGAGCACTTACCCTTCACCAGATTAACGACCGCGCACTTGTCCAACCCAAATGCCATGCCGACATCCCGTGTATACTCCCCTACGATGTTCAAGGCTGTCTGAAGGTGTTCCTCATCAGGTGCATATACCTTCAGATCATCCATGTAGAGTAAGTGGGTGATCGAATAACTCCGATCAGTTGGTGGGCCCACTGAGTATCCACGAGTACGGCGTAGCGCAACAGATATTGGCAGCAGTGAGATGCAAAACAGCAGAGGGCTCAGAGAATCTCCCTGAAACACTCCTCTTTTGTACTGTACAACTTCGGTTACACGTTTGTCGTTGCCACATGAAATGTGGAACCGTGTTTGCCAAAGTTGCATCGTACGCTGAATGCATCCCACCGTATCGTGATTGAGCCCAAGGCATTTGAGCAAAAAGAGAATAAGCTCATGAGATGTTGAGTCAAATGCCTTGCGGTAGTCAATCCAGGCCATTGACAGGTTGCGCTGATAGTAAATCGCGTCTTGAATGACACAACGATCTACTAACAGATTCTCTTTGCAACCTGACAGGCCTCTTTTACTGCCACGTTGTTCGTATATCTGCTGCCATACCGGATCTATCACTTCTAGAATGCGATTGTTTAAAATTTTAGTAAAAATCTTATAAACCGCATTCAAACAGGTGATAGGTCGGTAGTTCTTTGGGTCAGACAAGTCACCTTTCTTAGGGATGAGCACGGTTCGCCCTTCTACGAGCCAACCTGGAATTGGTTCGTCGCCTCTGATAAACGCTGTAAAAATCCGGGCCAAATGGCTATGGGTAGAAGTTAGTTTCTTCCACCAAAATAAGTTAATGCCATCTGGATCCGGAGCAGCCCAGTTCTTACCATTATTCAGAGCTAAACGAACTTCTTCTACGCTGACTTCAGGGCTCTCTTCATCAGCATTGTCGTTGCGGTGTTGTCGACAGAATGCTTCGAAGTCGTTGAGAGCTGGAGTGTCACGATTCACGTTCGGTTGATCACCATACAACTCAGACCAGAAAGCTTCTACTCGCTCGATGGATGGGGGATCGCCAGAAACAGATGTTTTAGGTGTCAGAAAGCGTGAAGGACTTAACCGAAACAAAGAGTTGTCGGTAAGCCGCTTCAGCTTTTTCTCTAATGACTTTTTAGCAGCCACCAGAGCCCGCAACCTGTTAAGGGAACCTTCTTTGATGTTTAGAAGATTCTCCTTATTCAGTGTGTGATGCTGGTATCGTAGTCCAGCCGCAATGCGGCGGACTTTAGATGTAAATGCTTTTCGAGCATTTACATACTCAATCACACACTGAATGCGGGAGACATGTTTCCGGAGATCATCAATCTTCAGTGTTAGCTGTCCAATGCGCCCTCTCATCTTAGCCTCAGGCGAAGAAGTATTCCTTCTCGCAGGAGGTAAGAGTGAGGAGGCACCATCATAGACAGCTCGATTGATTGTAAGCAAAGTAGAGTCTTCCTGAATCCGAGCAGATAGTTCGTGGTTTTCCGTGTCAATTAGATGTTTTGGGTAATGTATCTTCTTAGAGATACATACTTGCCGTGTGTCAAAATCATTGTCGGCGTCTTCGAAAGAACGGCGTCTCTCCTGATGTAGCTGTGCTGGAAAAGACAGACGGTGAGATAACCGTCTGTTAGTTAACAGTGATCTTCGTGTTCGCCGGAGATGAGAAGCATAATCACGTAGATGTTGTTGTGAAAAGTTGCTGTGATTGGGATGCATATCGCTCCAGAGAGCATGCATCCTAGCCATGTAGCCTCTCCGCTCCGGTTCACTGTTATTGTAGCACATCAGGAGATCGGCTCGTAATTCCTCCGTCCACCTAAATGTAGTCCGTTGTTCGCCAAGGTCGTCATCGTTCGGGATCTCGGTGCTCCGCCCAGCTAGTGGGTAGCCCTCATCCGAGAAGGGCCGGTTGTGGGGAGCACTTCTGTGTTCAGGATTATCTTGAACTCAGTATACTTTACATTGGGGAGTTAGCCCAATGCAAAGGTTGTTGTGCGATTAGTAGGCCAGCAGGTGGGAGGCCAGCCTACATTGCCCACGATGCGCCACGGGGTAAATGAAACCCCCGCCGGCCGCACAACATGCACCGTGGGCATTTATTATTATTATTATTATTATTATTATTATTATTATTATTATTATTATTATTATTATTATTATTATTATTATTATTATTATTATTATTATTATTATTATTATTATTATTATTATTATTATTATTATTATTATTATTATTATTATTATTATTATTATTATTATTATTATTATTATTATTATTATTATTATTATTATTATTATTATTATTATTATTATTATTATTATTATTATTATTATTATTATTATTATTATTATTATTATTATTATTATTATTATTATTATTATTATTATTATTATTATTATTATTATTATTATTATTATTATTATTATTATTATTATTATTATTATTATTATTATTATTATTATTATTATTATTATTATTATTATTATTATTATTATTATTATTATTATTATTATTATTATTATTATTATTATTATTATTATTATTATTATTATTATTATTATTATTATTATTATTATTATTATTATTATTATTATTATTATTATTATTATTATTATTATTATTATTATTATTATTATTATTATTATTATTATTATTATTATTATTATTATTATTATTATTATTATTATTATTATTATTATTATTATTATTATTATTATTATTATTATTATTATTATTATTATTATTATTATTATTATTTGTATTATTGATATTGCTATTAATATAATCATTAAATTGCGATTGATAACAATTACTATAATAAATTTTTGGTATTATATTTCATAGGTATGATTGAAAGGAATGGAGAAAAAAGATATCGATTAGAGGTTTGTCCTGACAATAAAAGAGATAAAGGAACTTTAATGGGATTAATTTTAAAACATGTGGCGAAAGGAACAGAAATTCATTCAGACTGCTGGAAAGCATATAAAGATTTAGTAAATCATGGTTACGTGCATAAAACGGTCAATCATTCGGAAAATTTTGTAAACCCTGAAGATGGGGTTTACACTCAAAATATTGAAGCTTCTTGGAGACATTTGAAAAGTAAATTGCGTAGAGGCGGGCTCCATCATGAATACATGATCGATTATTTAAATGAATTTTTATGGCGAAAAGAATGTCGAAAAAAAAAAAAATATCCATTCTATGCTTTAATTGAGGACATCAATTATGTATATTCCTTACCTAAAAATAATTAATGAATTTAATTTCAGATGAATTAATAGACTTTTAATTTTGTTAAACATGCATTTTTCATTGTTTTTGTTTCAAAGTGATACATAATTTAATTTATAACAAAACAAAAATTGTTTTTTGTTTAAAAAAAAATTTGTAATTTATTATTCGTTATCGATTACTATTAAATTTGCTAATTTTTAAAAATTGAATATTTATTGTTTCAAAATGATATATAATTTAATTTATGACAGAACAAAAATTGTTTTTTGTTTAAAAAAAAAAATTTGTAATTAAATTTGTTAATTTTTAAAAATCGAATATTTATTGTTTGAAAATGATATATAATTTAATTTATGACAAAACAAAAATTGTTTTTTGTTTAAAAAAAAATTTGTAATTAAATTTGTTAATTTTTAAAAATCGAATATTTATTGTTTGAAAATGATATATAATTTAATTTATGACAAAACAAAAATTTTTTTTTGTTTAAAAAAAAATTTGTAATTTATTATTGGTTATCGATTACTATTAAATTTGTTAATTGTTAAAAATTGAATATTTATTAAAAACAAATTTAATCGATAAAATTGAATATTTATTATCTTTCGATTTTGCCTATCATCAATTATGTAATTTATTATTATTCAACCTAACTAGAATGTCATGGAATAATGAAAAAAAAAAATTAAAAAAATTAAAAAATTTTTTTCTCGCGATTTTGGGTATCGCCGGTGAAAAAATCATACTAATTCGTGTTACTTGACCCAAAAGGAAGGACTCTGAGAAATTAGAGCAAAATCGGCGGGGGGACCTATTCGGAAGAATAGCCCTTAAAATTTATAACAAGTATTTAATTTTAATTTTAAACCAGCATCTATTCTTAGTTCCCCATAAACTGCTGGGAAATTTTAAAATTAAACTATTTAAAAATAAAAATAAGTAATTTTCAAATTCCGTCTGATATTTATTTAACTAATCAAGTATTTAATTTTCATTTTATACCAGCTTCTATTCTTAGTTTCCTTAAACCTGCTGGGAAATTTGAAATTCCATATTCTAAAAATAAAAATAAATAATTCCAAATTCAGTCTCTGATGTTTTTGAAAATGAATTCCAAGTATTTAATTTTAATTTTAAACCAGCATCTATTCTTAGTTCCTTTGAATCTGCGGGCAAATTTAAAATTTAAAATCAAAAATTAAAATGAATACTTTTCAATTTCAGTCTCTCTTCTCTTCGAAAATTGATTACATTATCTCATTTTAATTTCGAGCGAGTATCCAATCTTAGTTTTATAAGAACTGCAGGGAAATTTAAAAATTAAATATTTTAAAAATAAAAATTTATAATTTCCACATTGAGTCTGATATTTTTTTAAATTAATTCCAAGTATCTAAATTTAATTTTAAACTAACATCAATTTTTGGTATCCTAACAACTGCTGGCAAATTTTAAAATTAAATATTCTAAAAATAAAAACATATAATTTCTAATTGAGCCTCTCATGTTTTTGAAAATGAATTCCAAGTATTTAATTTTTATTAGAAATCTAAGAATAGATGCTGGTATAAAATAAAAATCAAACACTTCAAATTAATTTTCTAGGACATGAAAGACTGAAATTGAAAATTTTTCATTTTAATTTTTGAGATTTAAATTTAAAATAAGCCAGCAGATTCAAGGAAACCGAAAATAGATGATGGTTCAAATCAAAATTTAATTTAAAATATATCTGAGACTAAATTTGAAATTATTTATTTTCATTTTAAAAATTTCCAGCAGTTCTTAGGAATCTAAGAATAGGTGATGGTTTAAAATTAAAATTAAATACTTGGATTTCATTTTCAAAAATATCTGAGACTGAATTTGGAAAGAATTCATCTTTATTTTCAAATGATTTAAATCCGAATTTATTAAAAAAACTTCCTAATTCTGGCTGATTTAAAAAAAAATTTATTACTAGTATTCAATTTTAATTATTAACCAGCATCTATTCTTAGTTCCCTAAAAACTGCTGGTAAATTTTTTAATTAAATATTCTAATAATAAAAATAAATAATTTCTAATTCAGTCTCTTAAATTTTTGAAAAAGAATTCCAAGTATTTAATTTTAATTTGAAGTCTAAGAATGGATGCTGGTATAAAATACAAATTAAACACTTCGAAATAGTTATCAAAAACATCAGGGACTAAAATTGAAAATTACATATTTTAATTTTTGACATTTTAATTTGAAATTTGCCATTAGTTTTTAGAAAACTAAAAATAGATGCTGGTATAAAATCAAAATTAATTACTTGTAATAAATTTTTAAAAACTTCAGACCGACTTTGAAAATTATCTATTTTCATTTTGAAAACGTTTAAATTTAAATTTTTAATTCCAAGTATTCTATTCCAATTTTCAACCAGCATCCATTTTTAGTTGCCTTAAACCTGCTGGGAAATTTGAAATTCCATATTCTAAAAATAAAAATAAATAATTCCAAATTCAGTCTCTGATGTTTTTGAAAATCAATTCCAAGTATTTAATTTTAATTTTTAATTAGTACCTATTCTTAGTTTCCTAAGAACTGCTAGGAAATTTCAAATTCGAATATATTGAAAATAAAAGTAAATAATTTTCAAGTTCAGTCTGATATATTTTTAAATTTATTAAAAATACTAAATTTTGATTTCATACCAGCATGTATTCTCCGTTCCCAAAAAACTGCTGGAAAATTTTAAATTTTAATATTATAAAAATAAAAATACCTAATTTTTAAATTCAGTCCTTGATGTTTTTAAAAATTAAAGTATTCAATTATAAGTTTGAGTCAGCATCGATTTTTAGTTTCCTAAAAATTGCAGGCTAATTTAAAATTTTAATATTTTAAAAATGAAAACAAATAATTTCAAAATTAAGTCTGATTATTTTTAAAATTGATTTTAAGTATTCAATTTTAATTCCGAGAACTGCTGGAAAAATTTTTATTTTTTAAAAATAGAAATAATAATAATTTTAAAATGCAGTTTGATATTTTTGAAAATCAATTCCAAGTATTTAATTTTAATTTTAAACCGATATCCTTTCTTAGTTTCTTTGAGTCTGCGGACAAATATAAAATTTGAAATCGAAAATTAAAATGAATAATTTTCAATTTCAGTCTTTCTTCTCATTGAAAATTTATTAGATTATCTCATTTTAAGCTCAAGAGAGCACCCTAAGAACTGCTGGGAAATTTTAACATTAAATAATCTAAAAATACAAATAAATAATTTGCAAATTCCGTCTGATCTTTTTTTAGGTTAATTACAAGTATTTAATTTTTATTTTTACACAGCATCTATTCTTGAATTTCTTGAATCTGCTGGCAAATTTAAAGATCAGAAATTAAAATAAATAATTTTTAATTTCAGTCTCTCATGGTTTTGAAAATTCATTACAGTAGCTCATTTTAATTTCAAGCCAGCATCTATTCTTTGTTTCTTAAGAACCGCTGGGAAATTTTAGAAATTCAATATTTAGAAAAAACAAAAAAAAATAATTTCAAATTCAGTTTCTGATGTTTTTAAAAATTAATTCCAAGTATTTAATTTTAATTTTAAACTAGCATCCATTTTTGGTTTCCTAATAACTACTGGAAAATTTTTAAATTAAATATTCTAAAAATAAAAACATATAATTTCTAATTTAGTCTCTCATGTTTTTGATTATGAATTCTAAGTATTAAATTTTAATTAGGAATCTAAGAATAGATGCTAGTTAAAAATCAATATTTTAAACTTTTAATGAATATTAAAGAATATCTGAGAATCAATTTGTAATTTTTTTTCCTTCTTTTTTTTTTAAGTATTTAAATTTGAAATTTGCCAGAAGTTTTCAGAGAAATAAAAATAGATGCCGGTATAAAATTAAATTTCAATACTTGGACTTAATTTCCAAAAACATCACAGACTAAATTTTGAATTGTTTATTTTTATTTTTAGAATATTTAATTTTAACAT
This sequence comes from Microplitis deprimator, assembly GCA_964016945.1. Taxonomy (NCBI): domain Eukaryota; kingdom Metazoa; phylum Arthropoda; class Insecta; order Hymenoptera; family Braconidae; genus Microplitis; species Microplitis deprimator. The sequence continues at coordinate 3,300,211 of OZ024714.1, forward strand.
TCCCCAGCAGTTTTTAGGAAACTAAAATTAGACGCTGGCTCAGAATTAAAATTAAATACTTATAATTAATTTTAAATAAAATTTAGACTGAATTTGGAAATTATATATTTATATTTTTGAAATATTAAAATTTAAGTTTTTTAAAAATCTAAATAAATAATTTCCGAATTCAGTCTGATTTTTAAAAGAATTAATTACAAGTATTTAATTTTAATTGTATACCATCATCTATTCTTTGTTTCCTAAGAACTGCTGGGAAATTTTAAAATTAAATATGTTAAAAATAAAAATAAACAATTTAAATTCAGTCTCTCATATTTTTGAAAATGAATTCCAAGTATTTAATTTTGATTAAGAATTTAAGAAAATATGGACGCCCTAAATTCAAATGCGATACTCTAATCAATTTTCAGACACATATAAGACTGAAATTGAAAATTATTAATTTTAATTTTTGATATTTTAATTAAAAATGTGCCAGCATTCAAGGAAACTGAGAATAGATTTTAGTTCAACATCAAAATGAATAACTTGTGGTAAATTTTTGAAAAAATTAGACTAAATTAAGAAATTATTTATTTTTATTTTTAAAATATAAAATTAAAAATTTCCCAGCTGTTCTTAGGAAGGAAAGAATAGATGATGGTTTAAAATTAAAATTGAATCCTTGCATTTCATTTTTAAAAACATCAGAGATTGAGTGTAGAAACTGTTTATTTTTAGTTTGAAATTATTAAAATTAGAATTTTTTAAAAATATTAATAAATAATTTTTCAAATACCGTCTGATTTTAAAAAAAAATTAATTACAAGTACTCAATTTCAATTTATACCAGCATCCAATCTGAGATTTCTAAAGACTGCTAGGAAATTTCAAATTTATGAATTAAAAAAAAAAATTAATAATTTTCAAATTCCGTCGGATCTTTTAAAAAATTATATACAAGTATTTAATTTTAATTAGAAATCTAAGAATAGATGTTGGTATAAAATAAAAATTAAACACTTCGAATTTATTTTCAAAAAAAAAAGGGACTGATATAGAAAATTTAATAATTTTTATTATTTAATTATTTAAATATAAAATTTCCCAGCAGTTCTTAGGAAACCAAGGATAGGTGCTCACTCAAAATTACAATGAGGTACTCTTGTTATTTTTGAAAGACATGAGAGACTGAAATTGAAAACTATTTATTTGAATGTTTGACATTTAAATATTGAATGTGCCAGCAGATTCAAGGAAACTTGAATCTGAGAAACTGGGTTAAAATCAAAATTCAAAAATTAATTTAAACAAATGTAATAGACTGAACATGAAATTTATAATTTTTATTGTTAAAACATTTCGTATTAAAATTTCCCAGCAGTTCTTAAGAATCTCAGAATAGATGCTGGTTTAAAATCAAAATCAAATACTTGGATTTCATTTTCGAAAATATCAGAGACTAAATCTTTAAATTATTTATTTTAATTTTTAAATTATGGAAATTTAAATTAATTAAAGATATAAGCAAGTAATTTCCAAATTTAGTCTGATATTATTGGAAATTTATTACAGGTAATTAATTTCAATTTTATACCAATATCTATTCTAAGATTCCTAAGAACTACTGGGAAATTTAAAAATGAAATATTTTAAAAATAAAAATGAATGATTTCAAATTCAGTCTCTGTTATTTTTCAGAATTAATTACAAGTATTGAATTCTGATTTTAATCCGTCATCTATTTTGAGTTTCCTTAAATTTGTTGGCAAATTTTAAATTTAAATATCAAGATTCAAAATGCGTCATTGTTAATTTCAGTCTAACATATGTTTTGAAAATTAATTATTAATTAGAGTATCTCATTTTAATTTGGAACTAGCATCTACACTTAGTTTCCTAAAAACTGCTGAAAAATTAAAAATTTTAATTGTATAAAAAGAAAAACAAACTATTCCCAAATTTAGTCTGATTAATTTTAAGCCAGCATCTATTCTTAGTTGCCTAAGAACTGCTGGGAAATTTATTTATCTTAAAAATAAAAATAAATAATTTTCAAATCAAGTCTGATTTTAAAAAAATTAATTACAAGGATTTATTTTTAATTTTAAGCCAACATCTGTTTTTAGTTTCCTAAGAACTGCTGGGAAATTTAAAATTTTAAAATATAATAAATTGAAATAAACAATTTTCAAATTAATTCTGATTTTTAAAAAATTAATTACAAGGATTTATTTTAATTTTTAGCCAGCATCTATTCTTAGCTGCCTAAGAACTGCTGGTAAATTTATTTATCTTAAAAATAAAAATAAATAATTTTCAAATCAAGTCTGATTTTTATAAAATAATTACAAGTATTAAATTTTAATTCTCTACCAGCATCTGTTTTTAGTTTCGTAAGATCTGCTGAGAAATTTGAAATTTAATAAATTAAAATAAACAATTTTTAAATAAAGTCTGATTTTTATAAAATAATTACAAGTATTAAATTTTAATTCTCAACCAGCATCTGTTTTTAGTTTCGTAAGAACTGCTGAAAAATTTGAAATTTAATAAATTGAAATAAACTATTTTCATCTCGAGTCTGATTTTCATAAAATTAATTACAAGTATTAAATTTTACTTTTCAACCAGCATCTGTTTTTAGTTTCCTAAAAACTACTGGGAAATTGAAAATTTTTAGATTTAATAAATTGAAATAAACAATTTTCAAATTAAGTCCGATTTTTAAAAAATTAATTGCAAGGTTTTGTTTTTGATTTTAAGTCTGCATTTATCCTTAGTTGCCTGAGAACTCCTGGGAAATTTATTCATCTTAGAAATAAAAATAAATAATTTTCAAATCAAGTCTGATTTTTATAAAATAATTACAAGTATTAAATTTTAATTTTCAACCAGCATCTGTTTTTAGTTTCGGAAGAACTGCTGGAAAATTTGAAATTTAATAAATTGAAATAAACTATTTCCAAATCAAGTCTGATTTTCATAAAATTAATTACAAGTATTAAATTTTACTTTTCAACCAGCATCTGTTTTTAGTTTCCTAAGAACTACTGGGAAATTGAAAATTTTTAAATTTAATAAATTGAAATAAACAATTTTCAAATTAAGTTCGATTTTTAAAAAATTAATTGCAAGGTTTTGTTTTTGATTTTAAGTCAGCATTTATCCTTAGTTGCCTGAGAACTCCTGGGAAATTTATTCATCTTAGAAATAAAAATAAATAATTTTCAAATCAAGTCTGATTTTTATAAAATAATTACAAGTATTAAATTTTAATTTTCAACCAGCATCTGTTTTTAGTTTCGGAAGAACTGCTGGAAAATTTGAAATTTAATAAATTGAAATAAACTATTTCCAAATCAAGTCTGATTTTCATAAAATTAATTACAAGTATTAAATTTTACTTTTCAACCAGCATCTGTTTTTAGTTTCCTAAGAACTACTGGGAAATTGAAAATTTTTAAATTTAATAAATTGAAATAAACAATTTTCAAATTAAGTTCGATTTTTAAAAAATTAATTGCAAGGTTTTGTTTTTGATTTTAAGTCAGCATTTATCCTTAGTTGCCTAAGAACTGCTGGGAAATTTATTCATCTTAAAAATAAAAATAAATTATTTTCAAATCGAGTCTGATTTTTATAAAATAATTAAAAGTCTTAAATTTTAATTTTCAACCAGCATCTGTTTTTAGTTTCCTAAGAACTGCTGGGTAATTTAAAATTTAAAAATATAATAAATTGAAATAAACAATTTTCAAATTAATTCTGATTTTTTGAAAATTAATTACAAGGACTTATTTTTAATTTTAAGCCAGCATCTATTCTTAGTTGCCTAAGAACTGCTGGGAAATTTATTAATCTTTAAAATAAAAATAAATAATTGTCAAATTAAGTCTGATATTTAAAAAATTAATAACAATTATTTTTAATTTTAAACCAGCATCTATTCTTAGATTTCTAAGAACAGCTGGGAAATTTACAATTAAAATTTTTTGTTGCATTACAATTACTTTTATTATTTATTGCGCGTTCATAACCTCAATAAATAAGTGTTCATGTTTTTATCACATTTTTCATCTCTTTTTTTGTATTTATAATGTCACGCACTCGACTCACTTCAGTTTTACTTATTGTACTTTTTTTTTTCATTTAGTATGCATTATCTTTAATAATTTCTAATATTTATCCTAAATACACATTAATGGAAATGATACTTTCTCTCGCTCATAACCAAACTGCAGTAAATATATCCTCATCCTGCATGCTAAAGCCATGTGTGAACATATCTACGGTAGATGGCAGTTGTTCTTAAAAGCAAAAGAGAAATCAGCTGACGCCATATTTGTTATGACTTATCTGTTTTCATGATAAATTTACCCATTACTTTTTTTGTCCAAAGTTTTTAATTATAAAACCAATTTAATCAAAACAAATTTTCTATCAGGTAAACGTATTTGGATCTCAGGTACCTGGTCTCTATGGCCATTTCACGATAAAAAATATTATTTCATAATTAAAAGAGTTTATATTGAGTAGGTATCTGCTGTAGATTTTTATTATGATTTTTTTAAAGATTCCTTTTTTTTTTTTCTCATATTAATCAACAAAAGAAACTACCCTTCTAATAAATAACAATATCCTAAGGACGTATGTAAATTTTCATTAAATTATGTGAAGTTTTTTTAAGTTAATTCTTTGGACAAAGTTTAAGTAAACTCGGCCGGCAACGTAGAACTGAAAACCGCTCCTAAGAGAGATTTTTTGTAAGGAATTCAATTTCCTTTAAAAATATACATTGCTCAAATTTTTCAGACAGATGATTTACAAGTTTTGGGTAAAAAATAAAATTTCTGTCAAAAAACTAATAGTCATAACGATACATTTCTTAATATTGATATTAAGGGCTCAAATTTGCACAATAATTTTTTTTGGTCATCAGAAATAATATTTTCACGGTATCGAAAAAAAAACAAAAATAGTCGAATTTTTTGGTCCAGTCTATTAAATATGCTATTTACACTCACGCGATCGCATACGTGGGCCAGCGCAGTGGATAGCATCAAAGCCTTTGAATCGGAAGGATGCAGGTTCGAGCCCAGCCGTCATCAGGATTTTTTCATCAATCAAAATCATGTATAATTCCTCTAAGTAACGCTTCTAATACAATAGATTACATTTCGGATCTAATTGAAATTATTTTTTTTTTTTCGCTATTGAATATTTTTTTTAATAGGGATCGTATGTTTGGGAATACGTAGGTCTTACCCAATTGGAAACCTATAGGGATAGCCCGATCGGGGCTCAAGTACGTTTTTGCGTTATATCCCAATGTAGGGTCCCCAAGTGGGTGCACCTAAAAATTTCTAGTTGGATGATTTTTACTACAGAACCATAGTAAAATTGATAGTTTATTACATTTTAATATGAGGATTTACTTTCTTCTGCAATGTCCCATAGTAAATTGGAATACATACTAATATTATAAATTGATGCAACAATATATACGGGAGATTCCTACAGCAATTCTAGATTTTTAACTTCCCGCTAAGAAAATCGAAGATTTTCGAAAAATTTGGGAAGTTAATGTTTTCACCCCGATTTTCAAAAAGTAAGTTTTCATCAGATGTCGACGTTTTGAGATTCTAGGAAGCTATTCTGAGTATTTTCGGAATGATGCCCGAGTGTCCGTATGTGTGTGTGGGTGTGTGTGTGTGTGTGTGTGTGTGTGCATGTGAATCTCTTCTAACTTGAACTAGTTAACCGATTTAATTTGTTCTTGCAGCAATCGAAAGAGTTTGTTGGCCGTCCACTTTCCTTAAAATTTCAAATCATTTGATCGAGTAGACTCGAGGATATTTGAGACTTACGAAAAAAAAAAAATTTTTTTGCTAGTTTTTGTTGAATTTCTCAGAAACGATTCAAACGATCAATTCCAAAATCTAATCAGCTCTAGAACTCAACGAAACGCGTCGATTGCCGCCTCAATCGGCTTATTCCGTTCGAGAGATATCGTCGGAGTACTACAATGTATTCAAAGTCATACCAATTTTTCGTCTTTATGGCCTCTTTCGATCACCACATAACGTAATACAATTCGTTTTTCAGCTTAAATAATACTATTAACAAAAAAATTGATAACACACCGTTTCTAACACTTTTCTCGGATATTTTAAATATTATGATCTGAGTCCAAACTCATTTCAATCACTTACATTGTTTTCTATCTGAGTACATTGATTTTAATTAAACGTAATCGTGAATAAAAATTTTCAGAAAACTTGTTTATTAATTATTTTCGATGTCTTGAATTTTACAAATTTAATATAAAACATTCTTGTTTTCAAGCTTGAAAAAATTAATGTAATACAAAGTATCGTCAGGTTACAAATATTTAAAATAACGTTTTCGAGCTCATTTAGCTCGAAAACAGCGGGAAGTTTTGGGGCTGGTCCGCAGGGAATTAAAGGGAATAAAAAAGTCATAAGATTAGATTATCAAAAAAAAATTAATGAAGTCCATAAGCCTTTTTTAAGACGAGTAAAAATTTGGAAAAATTTTTTTTGCGGTGGTTTTCTTAGGATTACTCTGGAACCGTGCATGGTAAAAAAATTTTGGAGGCCAGATCTGAAAATTAGAAACTTGAAGCTAGAATTTGCTCTTCTTTCCTTTGCCGTACGACCATTTTCCTCTGAGACAGCATGTTAAAAATCGCTAAAAAATTTACAATTTTTTTTATATCCCTTTATTTCTGTCGGTAGTGTATTTAATATCTAGAAATTTTTTTTTTTCACCTTTTTTAAGGGGTACCTCATTTTGCGCGCAAATGAATTTTTTTTTAACGACAATTAAAACTTTTTAACTTCCCGCTAAAAAAATCAAAATTCCAACAGATGTCGACGTTTTGAGGTTCTAGAAAGCTATTTTGACTAAATTCAAGATGATGTCCGAGTGTATGTATGTACGTATGTAAGTATTCTGTAACTTTTGAACGGATGAACCGATTTTGATCGTCAAGGTGTCATTCGACGCGGCTTGTTAATTACTATAAGCACTGAAAATTTGAGCTTAATCGGTAGGGTACGTTCGGAGATATTTCAAAAATAAAATTTTTTTTAAAATGTTTTTTTTGAATAACTTTTAGTTCGCTCGATGGATTGATTTCAAAATCTAATCCGCTCTTTAACTTTATAAGCCGCGTCGAATGCCACCTCAACCATCAAAATCGGTTCATTCGTTCAAGAAAAACCGTGAACGAAAGAATTAAAAAAAAATTTTTTTTTAGTTTTTTTGAAATTTCTCAAAAGCGACTCGATAAATCAATTTTAAAATTTAATCAGCTCTAGAAATCAATAAAACGCGTCGATTGCCACCTCAACCGTCTCAATCGGTCAATTCGTTCGACAGATATTGTTGGAGAAAAAATGGTAAAAAACGTTATTTTTCAAAAACAAAGGCATACAAAAGTATTTTCGAGCTCGAAGAGCTCGAAAATGTATTGTCAATAATGTTTTCGAGCTCAAGGAGCTCGAAAACTGCGGGAAGTTTTGGGGCTGGCCCGCAGGGTCAACTGACAGACCGATTTTTTTTATTCACTTTGAATATCATTAAAAAAAAAAGATCTAAAGAGATAAAATCTCTATTGGAATTTATGGGAATCTATTGGATTCTATGAGATTTTCTAAATAGCGTCGCCAACGAACTACGAGGACCAGTGATCACGCCCTAGACTTGGAAAAAAAAAAAAATGAACTTCGAAACCTGACTATTCAATCTTACATCATGTCACTAAGCTAGTGAAGTCTTCTGTTGAGACACAAAGTTCTCGCTCTCTCCCTCTCTCTCTTTTTTCTCGAGAAATATAGTTTACTAATTTTTATCACGCTGGATTGTAAAAAATAAAAACAGATTGATAGAAAATGTTATGCTAGAATGTAAAGATAACATTCGCACAGTAGTGCTCAAAATGAACAGACGTGTTATCAGTGCTCCGTTCTACGAGTTATACTAGGTGCGTGCAAGTGATTTAGTGCTACTATCTTTATGATAATTAACAGTAATCGATATCAGTGACATTCCAAGATCTTTATTGCATCATTGTCTCACTCAACTTAGTAATAGTTCTCTTAGGAGAACTATCAAGTGACCAAACCGTACCATGACATCAACGATGAATTATACTAAAGCCCTTCAAACCGAATTCGTACCAACCAGGGAACAAGCAATTGTCCTCGATGCAATCGATGGAACACCAATCCAACATTATGCAACGGCGATCGGCACAAAAATTGGACCACAAAATATTCGTTATATTTCTAGAATATCCAATAATCGAGTGTGTGTATATGTGGCAACCAAAGAGCTAGCTAACGATCTTATCGATACTCACAAGAATGTAGTAATCAACGAACAATCAATTGTAATCCGACCCTTGATTTCCAGGAATAAGAGACTCATACTATCTAACGTACCACTGATAATCCCTACAAACTTAATCGAACACAAACTCAAGGAGACAGGTATAATCCCAATGTCTACAATTACTACGTTAAGAGCCGGACTTAATAATCCGGGCTATCAACACATTCTTAGCTTCCGACGTCAACTTTACATTAAACCTGAAGACGTAAAGAAAATCCCAAGTATGTGGAAAATTGACTTTGAAGACACGACATACTGGATTTATCCCACACTCGACAATATGTTGTGTTTTGTATGTAAAGAAGAAGGTCACCTGGCAAAATCGTGCCCAGCTAACCAGGCTACTCCTGTAACTCCAGAAAATAGCACGTTAAACAACCAGACCAATACTGTGAACACCGATCAACCATCCAGTTTTGATTTTTCTAAATCATTGAACTCATCGAACTCACCTAACACTCCATTGACCCCTGAACGATTAAAAGCTAATAAAAGCTCTGTAATCAATGAAACCGTAATATTACAGTCTAGCAAACGACAGCTATCAGAAACTTCATCTGAACGTTCCATGCTTTCACCCAAAGTTCCACCACCTACTACCTCAGCCAGTAAAAAACTAAAGGCTAATCTGTTTACTCCAAACGTACAAGCCCAAGACCACCTCCAAAGCAACACAGCAGCGATTCTTCAAAAGGAGATAACAAAAAACCCTCAAGAGTACCCATATAATTTCAACCAACTTAATGATTTCTTCAGCAGATGTAGGACCAACAAAAACATCGAACAAGTTGTTACTGAATGTAACCTCAAGGCCGATCTAATTGCGCAAATGATGCGAACACTCTATCCAATGCTCGAATCCAAAACAAGTAAGAGTAGTTTTACTCGGCTAATTAAAAAATTAGAGGCAGAAGCCCTCAACGATGATGCCACATCAGAGTGCTCACTCTCATCAAGTAGTAATCTCATGGAACTCGATAGTGACTGCAATGAAACATCTTTTACTCACCAAAACCCGCCTCCATTAATGTAAGTTAATAATACTTAGATATGCATTTACTACAGTGGAATTTAAACTGATTCGTAGCCAAACTGGAATACCTCCATCTCATCATATCACAAACATCACCAGACTGTGTATGCCTCCAAGAAACAAATTTCAGAAAGAATGCCTATTCAAAACTCAAAGGATATAATATAATTTACAGAAACAGAATCATAACTGGTCGGGCCAGCGGTGGTGTGGCAATTTATCTTAAAAACAATATACCGATCACCGAAATACACCTAAATACAACGTTTGAAGCAGTCGCTGCTCGTATCAACAACCACCTATCTATAACCTTATGCAACATATACCTATCAAATAGCAAATCATTTTCACAAAAGGATCTTGAACAAATAATTAACCAACTCCCTCCTCCGTTCATCCTCCTTGGTGACTTTAATAGCCATAACCCTATATGGGGCTCTACAAATACTGACTCCAGAGGAAAAATTGTAGAAGAACTCATCAACTCCAATGACGACCTCATAATACTAAACAATGGTACAAACACTCATTTCAACGTCAATACAGGTTATGGCAGCGCTATTGACATTACAATTGCTTTACGTGAAATAGCTACCTTCTTTGACTGGATGGTCATGGAAGGTCTATACAATAGTGATCACAACCCCATCATGATCACTGACACCAGATACTCTAATTACAATATGCAAGAAACTTACCATCCCAAATGGTTACTCAACAGAGCCAATTGGGGTGACTTTCAACATACTATTTCAGCCCATTTGAACGATCTGCCTAAACCAAACACCTTTAAAACAACACCAATCAACATCATACTTAACGATTTTACCAGACTCATCACTAATGCAGCAATTCACTCAATACCAAGAAGTGCAAATTGTAAATTCAAAAAAGCCGTACCCTGGTGGAACATAAATTGTAAAAATGCCATAAACGCTACTAAAAAAGCATATCGCAAGCTCAAGAAAAATATTACTGAAGAAAACAAAATAAATTTCAAGCGCAGAAGAGCAATCTCCAGAAGAATTGTAAAACAAAGTAAAAGAGAACAATGGGAAGAATTTACCGCATCAATAACTCCTACTACACCAATGGCACAAATATGGAACAAGGTTAGGCGAATTAATGGTAATTACCCAACATTCCCAACTCCTCTTATACCAGGTACAGATGGCTATGTGCTTCCAGACTCATTACAAATAGCAGATCACCTCGCTGAAACCTTCGCCTCCAACTCCAATGACTCCAACTACACCGATGAATTTAAACAGTTTAGAGACCGAACCAAATCGACACCAGTGAACCTAAACTGCAACTTGGACCCAATAAAAAAACCGTTTTCACTTAATGAAATACATCTAGCTATTAGTAGAAGCAGGAATACTAGCCCAGGGCCTGATGATATTCCCAATATGATGATTAAAAATTTACCAAAGGATTGTATCGAATACCTATTAGCATTATACAACCACATATGGATCAATCAAACTCTTCCTGATCAATGGAAGGAAGCCACTGTGATACCCATCCCCAAACCCAATAAGGACCACACAAAGTCAACAAACTATAGACCTATCTCACTAACATACAATCTTAGTAAAATTCTAGAGAAGATGGTGTGTAAACGACTGAGGTGGAAGCTAGAAACCGAAAAGTTTATCTCACCCACCCAATATGGCTCCCGTAACATGCGCTCTACTACGGACTACCTTATCAACCTTGAGGCATACATATGCGATGCACTAGCAATAAACGACCACTTGTTAATGGTTTCTTTGGACATTGAAAAGGCCTACGAAATGACATGGACCACAAGGGTTATCTCTACCTTAATAGACTGGGGATTCAACGGTAACTTGATAGCATATATCACCAATTTTACAAGCAACCGCACAATAAGAGTTAGACTACTCAACACACTTTCAAAAAAAATAACAATTGATAATGGTCTCCCTCAAGGATCAGTTCTCAGTGTACTACTGTTCATAATTGCTATCAACGAGTTACACTCAATAGTAAAAGCCCCGGTTAAAGATGGGCTATTTGTTGACGATAGCACAATCTCCCTCCGTGGGAACAATCTTCAATTAACTCTGACAACAATGCAAAAAACACTTTCTAAGCTTCAAGAATGGACAAATACAAGTGGTTTTAAATTCTCAGCTTCCAAGTGCAAATTTCTACTTTTTAAACGGGGTCACAACACACATGAACACATAGAACTCAAACTCAACGACCAGCCAATTGAGAGAGTATACACTATGAGGGTATTAGGACTAATCTTCGACAGCAAAATGAAGTGGAAACACCATATTAAGTCACTCAAGAGTGAATGCCAATCTAAACTTCGGATACTTAAAATACTAACAGCTAAACGAGCAGGAACTAACCCAGACACCCTCCTAAAGCTCTACAAAGCACTCATACGATCAAAAATTGATTACGCTTCCATTATCTATGATTCAGCCAACCCCACGATCCTCAATTCACTCAACACCATCCAAAATACATGTTTAAGAGTTTGTACAGGTGCTTTTAGAACCAGTCCCATATCTAGTCTCCAAGCAGAGACAGGAATTCTACCTCTGGAACTTAGAAGACGTGAATCATGTCTTAAATACATGGCAACCATTGCAACAACACCAGACATCCCCGCACATCACAGCGTACTTAAGGACTTCTTGACACCACTGTATGACAACAGCGAACAACTAGTCAAACCTATTCGTATACGCACTCACGAATACCAAAGTGAGCTCGAAATACCCTTACCACCGATATCAACCAGGAACCTCAGCTACCTTCCTCCATGGCAAACACCAATTATCCACTGTGATTGGCAATTGTGCGAGCATGACAAATCCTCCACTGCACCAGCTATGTACCAATCGCTGTTTCTAGCAATGCAGGAAAAATACAAAGACTGTGAAGAATATTATACTGACGGTTCCGTAATGAACAATAAAACGGGCTATGCCGTGACCTCTAAAACATCAATCCTAAGCACCCAACGTATGCACGACCATTGTTCCATTTTCACCTGTGAAATATCTGCCATAATCTGTACATTAAACATCGTAAACAATAAAAACTATAAATCTAGTAATGTAATCTACACAGATTCAATGTCATCTCTTAAAGCCATCACCAATCAAAACAACAACCACCCACTTGTCTACAATGTACATCATCTACTAGAACAAATCACAAAAAACAACTCCATCGTGGTTTTAGTTTGGATCCCTGCACACCAAGGTATAAGGGGCAACGAATTAGCCGATCAAGCAGCCAAGGAAGCCACACACACCGAAGATATTTCAAATCCGAAAATGACTCATCAAGACGCCAAAAAGTACATGCGCAGCAGGATACTCGACTACTGGAACCGAAAGTGGCAATCACTATCACCCACTAAACTCCATGAAATACGTAACAATATCTTCGAGAAATTACCAAACCTCAATCGGAAAAATTACAGTACACTAATCAGACTTCGAATCGGCCACACAAACATGAGCCATATCCATTTAATCACTAAGAAGAACCCAAACGAATGCCCACGCTGTAGCTCTGCATTGTCAGTGAATCACATATTCTCAAACTGCCCTGGATTTCAAGAGGAAAGAGACAAGTATGGACTAACTACTGATCTCCGAAACATCCTAAACCAATCTCAGCATTTCTCCAATGTGTTCTCATTTATTAAAGATACTAAGCTATCAATATAACTTAAATGTAAATATGGTACAAACAAATATGTATATATTGTAAATGTCACCGTGGTCGTTAATAACCACGTTGTTAAAAAGCGACCTAAAATAAAATAAAAAAAAAAAAAAATGTAAAAATAAATTTAACCAGTACCATATTTATTATACTAAGTTGTAACTTTTTACAACTTACACCACTCAGTTTTTAAAATATGATTTTCATTCTTGTTATGCTACACTAAAAAAAAGATTTATTTGAGCCGACTAAGATTTATTTGAGCCAAAGGTATCATATATTTGGATATAGCCAAATAAATATTTAATTGTAAGAAAGATATAATATATTTGAGTAGTTTAATTGCGTGGAATAAGTGATTTATTTGTGGTAAAGAAATGATCCAATTGCTACAAATGAATAAGGGCTTTAAATATATGTAAAGTATCGCCAAATTTTAATTTATTTGTCACAAATTTAATATATTTATCATAAATATATCGCGTTACTAAAACCAAAAGGGCGTATCTTAAAATATACGCCCTTTTGGTTCTGCAGAAAACATTAAAATCTATGGAAAAAACGAAAAAAAAAATTTTGTTGTTATGCGTCCTTTTGGTTTTAAGAAAAAATTTTTAAAGTCATAAGGGCGTATCCTATATCTTTGGTTTATTATCAATTATAGGTCAGAGTAAGAAAAAAAATTTCAAAAGTAATAAACATTATCACCACAACTTAATTTATCTGAACAAATATTTATTTAAATAAAAAACCAAATGCCTTTATTTAATTTTGATCGAATTTTAAGTTTGTTATAATTTTTTTAATTCAACAATTAATGTAAAAAATATGTATAATTCGAGAATGAAAAAAATTCATTAAAAAAATTCTAAATTCTATGAGTGCTGTGAAATTTAATTTAATCAAATAAAAAAAATGCACTTTTAGAATTTTCAATTTTTCAAAAGGGCATTTTTTCATTTTTCAATCAAGGTTTCATTTTCTTTTTTTTTTTTTTTTTTTTTTTTTTTTTTTTTTTTTTTTAAATCAATTGCCGTTGTTCTTGAGAATTGTTATGATTCTAGAATACTAATATATCGAAGCAAGTTTGATGACCTAAATCATTTTTGTGCATTAGGCACCATCCCACAAAAATATTATCAATATTATTAAAGCTTAAATTTCATCGATGGTAATAGTTTATAAATTTTTTTATTATTGTCAAGTTATGTTCTAAAAAAATTAAAAAATATTTTTTTTATAATCTTAGGTACAGATGATCCTGACGATAGAGATGTTATACGACTAATACTCTGATGAATTTATTTTTTCTCTATTTTTTATTCGTTTTTTCACTGAAATAAATATTTGTTCATATAAATTAAATTGTAGAGTGATAATTTTCATTACCCTGGCAATTTTTTTTATTACTTTGACCTATAATTAATAATAAATCGAAAAAACAGGATACGCCCTTATGACTTTAAAAAAATTTCTTCTTAAAACCAAAAGGGCGTATAACAAAAAAAAATTTTTTTTTCGTTTTTTCCATAGATTTTAATGTTTTTAACATTTTTATATTGATTGGAGCAAAAAAATTTCTTTATACGCCCTTATGGTTTTAGTAACGCGATATATAAACAAATTCATGTCAAATTATTTGTATTATATAGTTATTATTATGTTTAATTACACAACACTTTACTTAGCAAATTTTTATCATGAATTTGAGGTTATTTAGTATATCACCTAAATGTAAATATATCTTGACGAAGACAGTACATAGGTTTATGCAACGTTTAATCAGGGTATCACTTCTAAGTCATCAATTATTCTTTAATCAAATGAATTATTTAAGATAAACCAATATGAGCAATAATTTAATTAAAAAATAGATTTACTTATAATTACAGAGATATGCATTTTATGATTAGTACTTTAATCTTATTTAAAATAAATTTTTCAATTAAAAAACCAAATATCATTTACTTTGAAACAACGTTTTTCATAATCTAATTCTAGTATACACTACATTATATACTTAATACCGTTGGAAAGCCACGAATCTATCAGATAAATTCCAAGAATATATCGGCAGTATACTCACAAAACTCCGCAAAAACTCCGAGTGTCAAAGCCGCTAAAACTCCGACGAAACACCGATGAAACTCTTCGAAAACCCTCACAAAACTCCAGAGACGCACCAACAAAACTCCAAGAAAACACCGGCAAAACATAGACGAAAGTCCAGAAAAACACAGTGAAAACTCCGTGAAAACCCTAACAAAACTCCCGAGAAACACCAACAAAATTCCAAGAAAACACCGACGAAAGTCCAAAAAAACTCCGGGCGAACACCGACCAAACTCGAATGAAACACGAGAGAAACCTTGTCTCGTAACTGCACAAGAAACGCCGCCCTTCTACCATCAAAACACCATCGTAACTCCGTCGATACATTGTGGAAACACTGTAAGGGAGTTAACACCGTAGAAACTCCGTGTTTTCACCACGTTTCTACGGTGTCGTCACAACCGCTAGGGGAAGAAGTGGATTTCTTAAATTGAATAATATGGTATTTATATTAAAGAAGTCTACATTTAAATTAATTATTCGAATAGTTCCATTGAAAATATATTGGATTAAATCAAACATAAAAATCTTCAATTAATCGTAAAACTATTTGAGGAAAGTGAATGTATTTTAATTAAAAATGAAACTGTCACATTTATTTTATTTTTTTAGTATTATAATTTTAATAAAATAATAAAAAAAACATTAATTAATGCAAAATAACTATAAAAATTAATATAATATAGATTATAAAATGAAAAGTAACAATAATAGTCTTTTAATTATTATTTAATTTCACATTAGTATTTTATTCACTCTAATTCTCTTTTTGAAATCATTTAGCATTTATTATCACTTTTAGTATTTTTAACTTCCCGCTAAAAAAATCGAAGATTTTCAAAATTTTCGGGAAGTTATTGTTTTCACCCCGATTTGCGAAAATCGAAATTCCAACAGATGTCGACGTTTTGAGGTTCTAGGAAGCTATTTTGACTAAATTCAAGATGATGTCCGAGTGTATGTATGTATGTATGTATATGCGTACCTACATACGTATGTAAATATTCTGTAACTTTTGAACGGATGAACCGATTTTGATCGTCAAGGTGTCATTCGACGCGGCTTGTTAATTACTATAAGCACTGAAAATTTGAGCTTAATCAGTAGGGTAAGTTCGGAGATATTTCAAAAATAAAATTTTTTCAAAAATGTTTTTTTTGAATAAGTTTTAATTCGCTCGAAGGATTGATTCCAAAATCTAATCAGCTCTTTAACTTTATAAGCCGCGTCGAATGCCACCTCAACCATCAAAATCGGTTCATTCGTTCAAGAGAAACCGTGAACGAAAGAATTAAAAAAATTTTTTTATTTAGTTTTTTTGAAATTTCGTAAAAACGACTCGATAAATCAATTTTAAAATTCGATCAGCTCTAGAACTCAATAAAACGCGTCGATTGCCACCTTAACCGTCTCAATCGGTCAATTCGTTCGACAGATATCGTTGGAGAAAAAATGATAAAAAAAAGTTATTTTTCAAAAACAAAGGCATACAAAAGTATTTTTGAGCTTGAAGAGTTCGAAAATGTATTTACAACAATGTTTTCGAGCTCAAGGAGCTCGAAAACTGCGGGAAGTTTTGGGGCTGGCCTGCAGGGTCAACTGACAGGCCGATTTTTTATTTAACTGACAACACTATAGAATACAATTATAAATAATTATCGCACTGACAATGATTAATAAAAATGGATGCTGATTTACCCGATCTTCTAGACAGGTGGGCAGTTTCTTTCTGTTTTAATTTAATTATTTTCTGCTAGCGCGTGTGAGCGCCCTTGACATATCTTAATAATTACGCGAAGAAAAATGCAGGTCAAAATTAAATAATAATTACAATCGCAATGAAAACTTTGCTATCTCAAATAAAAAATTACAATCTATAAAAACAATTACGATATGTTGAAAATTAATATTTTATATCTATTATTACTTTCTAGATTGTAATTTTCACTTATCATAACAATTACAATAAAACTTCGTTAAATTTTCCCATAGAAAAAATAAATATTTACTTATTCATATAAAAATAGTTAAATCTTACGAAAAGTAGAAATTGTTATTAGAATTATTAAAAGTTAGCATATTAGTCGTAATTTTTGTTTCGTAGTTGATAAATATTACATCTCTAATGTAATTCTACGGAGGTAGTGTACATTTTAGAATGTCGGTAAGACAAATTGCTCCTCCGGGAGATAAAATTACTATTTGAGATTGTAAGAATTACTATCTGGATTGTAAAAATTACTCGCCAGAATACATTTTTCACAAAGCACGTTAACTAATATTTACTAAGTACAATAGTCAAAATTATTGGTACATTATAATTTTTATTTGTTGCTAGTAAATTTTATTTTGAATGCAGTAATTTCTATAATCAACAGGAATTATTATTCTAAATAATATGTTGTAATTTTTACTTTGAGTTTTGTACAAGTTTTGATTTTTTTTTTAACGTTTCGAAATTACTTCTCAGATTGAAATTTTTTTTCCAAATTTAGTAAAAATTACTTAATTTTTTTCTCCGTGTATGATATCTTAACTATTAAGATATTATATTTGCGGGAAATTTAGATAAGCTTTATTATTTGGAAACATTGGTTCAAATAGAATCGCAGTTCTAATTGAAAGTAACCAAAATATCTATTCAATATTAAGTGATATTTAATTGAATAGAATAGATTACTTAAGAATATGATCTATTTGTATTAAATACTCTAAAATTTTGTCACTGTTTAAATTATGACTATATATATTCATTATCAATAATATATCTTTAATATAAATAAGATCTTATTAAAAAGTATCGACTCCATCAATATATTTAATATAAAGAAATTGTTTTTTCAGTGTTTATATCTGATTAATTAAGTCAAAAGCAGCAGTATTTTTTAGTGTAAAATGTGTTTTCTGCATTTCACTTTAGTTTTGACTTTTTCGCCTAATAATGTAAGTCGAATGAGTTTAAACCAAGTAAATTTCGACTTGATTTAGACTTTTTCGTCTTTAATCGTGACTAAGTAAGCCAGTTAAGTCTAAACCAAGACGAAAACTCAATGTATTTCATATCTACGTAAAAAAAGTCGAGTTTGTTTTGTGAAATACGGCTCCAAATTTCGACTTGGTAAACCAAGTTTACATCAAGTTTTATTTTTGACCCCGGTAGATTACATTAATTAAAAAAAAAATGACCTGTTTCAAGTTTGGTAAATGAACATAATAAAATTTGCTGCATTTTCTATTATTATTTTATGTATTTTTAGGTCTTACTTTTTAGGTAGATTTTTTTAAAAATCTAACTATTGTATTTGTCCTCATGGTCAATTTTACAAGGGATTTCGTCATAAACTATCATAATTAGTTGAGTAGAGTTCAAAAATACCACTCGTTGAAAAATTTATATATGTATGTATATATATATATATATATATATATATATATATATATATATATATATATATATATATATATTATGTAATAGAACCGACTTTTGAGGACACGATTGCGTCTACAATTCTTATCCGATCTTAATGAAATTTCCTACACTTATTCTATGTGGGATTACCACGGTTAAGTTCGAAGATGGGCTGATTCGGTCGATTAGTTTAGAAATTATGGCTGTCTGAAATTTCAACGATTTTTCGAAAAAATCAATTTTAAATCACTTTCAAGTCCATATAACTTTAAAACTACAACTCATAGATAATTTCTGCAAAAAGTATTTTAAAGCGTGACTAATAAGCTTTAATTTATGACCTCAAACTTTATATTTTGACCATTTCTTCCAATAATTTCATAGCCTTGAAAATTTTAATGGAATCAAAAAATGTTGAAAATATGGTTTTCAGTCCACAGAACTTATGCTTGTTCCATTATAATCCAGTTTTGTCAGTTGTATTTTATTGTGCACAAATTAACCTGTAAATTTCACTGCTATTTTATATTTTAGAAGTATTTCTTTTATTACTTATAATGTATCAAATGTACCTCTACTCCCAATGATTATCACTTGTCTTGTCATTAGAATAGCACTCACAGTTCTTATCGGATCTTGATGAAATTGTTTACACTTATTCTATAGGCGATTACCTTGATCAGGTTCGAAGATGGGCTGAATCCCTCGAATAGTTTTGAAATTATGGCTGTTTGAAATTTTCATGATTTTTCGTAAAAATCAGTTCTTAATCAACGCTAAAGCTCATATAACTTCAAAACTAATATTTATACACAAATTCCGTAAAAAGTATCTAAAAGCTTGACTAATAATCTCGCATTAATGACCTTAAGCTTTATGTTCTGACTATTTCTTCCAATAATTTGATACCCTTGAACTTTTTTATGAAATCAAAAATGTTGAAAATATGGTTTTCATTCCACATAACTTATGAATTTCCCATTATAATACAATTTTGTCACGTGTATTTTATTGTAAACAAAATAACCAGTTAATTTCACAGCTATTTTATATTTTGAAAGTATTATTGTTATTTTAACTGGACTTGTCATGGTAACAGCGATTACAATTATGATCTCATACTAATTAAATTTTCAATACTTTATTTATGTGAAGGTTAGTTTGGTACATTACCTGTATAATTTTATGTCAAATCAACTATCTAAAGTTCTCTATCAATAATAATCGTTGTCTTTTTTTACCCTCACTCCTAGAAAACGAGTCTAATTTCATATCATGACCATACACTAACAAGATATGTATGTATAAAACTATTTTTTTATATCAATTAATTGAAAAATCTACCTTCCATTTCGGCTACCGAATGGCCTTTTTTTCCGTGTACGTACGTATTTTTTTTTTAATTTTATGTTCTACATTACATGAAAATTATTTATCCAATTAATTACAACATTTGATAAAATGTTAGTTTTAATAAACTCTTTCAACAGTGGAAAACAAAATATTGGAGTTATAATTAATCAATCTAAAATATATCATGAAACAATAATTTCCTCATATAATTATTTCCCTTTTTAAAAAAAAACATTAAATTTTTGGTGTATAAAATCAAATAAAATGATAGGGGTATGGCAATTGTGGTATCGATTTATATATAAGTCAATTTTTTGTGTATAGATACATCCAAGTTAAGTTACGAAGTGACCGCCCGCAGTGCCAGAGTGTGGATGTACCCAACAACGTATGACCGTAGAGTAAAAGATGCACGTAAGTGATGCGGGATATATTTTTTTCTTGTACTTCTATTTGAAAATTTCGGCTTGATCAAAAATGTGGCATCGTGAGAAATTGAATTATACGGACGATGATGGTAGAACAGTCTATATAGTGCGGGCGTTCTCACGGATTATGTGTATGTACACACTCATGAGATGGATGTAGCATTTGCGTGGGATACTCTAATATTCTCTACATTTCCCGTATGAAAAAACAATACATGGATAAAATATATAAAATCATATGTTTGCAACAAAGCAATATATGATATATTATATTGTATATTATAAAAAGTCATATAGAGATTTTCGCCGATTTAATATAAAATTATATACAGTAGTAAATATATGTATTCCATATATGTAACTTATATGTTTTTTATATGAAGCTATATATACATTTACATTTACCTTATAATATATTGTATTGATATATTTCCTCTAATATTCAAAAAATATAAAATTTTTATATGAAATGAAATATATGGTAGCATATAATTTATATTATATATGGCACCATATATTTTCTTTGTTAGATTTTAGCATATGTCTTATTCGGTGTATGTATATGTATATGGGTATATATATTCACATCAAATTAACTAATTTTGAAAATTTTAACTGCAATTTAAAGAGTATATTAAAACTTAGATCTATTTTAATTGGAGTTGGTCATACGAATAAGAAAGTTTTTTTTTCCATACACAATATAAATATATTTTTCGGATATGATAGAAATATATATTTTTATGTATGATAAAAATATAGTTTTCGTATATGAAAAGAATATATATTTTTATATATGATAAAAATATATTTTTTGTATATGATTGACATACATAATTTATACATGCTAAACATATACGGACTCGTATATGATGAGTATTATATTTTTTAATATAAAAAAAAATATATCAGAAAATATAGTTAAATTCGCCACATATATTTTCTGATATTTATCATATATTTTGACCATAGATGTTATTTTCATACGGGATTGCTTCCAATTTATTGTCGATTTATTGAATACGCTCTATCTTGTATCGAGTTATATCGCAAAACTCATAAAAATTGTTGTTGAAATTTAAAAATCCAGCAAATTTGATATCATTTTCAAATGAACAAAATATATGTTAACATAAGAAGTAATATAGAGTATTTATGTTCTGACTTTGAAGAGTTACATAAAAAATAATAGGAATGGTTATAGTTCGAACGAAACTTCCCCCATGCATTTGTACAATTATGTTCAATTGAAGCAATTGAGATCAATTAAGTTTAACTAGCTAAATTAGTCGACAAGTCCGGTCAAACTATGCGGGTACATATTTATGATTCTCTTACTCACGACAGCTCAAAAGTTCTTAGGTTTTTTATGCGCCTTTATAATAAAATATTTGCAAAGTTCAAGAATTTGCAATGTTTTGATTATTTTAGGTATATAATTAATATTCAAATAACGTTTTTTAAGATATTGTATATTAATTTCATCACTTGCTCATAAAAAAACTAATAAAAAAATATTATTTAGGAAGAACAATAAGCACCGTATTAAATATTATTATAGTTATTTTTGACAATAAAATAAAATGAAATGAAAATCGTTGAGATAAAATAACAAAAGGATTAAGTGTGCACACGGCACCAATAGATCTATATAACAATAAGAGGAGGAGCCAGGTATACTCCTCCTCTTACTCTATTTCTAAGTGGGAGATACTTATGTGCTGCTATTTTAACTCATAAACATAATTGCTGTAAATGCGTGGACGATTTTCGCACGAAACAAAAAAGTGTACAATTTGGATATAAATTAGGGCTTATTAACACGACAAATAAAATAAAATATATTTTATTTCAATGTGATATATTAAATAATTAAAGGAATATAACAATACACTGAAAATTAATCTTATCACTAAAATAGTTATTCCACTCTGCAACTGTCCACTGACGCACCAAATCCAACATTGCAATTAAAATATGCAGATGAAAGCATTAAATGCTTGATAAGATTATCAGCCGATAGATAAAGTCAGGACAAATTAAACTGAAAAATTGGCACTGGATATTTTCAAAAAATTTTGTAAACTGAAGTACAATATGAGACTAAAAATAATAAGTCGTGTAAATTGTATGAAAAATCGATTAAAAATAGGAGCAAAAGAGATAGAACGAGGGTCAGTGCAAGACGCGACCCACCCGGTACTGCAGTCTGGCATCACCGAACCTTCACTTATATCGTGCCTCGGCTAATAACAACCAGTAATGTGATATGATTAGCTTAGTTGAGTTCAGTTTAGTTCATATTCGTTCAATTTAGTGGTTCACCAGTAAAATCACATCCAGTTAAAGCCATTTATGCCAGTTAAGTTGCTGACTTATTGTATTCTCTTCCCGTATATATCGTACAGAACTGTCCGGAGTAACCGATCAACCTGATTTTTTATTATGCGTACATGCACGATATGATTAGTTACTAAGCCTTATAGGATGTATTCTAAAATTCACGATGGCCTCATGATAAAATTAAATATCATTTAATAAATGTGCTTTCGAAATGGATCACTGTTAGCTTAATTAAAAGTTATCAAATTAATACGTACATCCATAGATAAATACGAAGAGAATGGGGGTAGTTTGATTGGACCAATTCGAGGCAATTCCTGACGATTACTTGCTTTCATTGAGGCGGTCTTCAATCAAGTGCTCGACATCAGTAGCAGGCTGTCCGTCGTCCACACGAGATGGTTTCTTACCATGATCACCATTGCTTGTTACTCTCGAGAAATCAAATTATATGCATCGCACACCTGTATAATAGCAATCAAACATCAGCGTTACTTACATTGACTGAGGTTTGATAAATAACATAGAAAAGTAAGTGTTGGAAATGTAATAAAACCGAATAACCATAGAAAAAAAAATGGGTTATTGTAAAAGAAAAATAAATATAAGGCTAAGAAAAAATCTCGCTCGTTTATTGCTAGCTACGGTAGGCAGGATCATACCCGTATATCTTTTGATATCGCTAGCCTCTCGTGCTTTAGACTCATCTTTACAAGCTATCCCCATTGGCCAATCATTCATCGGACATCGTGGGCGGCGCCACAAACCGTCCTTTAAATATAAACGTGTGTGAGTGTTGTATCATTAGCTCAGTTCTCTTAGTTCGGACGACTGACCGTTCTGCAAGCTTGACAAGCTCATCAGTCGTTCACCAAGGTCTATCACAACTAGTTCATTTCGTTAACACTGCTTAAAATTAATCGAAATTGATCATAACTAACAATAATTGATCGCAATTGGTTGAGATTTTATTACCGCGTCGACCTGAAACGTATCTACCGAATAATCGTAATTGAGTATTCTTGTGTTTCTACATAACAGTATCGAATAATGAATCATTTTTATCGAATAATAGCAACGTAGTTATTTTATTTATATATACAGTTAAAGTGGAGTTTTACTTTTACGGACTTTGTTAATTATACCAACTAGCTGATTTTCATGGATTATTCGTGAAGTTTGAATTTAAGCATTGAAAAAGTATTCTGATAATTATTTTCGCGTAAATAAACAAATTGAGTTTAAAAAATTTGTTATTCGAAAAAATTATGGAAGGTGGTCCTTTTGATGATCAACTATTTTCTGACTTTGGAGGTCGTACTGGTACTGGCGTACACAGCATTCAAGTGATGTTAGGATTACACGGAGCGGCCCATACTGCAGATCTAATACCACCAGGTGGTCATTTACACAAGCTTGACTCGTCCGGCGGTTCACCGCCACATCATCAAAATTCCCATCATCTGCAACAGCAGCAACAACAACAGCAACAGCAACAACAACAGCAACAAAAAGAGCTCAAAGAACTTGAACTCTCAGGAATTTATTCACCGTTGACACAAACTCAAGACGTCACCACTTCAACTGCATCTTCGCCTACATCAACTTCTACAGCTCTGCAACAAAATCTTCATATAAACAATTCGCTTAAACGGAAACCCGACGATTCCATCAATTCAATGACACACGGTGAGAAAATAAAATTTATTTTGCTTCTTCGAGTTAATGTATTGTTGTTTTTTAACAATATTGACATAAATATTACTTTTAGTTACGAGTGAATCTCAACCTCCCAAGAAAGATTCGAAAAAAAAAACGGACAATAATGGGATTAAAAAAAAGAAAACAAGGTATATTTTAGTCTACGATATTTAATATATTTTTTTGATTCACTTAATAAACAATAAAATGAGAAAAAATTTTTTTCTAGAACGACTTTCACTGCGTATCAATTGGAAGAATTGGAACGGGCTTTTGAACGCGCTCCTTATCCAGATGTATTTGCTAGAGAAGAGCTTGCACTCAAGCTCGCTCTTTCAGAATCACGAGTCCAAGTATGGTTCCAAAATCGCCGCGCAAAATGGCGCAAAAGAGAACCACCCCGCAAAACTGCAGGATATATGACAGCTGGTTCAGCAAGTCCTGGACTGACAGGTTCATTTCCATCATTAAACAATAGCCTCAACCCTTTTGCTTCAAGTACAAACGTTGCAACCGCGACACCACCAGACGCCTGGGCATACTCTCCAGCTTATGATCTTACACCTCATCTCAATCTCCTCAGTCCTTCAAATTCACCGTATACGAGTTCTTTCGCTGGTCCAAGTAATAACGGATCTGCATATTCTTATGCAACGATGTTACCACAGCACGACACATCACTTTTTTCTGCCCCTTCAAACAACACAATGCGTGTTCATCAAGATTACATGAACACAACAAACAATAGTCCACCACCAGCTTTAATTAGAGCTGATTATCAGAGTATAGTGGCAGCGCATTCACCTCAACATTCGAATCATCTTGGTTCTACTGGAAATGTTAATTCCATGTCGGAAGATGAACACCAGCAAAATAAACAACTTGAATATGTAACCGGTCTAAGTCCACCTGATAAATATCATCATGATCAATCGGACTACACATCTCACCATCATCAACAGCAATCTCAAGAAGCTTCTCATCAAAAGCAAGAATACGGTATGCCTTCATCACCACCTTCTACTCGTCAAACTATAAAAGATCAAGTTCTTGTTAAAAGTGAACCTTCTGGTCAACAGAATTACGTGCAACTTCCGTCTTTTTTGAATTAACTCGGACCCTCAGGTTCCGAGTTAGATATAATCCTTCAACGCAATAAAGTGCTCTATCTTATAACCACTCACGTTAATGTGGATATTTTAATTTTTACGTGCCTTGTTATTCTTAATATTGCATTATTGTATATGCCTTAGAGTCTAAGCCCTCAAGTACATTGACACAATTTTCTTTTTGCAATATATCGATAAAAAATATATTTTTGATAGTGGTTAGGTAAAATTTTTTACCTAAACATGAAGTCTGACTTCTTAGAAATTAGTTGTGTTATTGAGGGTTTATTAATATTGGAGAATTATGACTGTTAATAATTACTGCTATAATTTCATTAAAATTTACTCATTAATGGATGTTAATATGTAATATCGTTTTACTTTACGTTATATAAATAAATAAAATAAAATAAGTACTTTAAGATTTTATTTTCTTTGTATCAATAAATTGAAAACTATTTACATTATTTATTGTATCGTTACATTGAAACTTTTTCCATTCATTAATTTCAAAACGAGTTAATTCCTGAGCTTTTAGTAATTTTTTACCAGTTTTTTGCCACACTCCATCTCCACTGAAATGATAATTCTTTTCGATTTCATATTCACACAGAGCCAACATTTGAGATGCCGAATAGCGATCTGATGAATCAAGTTTATCATTTAGTTCAGTTACTTTCATCAATGATTGGTGAATTATTTCTCTATAATAGTAATCGACAAGATTATAGAATAAAGATAAATTACATAAATTAATAACTATTCCTGATTAAGAAAAGTGATTAGAAAATTTTTTTTTTTAATTTGAATGTTTTTTAATCTTTCAGGAGTCTAAATAAAAATTAAAAAGTATTTGGAGCGATTAAAAAATTTTTTAGTGATTGAAAACTGTGCGAAAGTGCTCAAAAGTACTTTTGAATCGTTATAAGGTAAAAGCCCTCATTATTGACAGGGCCCCTACTATTAACATATTGTTTTAATTTATTAATTTTTCAATTAACTGTATGAATAATCACATTGCTCAATACTTCTTATTAATTTTTTGATATTTTTAAATGGAAATAGTTCAATTTTATTTCTGGGTATAAACTATTCGCTGTAAAAAAAATTTATTTTCCCGAGTAGACCACCATCGCTAGAATGATTGAAATTTCTTAACAATTTCGTTTAGAGAGATCGTATTTTTAGAAACGGATTTCCCTATACAGTTCTGATGTAAGTGTATCATTAAAAATTGTTTCAGGTTATTTATAGTCTAAATAACCCCAGAATCATTGATTAAGACTAATAATTCTTAATTATCATTTAAAAATAGCGGGTGTCAATAGTCGGTACATAAAAATCCACGTGTGTCAACTAGCGACAGGCCACAAACTAAAGTAATTTAACCTCCATAACATACATATTAATATATTTATGTTAACACGCTGTCTAGTAATTTCATAATAAATAAAACATTGAATAAAGAACTGTCAGAGCAAGAATAGTGTCGTCGAATTTATAAAAAAAAAAACTGTGTCCTAGATGAATTTTTAATTGTAATTATCGTATTTTGTCGTTTTTAATTAAAATATTTATAATTAATTTGAATCTAATTGTCAGTGGTCTTTAATAATTTTTTATAAACTGCTGCGCATGCACATTAGACCTGTCAATAATGGGGTCAATGGTATGTCAATAGTTGGCTCGGATACTATTTTACCCTGTCAATAATACCTACACTCGACTTGTTGGTTTTAAATTAATATATTTTTTATTTGATTTATTGCTATTTAAGTAAATTAATTTAAATATACAAGTAGAGACATCAATTAAAACGTCCAATGCAAAAAAAGTTGATTATATTAATTTTAAATGCGATCAAAAAATTCAAACAATCACAGACATTTTTATAGTGTCAATAATGGGGTCTTTTACCTTCAATGATTTAAGTGATTTAGAACTTTTCAAAAGAATTTAAAGCTTAAAAATTAAGAAGACAAAGTTTATGGAAGAATTAAAAAGTATAAAAAAAATTTTTGTTTTTAATCTTTCCGAATCGCTTTTCTTAATCAGGCATCGATCTTATAATTGTTAATTACCGAGGATAAAAAATTAAGGTCAAATTATTAATAATATCAATATCATCGAATAAGCTTTCAAGATATTTCAATGAATCGTGAATCGTTAATAAGTCAATATATTTCCAATGAGGATGTTTACTAAAATTGTTCATGATTGTAGTAACATCTACCCGTGAATAGTTGAACAACGACCAAATTAATTCCTTACTTCTCTTCTTTGTCATTTCAGTTTTAAAAACTCTAAAAAAATAAAAAATTTCAAAATATTATATTGATTTATTATACTTAATATATAAAGATATATACTGTGAAAAATTTGCGGAGGGAACGTGGAGTGGATGATTTTTTATTTATTTAATTCCCTCGGAGTGAATTTTACTCCGAAGGGGACTTTCGGATAGTATTAATTATGAAAAAGAATTGCTAATACATAGTGAGCTTACATCTTTGATATTTTGACAATTATATTGAGTACGGAAATAATTACGAGCTCCCTTTCTATATTCACGAGAAATGATTTTTAAAAATTATAAGCAGCTGATAATAAAACTTTTCATGAAAAGTTGTGAAAAAATAATATAATTCCGCTGAGTGACAAACTGTCATATGACTTACATTACACCGAGAGAAAAAAACAGTTTTCTGAACTATAAAAAACATAGTTGAATGAGACCTCCACTATTAACTGCAGTTTCGTTAAATGATATGATATTAGTTAACAGTAACAGAAAAGTATAGTTAGAGTCACTATTTAATAATAAATCTAACAGCTTCTTATTCAGCATGTCCAGAAGAAAATTGTTATGACAACCATATTTCTATAGTTAGCAAGCCTAATTCGATATAATTATCATCACAATATAAATATAGTAACCACTATTAAGAATTTATAGTTTTAGCTACTATATTAGTTTAGCGCCTTTATTTATTTTAACAATGATAAATTCAAAAAATTAATTTTTTTTTTTTATTCTCAATTCAAGTGAAGTACAAGGGTAATTACGTTTATACTGCATTACCATATTAATATCATACCTAATGCTAATACTAATATCATACCTACATAATCGCACTTTTATCTGAGAATTGGATTTTCACGACTACCCTACGGAGAATTCGAACCTAACACCTAACATATTAGATGCGCGAGAGACCAACGATAATACCGCTACGCTACGGAACCAGTTGAAAACTTACAGTTCGACTGTACTTCTAATGCTTTATTCCCATATTGAATTTTCGTATCCTGTTAGTTTTAAAATATTTTACAAATATTTCGGAACAAGAATATTTTTTAAGTATGTCAATATTCGTGAAAAAATATTGTAAAAATATTTCGAAATAAAATATTCAAAATAATTAAAAGAAAAATTTATAGAATGATTGTAACATATTTTTTTTTTTAATTATTGTAAATTTATTTTTTAGCCATACTTTCGAGGAAATATTTGGAAATTCTTTTTGCCACCTTTTAGACATTGGCATATTATAAAATTATATAAAAAAAATTGACAATGTATTCTGGAAATATTCTTAAAATAGTTTGGTATCGATAAAATACACAATTTATTTTGTACACGATAATTTTTTTTTACAGCTTTTACAATTGACAATAGTCTAATGTAAATAATTAATTTGGATACGACATATGCAACACGAAGAGGAAAATCTAATAATATGTGTTATTTTTCAAATTAAATGACTATTTCACCGAGGCAAGTTTGAAACGGTCACAAAAAAAAAAACAGAAATTTTCTTAAATAAGAAAAAATTATTATTGCTTAATCCTGTATATTGCAATGTAATAATTTTATATTAGTATTTTTAACTACACGTTTGTCTTCGAACTTTTGACAATCGTTAATACATTATTAAGCGGATTATTTAATAATGGTTTTATCAATCACCATTTTAATGTTAATTAAAGTAACCTATCACAGTTGAATCGATCTATACCTATTAGTAGTTTGAGAAACTATTCATGCGTAGTAAAAAACGGTGACTACATTATCAAAGTAGTTGCGTTAACTATCAAAAATAGTTTAGGAACTATTGGATGATAAACAAACTGAAATAGTCACTGGTACATTCTTTCTTTATAGGGGTGAACTAAAAAAGCATTATTATTATTGCTGAAGTACAAGTTCTGAGACCTCAAGAATTTTACTCTACGAGTAAAAACAGAATTCCGCCGCACCACCGCTGCACTACAGCCGTGACAATTCTGATTATTTTACAAGTGCCGCATCACCGCCGCACCACCGCCGTGACAAGTAAAGAATTTATCTATTCGCTGCACTACCGCCGCACCACAACTGTGATATTTAGTTGTAAATTACTTTTTATTTTATATAATAATTATTTATGTCCACTAATCTATTTGATAACTCTATATAAATGATAGTTTCTCTTATTATTTCACAATTAATAAGTTTTTCAATTGCTAATTACAACAATTTTTTATAAATGATTTATTTCTTTCATCATGAACCGTAAAATCTTCAATGATTGATTATTTTATTCTGTAAATTGAATAATTTAACAAACTTATCAATTCGTTAATTTTTATAATTAGTGATTACAAAACACATAGCCAAATAGTTATATTCATATGCGGTTTTAATTAGTGCATACATCAGTTATCAGTTATTGTTAAATCAAAGTTTTATACATATTATACAGAATAATTTTTAATTATAATTAAGGTAATTTACTATTTAATATTTTTTATTTCTATTTTCAGGGCAACAAACTTATTACTTACCGAGCACTCATTTTTTAAATACGTGATAAATTAATTTGAGTCATTCATTCGAACACTACGAACCATTTTCCATTTTACACAAAAAATTTTACAAACAAAAATTTTAAAAACTTAACTTTATAAATATATGTTCATTGGAAACAATTTCAGTATCAAGGTGAAAATATTTGACTGAAAATAGGCCGAAAAAAGACCGAAACAGCTTAATTTGGCCGAAATTACACCAAAACTATAAAATTTTATTGAAAGAGGCCGAAATTCGGACGAAAAATTTTTTATGTTATGTCATTTATTCACTCCGGTCCGAAGTTTTAATACTTAAATAAATTTATATTCAATAAAACTAACTGTTTATGCTCTTTTTCTAAACATGAATTAGTGAAAATTAGTGAATATTCACTAATTCAAAGTGCAAATCGAAACAATAGACAAACATAATTATTTCAATAAATAATTAATTCAGGTACTAATAATTAAACATAAAAAATTTGGTTTTCAATTTATAAAATGTTTTAGTAATTCACAAAGTTTTAATTTTATATAAGATATAGTGAAAACATTTAAATATTTTAATAGTTATAGTGACATAATTTTTATGGCAATAGTTTATATTTTGGTACAATATATAATTTTATTTCGTGGTATGATTAATGTAAGTAATATGAGAGTTCGTAGCTGAGTGAAAATATATTAATAAGCGAAAATGAAAAATCGATTTCTTTAATTTTATACGAGTTTAATTTGTCATTATAAGCAGATTATAATTTTAAACAATTATTTCTTATGAATATATGTAAAGGAAGCTCGTAATTATTCCATAGTCAATATCAATATCTATAAACGATCGTTTAGGTCACCTAACTTCACTATATATTAGTAATTTTTTTTTTTATAATTAATATGTTCTAAAATTTCCCTTCGGAATAATATTTACTCCGGGGGATTAAAGAAATAGAAAATCATTCACTCCGGGTTCATTCCACGTTTGCTACGCAAATTTTTTACAGTGTAGGCATAGTAATTAATCACCTAGGAAAAACGAGTTACACATGACCATACATGAGCTTATATACATTTTAAACAATTTCATATATAACTATAAAACCAAAATTACACACATCACAATTACTTACATACAAGATTTTATAGTACACAAATAAAAAAAAAAATTTTTTTTGTTATTATAATAGGTATATAGTATACTAATAACAGATTTTCAATTATATTTTGCCGTTTTGAAAGTGATGTATTCTTTGAATCTCATATAGCACAAGTAAACCTAGTAGTCACTGTCGGTAGCGTAGCCTAGTCGTTAAAGCGTCGGTCTTTCGTTCTTTAGGTCCCGGGTTCGAATTCCGTTCTAGTAGCAGTGCGGCAGCGGTCGTGCTTCATGTTCGTTAATCCCAATGCCAGCAAATTACAGTCGGACCTCGTTATAAGACTGTTTGCTATCTCTTTTATAAAATAGGTATAGCGATAGTTTGAAAGAGAAACTAATTGTTTTAAAATGATAATTTGAATCAAAACCTAAGGTAAGTGACCTCTCTATCGGCCAGGCTCCCTTTATCGGCCTGTACGTACGTATGTATGTAAATATTCTGTAACTTTTGAACGGATGAACCGATTTTGATCGTCAAGGTGTCATTCGACGCGGCTTGTTAATTACTATAAGCACTGACGGTACGTTCGGAGATATTTCAAAAATAAATTTTTTTTTTAAATGTTTTTTTTGAATAACTTTTAGTTCGCTCGATGGATTGATTCCAAAATCTAATCCGCTCTTAAACTTTATAAGCCGCGTCGGATGCCACCTCAACCATCAAAATCGGTTTATTCGTTCAAGAGAAACCGTGAACGAAAAAATTAAAAAAAAATTTTTTTTTTAGTTATTGTGAAATTTCTCAAAAACTACTCCATAAATCAATTTTAAAGTTTGATCAGCTCTAGAACTCAATAAAACGCATCGATTGCAATCTCAACCGTTGCAATCGGTGAATTCGTTTGAGAGATATCGTTGGAGAAAAAATGGTAAAAAACGTTATTTTTCAAAAACAAAGGCACTCAAAAGTATTTTCTAGCTTGAAGAGCTCGAAAATGTATTCACAATAATGTTTTCGAGCTCAAGGAGCTCGAAAACTGCGGGAAGTTTTGGGGCTGGCCCGCAGGGTCAACTGACAGGCCGATTTTTTTGTCTGTAGTAACAACGGTAATTACTTAAATTTGATTGTATGAATAAAAAAAATCTGTCTATTGGTTGACCCTGTGGGTCAGCCCTAAAACTTCCCGCTGTTTTCAAGCTCCTTGAGCTGGAAAACATTGTTGTGAATACATTTTCGAGCTCGAAAATACTATTGTATGCCATTGTTTTCGGAAAAAACCGTTTTTTAGCATTTCTTTCTCCTACGATATCTTACCAACGAATTAACCGATTGAGATGGTTGAGGCTGCAATCGACGGATTTTATTGAATTCTAGAGCTGATCAATTTTTGAAATTGATCGGATAAGTCGCTTCGAAGATAATCGGAAAAAACCGTTTTTCACCATTTCTATCTCGATCGATTTCTCTCAAACGAATAAACCGATTGAGATGGTTGAGGCGGCAATCGACGCGTTTTATTGGATTCTTGTGCTGATTTGATTTTGGAATTGATCGATCGAGCCATTTCTGATAAATTTGAAAAAAACTGAAAAAAAAATTTTTTTTTTTAGTTTTTCTTCCATATCTTAGAGTCTATTTGATCGATCGATTTGAAATTTTCAGAAAAGTTGACGGCCAACAAACTCTTTTGATTGCCACCTCAAACATTTTAATCGGTCAGTTCATTGAAAAGATATTAAGAGTTTACATCCACACACACACACACACACACACACACACACACACACACACACACACACGGACACGGACATCCTTCTGAAAATAGTCAGAATAGCTTCCTAGGACCTCAAAACGTCGACATCTGATGAACACTCGATTTTCGAAAATCGGGGTAAAACCGATAACTTCCCGAATTTTTGAAAATTAATAATTTTCTTAGTGGGAAAAAAAAATATTTTTTTCAATAGATTAGGTTGTAAAGTCATCTACTTCACCATTCTTCAAAAGAGATTGTTGCACTCAGAGAAAAAAAGTTAGTAAAATCAACTAGTTTGAGGACAACAAGTCAGTTTGATACTTAGGACTTGGTTCAGGTAGTTGTTTCAACTATTTACTAGTAATATAGACTACAAAAATTTTGTTGTGGCAACTAGCTCTGATACTAGTACTAGTAACTCTATAGTTTCTGTTATTGTTGCTATACTTATGTTGTGCAAGGAACAAAAGGTTTCGTAGCCTTTACTACTGATCTTTTATAGTAAATGTATCTATACAAGTATAGTTCGATTACGTAATCTATTTAGTTAATTATACCATAGTTATCGGAACTACTATTTTTTGTTCTGGTAGCATTCAAGTCCTCTCAAAATGATAATAAATTTTTTTTTTTAATTGTTTTCTAATTTAGTGTTTATACAAGCGGCTTATAATATAAACACAATAGAGTATTTGATATAAAATAGAATACTTAAAAAATTTTTTAATTTTCTTATAAATAACGCTAGAAAAATATTCAATTTTAGACCGGAAAAAAAACGCTTCTCAAAAAACATTATTTAAGTATTACAGTATATTGAAATTGTTAATGATTATTAAATTTATACTTTAAATATTTTTTGTATATCCTTCCACTTATTATATACTAAAATTTAAACATTTCGTTTTTGTTAAAAATTTTAAGAACCTAAAATTTTACAAAGTATTTCATAACACTCATATGTAGGTACTACATCTGTTAGCCATTCGACATCTGAAAATTTTAACAAAGATCTTTTTGTAATAAGATTCCTTTTTTTTATTACTCTACGTAACTCTCAATACTCGACTTTCTATTTTTCACGTATCGTTGTTATCCTTTTCTAGTTTCTTTGCTTTGACTGTTAAAACTTACTAAAATTTTCTGATACCTAAAGTATTTCCAACAAAGATCAGTTGTGAACAAGCAGTCTTGGGAGCACGTCGTGGCCACATTTAAGCTAAATATTTTAATTGAAAATCGATATCAAAATGTAAATTAAGTTAATATACAAAAATGAATTGATTTTTTTTTATGCCTTTCCTCGAGTCTTCAGAATTTTACACACTCAGATAAATTTGAGTCGCTGTATCTAAAATACCCAACTTAAGCATTTAATTAAGGTGCTTAGATGTATGAATGCTTCAAATCGGTAGCCAAATCTATAGTTGCTATTTACTCTCTAAAACTGAATAAGCAAAATTCACTAGCAAATAGTTAATATTCACTAATTTAGAGTTATAGTCGTACCACTTTTTGGAATAAGTGTTACGACTATCCTTCTAAATGACTGAATACTCACTATTTTTCATTAATTCAGTTTTAGAGAGCACATTTCTGTGAAGTATACTTATAAATTTGAACCAAATAAAATTTTTTCAATAATAAATTATAACCACTAATTCAAGATGATACTTGAAACAACTAATATTATTTAGTTGTCACAACCGCATCAAAATAATTGACTGAACTAAAAATATTTTGTTTGCGTAACCAACTTATCTAGTATTTGTAACAAGCTATAAATTTTCGACTAAACTAAGTATATTCAGTCTGAATAACTAAAAAAATATAGTAAGGTTACAGGTTTCTTGAACTATCTTAACTTAGTTGCATCAACTATAGTACAGTCAATACAACTGGGTTCGGATGGTTGATTTTACTAGGTAGCGACTAGTATTGTCAACTTAGAAATATAGCTGAGGTATTTTTTACTAGAATTTTCTAGTCGCTCATACCAGATTTTTCTCTGAGTGTGGCCGTCAACTTTTCTGAAAATATCGAATCGATCGATCAAATAGACTCTAAGATATGGAAGAAAAACAACAAAAAAATTCTTTTTTTCAGTTTTATTCAAATTTTTCAGAAATAGCTCGATCGATCAATTCCGAAATCTAATCAACTCTAGAACTCAATAAAACGCGTCGATTGCCACCTCAACCATCAAAATCGGTCAATTCGTTCGCGAGATATCGTGGGAGAAAAAAAATGCTAAAAAACGGTTTTTTTCGAAAACAATAGCATACAAACGTATTTTCGAGTCCGAAAATGTATTCACAACAATGTTTTCGAGCTCAAGGAGCTCGAAAACAGCGGAAAGTTTTAGGGCTGGCCAGCAGGGTCAACCGATAGACAGATTTTTTCTTAAAGCCAAAAGGGCGTATGTCGAAAAAATTTTTTTTTCTGTTTTTTTTTTTATATATTTATGCTTTTTTAAGATTCCCAAGTTGATTGGAGAAAACAAAAATTTTTTTTACGCCTTCTTGGTTCTGCAAAGCCAAAAAGGCGTATATTTTGAGATACGCCCTTTTGGCATTAGTAACGCGATATGTAGAATATGCTGGTAAAGTGTTGTTTTTTTAATTTTGTCGTTATAAAGATACAGCAGTTAGAAGAAGCAGATATTCGAAACGCTGATGGGTTGAGTGGTAGAAGGCCGGGCCTATTGTGACGAGTAAAAAAAGCTAGAATTGGACCAAGAGTAGAGCGATCCACTTTAAAAGACTTCCAAAAAGAAGAGGAAGGATTATTCTATTGACCAGGCATCGCAGATTGATCGTAAGTTAAGATTTTTATAGTTTCCTACATGGAAAGAATTTTTTAATAAAAATTACGCTGTATTTTCGAGTAATCCTGGGCCGTTGCAAAAAATTGGTATTTTTTGTTTAAAATTTAAATTTTTTGTTTAAATATTAACGTTGCTAGACTATGTTTTACTCTATTATTGAGTAATTTTTTAAAAGTCTTATATTTAATTGATTATTGTGAATATTTCATCTTAATCTATTAATTTTTGCTCCATGCGATTAATTTTTACTCCCCAACATACCATACTTTTAAACCCATTAATTTTATGATGAAAAACTGCTTTTAACTCGAATAAATTTTCTTATCTATGGAAGTAATTTCTACTCTAAACTGCAGAATAATATTTCAGTAGTCTCCGTTAATCTTCAGTTAATATCGGCTTCAATCAAATGTCTTTTATTTTGCTCGCGACAACTTACATGTTACGCACACAAACGTAGGCTTGGAAAAAAGACGATCTCTGTATCTCTCTATAACTTGATATTTATTTTAAAATTAAAAAAAAAATCGTATCTTTTCTTTTTCAACACAATACAAGTAATTTTTTTTTTTTTTTTTTTTTTTATTCTTTTTCAAAATATTTATTTTAAGTCATATTCTAAGGCAATTAGATGGGTTTTAGATATTTTATAGAAATTTCAGCCTATTCATTGTAATTTTTATTATAATTCAATATAAATTTTATAAATTGAATCATCAACTTTTTATCATAACCTACGAGTAAAAATTGAACTAGAGAGAATTTATTAAGACAGCCGCTAGGGGTAATTTTTACTCTTAATTGTGAGTAAAAATTAATTTGATTGATTTTTACTCACTGAAAGAGTAAAATTTCATAATTCAAAAGTAAAAAGTCGTAATGGCCTAAGATTACTCGATTTAGAGTAATTTTTAGAATAAATAACATGGCAATATTCATGCGAAAATTCTTTCCGTGTAATTTAACCAAACCTGAAACTTTGAACGCGTTTTTCTCAAAACTGTGTTTTTCAAACTTTCCTCCATCATATCTTCAGAACGTTTACACCGATTTACTTGGAATTTATAGGTTAGACTCAGCACATGTAGAGGCACGGAGTGAACTAGAATCATCCGAGAATTCCGAGTATTTTTATTTTTTTCGTAACGGAAAAATAAAAAAACAGTCATGAAATTTGAAACTTTTTTTTTTAGAAGTTTGGCAAAAACCTAATTTTCAATATTTTCAAATTATTCTAGTTCATTTGATGCATTTAGGCTTACAGATTAAAACGCCGATTTTTTTTTTTTTTTTTTTTTTTTTTTTCAGATAAGCCGATGAGCCGAAATCGTGACGGAAGTAAGCGTATTTTTTTCGAGGCGGGTGTCTTCAGAGCGGTACAACTTACGTTGTAATGAAGATTTTTAGTTGAAATTTGTTTTACATACTCTTGAAATATTAATAAATAAATGATAAAAAAACTCGAAGTTCTATCTTTTCATTGGTTGTCCAAAAAAATTCCCAAAAACGCATTAAAAACAGGCCATCAAACGGGGGAACCCCCTTAAGCAACTAAAACACTAAATGTTTTTAGTACTCAAAATAATGATTAATGATGGTCTAATTAAAACTAGGGCAGATATTATTTTTATGATTGTTTATGTTTAGAATTAAATTTTACATGGATTATTATCATAGTTTAAATTCAAATTGTTGTATCAATATATAACGTTATTTGATGTTTATTATCTGCAATGATAAATGAAATTTAAATTCTATGCTATACAGTCGAATTCCAATAACTCGGACACCTAGTCTATAAAAGAGCGGACATTTCCTGGAAATTCCACCTTATTAAATGCCAATCCTTCTTTAAAGAGTAAGCTACGACGCATGTGCTTTTACATCTACATGTATGATGCACATATAAATATACATAGCCACATACAAATATATGACATCGGGTCGGGGACAGCTTAGCTTGTAATGGGGGTCAAGATTGAGAGGAAGTTCCGAATTAACGGAATCGGAGTTAATGGACTTCAACTGTATAAGTATATTATTATAACATTCATGTATAAAAGAAATGGTCGCACGAGACTTTGTCTCAATAGTTAAATGAAGTGATTTACCTATGTTTCCATCAATGATTAAAACTAACAAAAGCAGTATGATGACTGAGCCAGTAAATGAACGCTGAACCGGTGAATGAATGGTCGTATTTTTCAATATTTTAATATAAAAGGATGCAACAAAATTAGAAATGAAACTCTAAAATTTGTTAATCAAACAGCAATGAAGTATTTTCTTTATGTAATGATGATTAAAATTAAAATGATGTAGATAAAAGTTAAATAATGTTCATTTACTGGTCATATTCATTCACTGAACGGATTACACTACTAAGTAAATATTATAAAAATTTTTAACATTTTTTCTAAAAAGTACGTTTAAAAACAAAAAAACAATCACTCACTTTTGAATGGTTGTTAGTAGAATATATGGGAATTATTTTTTATTTAAAAGGAGTAAAAATAATTTTCTAAACAATTACTTCCTGAGTAATTTTTAGTCAGGACACTAACGAAAGGTTACTATATTTTATTCCGTGTATAAAATTAGTAAGGTAGAGCGGGGCTAGTTGATCATAAGGGCAAGTTGTGCAATCGAAATATCCCGCAAACTAAGCAACTTACAACAAAAGTTTAAACGGTGAAAAGAAAGGGTTACGGGAGGAGAACCCATTGCGTGATTATCAATTGCCATCTGGTGATCAGATTAATTAACAGAGCGCTTTGTTTTTTTTGCGTCAAAAAAAAAAAAAATCTGTCTATCTTTTGACCCTGCAGGCTAGCCCTAAAACTTCCCGCTGTTTTTGAGCTCCTTGAGCTCGAAAACATCACCGAGAATACATTTTCGTCGAGAGTACATTCGAGCTCGAAAATACTTTTGAGTGCCTTTGTTTTTGAAAAATAACGTTTTTTATCATTTTTTCTCCAACGATATCTCTCGAACGAATTCACCGATTGCAACGGTTGAGGTGGCAATCGATGCGTTTTATTGAGTTCTAGAGCTGATCAAACTTTAAAATTGATTTATGGAGTAGTTTTTGAGAAATTTCACAATAACTAAAAAAAAAATTTTTTTTTAATTCTTTCGTTCACGGTTTCTCTTGAACGAATGAACCGATTTTGATGGTTAAGGTGGCATTCGACGCGGTTTATAAAGTTTAAGAGCTGATTAGATTTTGGAATCAATCCATTGAGCGAATTAAAAGTTATTAAAAAAAAAACATTTTTGAAAAAATTTTATTTTTGAAATATCTCCGAACGTACCCTACCGATTAAGCTCAAATTTTCAGTGCTTATAGTAATTAACAAGCCGCGTCAAATGACACCTTGACGATCAAAATCGGTTCATCCGTTCAAAAGTTACAGAATATTTACATACATACGTACGTACAGGCCGATAAAGGGGGCCTGGCCGATAGAGAGGTCACTTACCTTAGGTTTTGATTCAAATTATCATTTTAAAACAATTAGTTTGTGATGGTGGGATGATGGAAGACCGAGCTGATCAGCTGTGTGATTTACTTGTGATTATGGCTAGTGTGATTAATTCTACTTATTACTAAATTACTACTATAACTATCACTACTTTATTGTACTAAGTATTATTACTATTATTATTCTATTCTACTATTATTACTATGGTCTATTACTAGGACTAATTCTTATATCTATGACTATTACTAAACATAATTACTACTATTACTACCTACTATTGTTCTTAAATAACTATTTTTCTACTACTATGACTACTTATTGTTTGTTTAATTACCATTATGATTTATGTTCTTATACTAAATACTAAAACTATTATTGTGATTACTTAGTACTATGATATCTTATTATAATTGCTTACGACTAATTATTACTAGTTTTCTTACTCTAATTACGATGACTACTTATTGTTATTTTGACTAAATTTCTATTATGATTTATTCTTACACTATTAATACTAAAAACTATTATTACTACTATGATGATTAATTACTATTATTTTTATTACTATGGCTGTGCTTATTATTACTAAGATTTAAGTGACTGAAAATTATGTGATATTATATTTATGCGAGTGTACGATGTGGGAATGTGAATGCGCGACCGACGAAAATTATTCTAAGTCCCGAGGAGAAAAGTCAAAGGGAAAGGATAAAAACGTGAAAAAAGATTCCGAATGAATCTTTTAAATGATTCAAGAGATTGAAAGAATTGAGAAATAAGGTGAAATATGAGAAATAATATGTGAAAATTTAAATTAACTCTAAGTTTCAATCGCTCATTCTTTCATTTTCTTTCCATTCGCCCGGTTCACCGGCGCTCGCACGGCTAAGTTCTCCGTATTTAGTGTTTACTTAAACACTTAAACACATTCTTCTTCTTTCGTTTTTATATTTTTTACTTTAAAGAAATTACTTTTTTAATTTCCTTTGATTTTGTCAGTTTGGACTTAGAATACTTTTACTGACATGATACTTTCGCGGAAAACGATAGAGGGCGATGGGAATTATTCTGTCCATGTGTACAACGGATGGGTCAGTTAATAAAACCGGTCATAAAGGCCTGTAAATTTAACTTAGTCTCCAGAGTAGTTGTTCGAGGAAGACCATTCCCGGACAACCCAAGGAAGCTCATTTACCAGGAGTCCGACCGGACCAGGTAAGTGAATCTTTTCACTCTCGAGGGTTAAGGGTCCCCACTCCGAGGCCTTCTGCCAAAGAGTGGTAGGCGAAACTAGTCGAGTAGAGGGGTTTGTAGGAGACCATCCGCTTACCTCTGGGAGGGGAATCCGTGCAGGGCCGACGGGGAAGTCGACCAGACACCCCTGAAGCACCCGGGAGGGGGTAGAACCGCGTTGATTAGTCCGCGTAAAATTTTGTGTGTGCGTGTGTGAGCGACGGGAAAGTCGCTAATAGACCGCGTAACCGTGATTATTATTTAAAATAATAATAAACCGTGATTATTATTTAAAGTAATAATAAACCGTGATTATACCGTGATTATAAATAATTAAACCGTGTTTAATTATTAATCATAATTATTGTAAGAGGTAGTAGAACTGGGCTGTAAGCCAAAAATCTCAATTAACTAATTAATAACTAAAGTTTCTGACGACATTTGTTTTGTTTACGTTCTTTTGTTTAATAAAGTCTGGTTTATTATTTCATGTAAACCTGTGTTTCTTTTGCTTGAAAAACCCCTTTTCTGTAACCCTGGACTCCGGCGAGCTAAACCGAGCAAAAAGGGGTAGCTATTAAGTATAATTTTCTATTCGTTTGTTTTCAAAAATCAATTAATTAATAATTCCTCGTGTAAATTAAATTTACCTGGGTTTTACTCGTACAACTTCTAATTTTCTAATTTTCTATTTGTTTGTTTCCACAATTAATTGATATCTGTTTAATAAATTCAATTTAACCCAATTTTACTCGTTACAAGTTTCTCTTTCAAACTATCGCTATACCTATTTTATAAAAGAGATAGCAAACAGTCTTATAACGAGGTCCGACTGTAATTTGCTGGCATTGGGATTAACGAACATGAAGCACGACCGCTGCCGCACTGCTACTAGAACGGGATTCGAACCCGGGACCTAACGAACGAATGACCGACGCTTTAACGACTAGGCTACGCTACCGACAGTGACTACTAGGTTTACTTGTGCTATATGAGATTCAAAGAATACATCACTTTCAAAACGGCAAAATATAATTGAAAATCTGTTATTAGTATACTATATACCTATTATAATAACAAAAAAAATTTTTTTTTTTATTTGTGTACTATAAAATCTTGTATGTAAGTAATTGTGATGTGTGTAATTTTGGTTTTATAGTTATATATGAAATTGTTTGAAATATATATAAGCTTTATATATGGTATATAAGCTCATGTATGGTCATGTGTAACTCGTTTTTCCTAGATGATTAATTACTATGCCTACACTGTAAAAAATTTGCGTAGTAAACGTTGAATGATCCCGGAGCGAATGATTTTCTATTTCTTTAATCCCCCGGAGTAAATATTATTCCAAAGGGAAATTTTAGAACATATTAATTATAAAAAAAAAAAAATTACTAATACATAGTGAAGTTAGGTGACCTAAACGATCGTTTATAGATATTCATATTGACTATGGAAGAATTACGAGCTTCTTTTACATATATTCATAAGAAATAATTGTTTAAAATTATAATCTGCTAATAATGAAAAATTTTCGGTCAAATATTTTCACCTGGATACACAAATTGTTTCCAATGAACATATATTTAAAAAGTTAAGTTTTTTAAATTTTTGTTTGTAAAATTTTTTGTGTAAAATGGAAAATGGTTCGTAGTGTTCGAATGAATGACTCAAATTAATTTATCACGTATTTAAAAAATGAGTGCTCGGTAAGTAATACGTTTGTTGCCCTGAAAATAGAAATAAAAAATATTAAATAGTAAATTACCTTAATTATAATTAAAAATTATTTCTGTATAATATGTATAAAACTTTGATTTAACAATAACTGATAACTGATGTATGCACTAATTAAAACTGCATATGAATATAACTATTTGGCGATGTGTTTTGTGATCACTAATTATAATAATCAACGAATTGAAAAGTTTGTTAAATTATTCAATTGTACTACAGAATAAAATAATCAATAATTGAAGATTCTACGGTTCATGGTGAGAGAAATAAATCATTTATAAAAAATTGTTGTAATTAGCGATTGAAAAACTTATTAATTGTGAAATAATAAGAGAAACTATCATTTATATAGAGTTATCAGATAGATTAATGGACATAAATAATTATTATATAAAATAAAAAGTAATTTACGACTAAATATCACTGCTGTGGTGCGGCGGTTGTGCAGCGAATAAATAAATTCTTTACTTGTCACGGCGGTGGTGCGGCGGTAATGCGGCACTTGTAAAATAATCAGAATTGTCACGGCTGTAGTGCAGCGGTGGTGCGGCGGAATTCTGTTTTTACTCAGGAAATTAATCTAAATCGAGTAATCTTGGGTCATTACGATTTTTTACTTTAGACTTACGAAATTTTACTCTTCTAATGACTGAAAATTAATCAGATAAAATTTTACTAACAATTACGAGTAAAAATTACCCCTGGTAATTAGGCCTGTCTAAATAAACACTCTAATTTAATTTTTACTTGTAGGTTATGATAAAAAGTTGAGATTCATTTTATAAAATTTATATTATAGTAAGAGAAAAGTTACAATTAATAGGTTGAAATTTCTATAAGAAATCTAAAATCATCCAACCCCATTAGAATAACTTAAAATAAATATTTTGGAAAAAAAAGTAACATTCTGTGTGGAAAAAAAAAGAAACAAAGTTTTCTGTAATTTTAAAATACACAAATATTAACTTGTATTTTCACCATACTTGCATCAAAAATTTTAATTCCTGCCCCTTGTTTAGAGGGAAGAAAGTCGTTCATTTCTTTCATGAGAAAACAAATGATATAAATTAGCGCATGCGCCATTCTTCCTACAAACAGAAGCAAAAATTTAAACTTTTAAGTGAGGTTTGGTGAAAAATCGTATACACACCACGGAGGAAGACACCACCGCCTTTGGCTCAGGTAGGCAATTATACACGCGGGTTGGAATGTCCTCCTTTCCTCCATTGGTGTGTAATATACTACTTTTGGAATGGCTCAGGATTACTCGAAATTACAGAGTAATTTTCATCATGAAATTCTCTCCGTGTATAGCATAATTTTCGTAAAAAATTACTGTTAATGACAGGGAACCAAGTAGATTTAAGAATAAGAAGTAGAAAAATGTATGCGTCATTAATGGAATATATTAATTTTAAAACTTACCTTTCAAACGTATGATTCGATTTTATTAGAGCACTTACAGTAATGTCTTTTACTTTCAAATAATGTAAATATTCTATTCGTTGCCTTATTTTGTTTTTCATTAAAAGAATTTTTAATATCTTTGGATGATTCATCAGAATCCTTAACTCTGGTGTATCTATTACGATCTTTAATCCAGAGTCGAGATATTTTTTTTCTAATAATAACACTTCATAACAATTTTCCAGTTGGATATCTGAAAATTGATACCGCTCTAAAATTTTTTTAGCATGAAGAAGATCGTCGTATTTGACTTGAAATAGTATAGGCGCAGAATGATATAACTTTAGTATAGGAATTCCACAAACTGAGTCGATATTTTCCAAAATTCTTTTCATCTCAATTGGTGAGCAGTTTTCCATATAATTGTGATCTCTTATCTGTAATAGAAACATTATGTAGAGTTTACGTTTCTCACGTCGTAGATAGTATTTTTTGTGTAATTGAGTGACAAACAGGCTAGAACAAATCTTTAACATTCATACACAGAAAAAAAGCCAACTTGAATCAACAAGAATTTACTTGGTCCAAGAATATTAGTATAAATAAGAAAAACTTGTTTGGTTAAAGAATATTTT
This sequence comes from Microplitis deprimator, assembly GCA_964016945.1. NCBI lineage: Eukaryota > Metazoa > Arthropoda > Insecta > Hymenoptera > Braconidae > Microplitis > Microplitis deprimator. The sequence continues at coordinate 3,344,841 of OZ024714.1, forward strand.
TTTTTAAATTGATATTCTTGATTCAAGCAAAAACTTTTCGATAAATTTAAATTTTTGATTTGAGTATAATTTTTAACAATTCAAAAAAAATTTTCGCACAGGGATTGACAACTTTTTTGCTTAATTGAAGAAATTTATTTTGACTAACAAAAAAAATTTCTTGACCCAAGAAAGTTTGTCTTCGGTTCAATGAATTACTGTTTCAGTCTAAGAAAATGATATCTTCCGCAAAATCAATAATTTCTTGATCCAAATAGTTTTTGTTTCAATCAAATAAGAAATTTTGGTCCGTCCTTGATCGATCGAATAGGAACCTTCTCAATGAAAAGTCTATAAATAGATTGAGAAAAATATGGATAGCCCGAACTGGTCCGAGTGACGAATTTTGAAAAAATTTGATTTCTTGGTTCAAGATATCCTTTTTTTCTGTTTAGACAAAGCCTACAGATTTATATAGTAATATAAATATACATATATTCGTGATTGCAAAAATTATGTTCATCATTACCGTATCAATAGATAGTCCAATGTCATAGTGCAGAATATCGAAACATTGTTTCAAAGTTGTAAAACTTTTTTTTATTAATTTTTTCCCAATTCTATTTAGTAACTCAACATTTGAGGCTGGTATTGCTAATCTCCATTGAAGATAATGATGTAAACAATGACTTCGAAACTCAATTACTTTCATATTTTCACTCAAGGTTTTTAAAGGAGTAACTTCTGGTGGAGGTTGATGCAAATGCCTGTATAAATTTTTGGCAACATCTTCATTTTTTGGAATTTTACTATACGATTTGAGTACCATCATATTTACATTCTGTAGTGTACTAAAGAAAAAATGAATATTATCAAAGTGAGTTAAAATATATAATAGTATCAAAATTATTCCACTTTACGACAAATCGTTAGAATGAATCCATACACGCAGATAATTTTTTGGTAAAAATTAGAGTTTTTTGATTGCACTTTTACCAAAAATTCAAAAATTAATAGTTTGTTTATTCCTTCGTTCCAATCCAAGATAAACTTATGTACTAAAGAAATCCTTTTGGTTTTTTGCTTTTCATTTTCGCTAGAATAAATTTCACAAATAAGAACGTTTTGTAAAATATTTATAAAATATTAATGGAGTACGCGAATAATAAATATATTGAAACTTTTTAGTTCAATATTTATGTATAGTTTTAATGTTTTTGGTTTTTTAACTTGTCAAGATGCATGTTAACAGCTTGAAGATCCTGACAATTGGTTTCTAAGACTTTTTTTTTCTAACGGCCTTTTTAGTTCTAACTGCTTCGTTTTTCCGCTATTGGAGTCAATTTCTATTAATTTTTTTTCAAGATGATTTTACAATTGCATTCGCGCCGCATCATTTTTTGAACAGTTTTGACAGAAAAAAAAATTTATCGGATTTACAATAAAAAAGAAAGAAAGTTAAACTTTTTCCAGCTCTGTAACGAAGTTCCCTGATTTTTTCAGTATATTTATAACTCCCTGACATTTCCAGGTTTTCCAGAAATGTGGTCACCATGTTTATTTAAGTTTTTAATTATAATAAATTTGAGAAGGTATCAACTAAATTGAATAAATATTTGGTAGCCTTAAGTAATTCGGCTGCCCAATTTCAAAACACAATAAGGGACAAATTTTTCAAAATCGACTTTTTAGTATTTTTAGTTCCAGTTGGGTCTTATGGGCATTAGGGTGGGCCGAAAATCCGCTTTTTTTGAATTTTCATTATTAATACCAAAAATATTTTTCATTGAATTCGAAAAAAATTTTTCGGAAAACAAAAAAAACTTTAGGTTGATATCTTAGGCCCGCTAAATCCCGCTAAAGTTAAAAGTTGTTTAAAATTTTTTTTCCAACTTATTTTGATCGGAAATTAAATTCTTTACAAAAAAGGTCCTATAATAAAATTACGCAAAGATAGTTACTGACATAATTGCAATTTCGCTCTAAAAAATTAAATTTTTCAAGATATTATCACTTTTTCAGGGTAAAAAATAAATTTTACCATAAAAATTTCATAGGAAATTCAATTTTCTACAAAACAGACTTGATAAAAATTTATTTAAAGTTGATAGTTACAAAAATAATAGCGATTCTTGGTGAAAGCCACCAAGTAATGAGAAATGTGACTATCTAAACATAAAACTGCCAGTTTCTGAATAACTATAAATTTCAAGTTTTTACCAGAAGGCCAATTTTGTGAGAAATTTAATTTCCCATGAAATTTATATGATAAAATTCATATTTTACCCTGAAAAACTGATAATATCTTGAAAAATTATATTTTTTAGAACAAAATCGCAATTATCTCAGTAACTATCAACTTTACATAATTTTATTACAGGACCTTTTTCGTAGAGAATTAAATTTCCGATCAAACTAAGTTGGAAAAAAAATTTTAAAAAACTTCTAACTTTAGCGGGATTTGGCGAGCCTGATATCGACCTAAAATTTTTTTAGTTTTCCGAAAAAAATTTTTTTTTCTACAAAGAAAAATATTTTTGGTATTAATAGTGAAAATTCGAAAAAAGCGGATTTTCGGCCCACCCTATAATGGACATGATTCAATCCATATTTCAACAATTTTATTTTTGTCAGTTACTGTGTTTTGATATTAGGCAGCCGAATTGATGTTTCGAGAAATTTATTGCTAAAATGAAGGAATAGTTTTTTTAAAATAAAAACTATCAATTTCATTTTAATAAAAAAATACTTGTATTTTAAGCATTCATGAAAACAAGAAAAATAATTACTTGAATTTAATTTTTTTTCTCTGTGTAAACTAAAACTTAAAATAATTTTCTTGCATGCTTATGTACTAGTCGTTTTACCATGGAATAATTTTGGTATTAGTAAATTTAGATTACATACTGAGTCAACATTAGAGTATCAATGAATTTGGCACCTATTTCCTCCAATATCATTATTTTATTTTCTAATTCTTCTTCACTCAGTTCTAAAAATCTGCAGTCAGCTCGTTTAACATGTTGAAAGTCAACATTATGATACTATCTTGAATAATTTGGGCATGTCATTAACAGTGATATAATTAGAAGGGTGGGCCGAAAATCCGCTTTTTTTGAATTTTCATTATTACCATTTTTCTTTGTAGAAGAAAAAAATTTTTCGGAAAACTAAAAAAATTTTAAGTCGATATCTTAGGCTCGCCAAATCCCGCTAAAGTTTCAAGTTTTTAAAAATTTTTTTTCCAACTTCTTGATCGGAAATTTAATTCTCTACGAAAAAGGTCCTGTAATAAAAATATGTAGAGTTGATAGTTACTGAGATAATTGCAATTTTGTTCTAAAAAATATAATTATTCAAGATATTATCAGTTTTTCAGGGTAAAATATGAATTTTATCATAGAAGTTTTGAGGGAAATTAAATTTCTTACAAAATTGGCCTTCTGGTAAAAACTTTAAATTTATAGTTATTCAGAAACTGGCAGTATTACGCTTAGATAGTCACATTTCTCGTTACTTGGTGGCTTTCACCAAGAATTGCAATTATCTCAGTAACTATCAACTTTACATAATTTTATTATAGGACCTTTTTTGTAGAAAATTAAATTTCCGATCAAAATAAGTTGAAAAAAAAATTTTAAACAACTTGTAACTTTAGCGGGATTTAGCGAGCCTAAGATATCGACCTAAAATTTTTTTAGTTTTCCGAAAAATTTTTTTTTTCTACAAAGAAAAATATTTTTGGTATTAATAATGAAAATTTAAAACAAGCGGATTTTCGGCCCACCCTAATAATTAGTATAAAAAAAAACACAATAACTACAGTACTTACCCTACATACTGAACAATTATTTATAATTTTTTCTATTGGTATTTCAAAGATGTAAGTATTTCTATTTAGAAAAGATGTAGCTTGATCACTATCCAATCTCATATTGTTTATGATTAATTGCTTATAAGTTTTAAATTTTTGACTTTTTATAGTCACCGGTTGCTTCCATGCCATCGTTGAATTTAATCCAATGGATAACCAAGAATAATTTTGTTTATTCATGAAAGATACAATTCTATTGATTTTCATCAGCATTATTATCTATTTAAAAAACATTTGAAGACTACTTATTTTTAAAGCTAATTATGTATGAATAGTTTTACAATATAAACAAATATTTATATTATTATAGAAATCCATCGTCATACGCTTCTACAAATAAAAGTAAATACATCACATGTACTGAAAATGTAAACATACCACGGTCGGTATAGTCGTACTAACAGACATTATCCCAGAGTAGGGGTAATCTTTATTGAAGCCGAGTGACAGCATTACTGATAATTTTTTAAAATAAAAAACTCCGAAAATGAAAATTTATATTTTCACTGAATGATCTACGGATGTAATATAAAATTATGATACTGCAGTTCGCCATTATACTGAAAGTAGCTGACGTCTACTAATTTTTCGATTTTTTTAAAAGCGATAAATTATGAAAAAAAAAAAAAAATTATTTAAAAATTGCACCCACAGCTTTTTTATTTTTCTACATGTACATTAGTGTGGGCCAAAAATCCGCTTTTCTTGAATTTTCATTATTAATACCAAAAAAAAGTCTTATCATTTTTTGATAAATCCTACTGTTCAAAAGTTATTTTTGAGCTTAAAGTCGAATTTATAGTAAATTTTCAGATCTTTTTACTTTTCCGGCGAAACTATCAGTCTTATCACAAAATGTCATAGGAACTTTTTTGAAGGTAATTTTATTACTTACAAATTATTATGAATAATGTTTTTCGAAATTCCGCATTGTTATCTAGTTATTTTTATTTTAATGTAAAGTTCTTAAACTCAATCAGAGAACTATTTTTTTAAGAGCTTAACATTGAAGTGAAAATAACTAGAAAACAATGCGGAATTTCGAAAAACTTTATTCGTAATAATTTGCAAGAATAAAATTACCTACAAAAAAGTTCTTATGACATTTTTAACTTCCCGCTAAGAAAATTGAAAATTTTCAAAAATTCGTGAAGTTATTGGTTTCGGTCCAATTTTAGAAAACCGAATTTCTAACAGATCTTGACGTTCTGAGGTTCTAGGAAGCTATTCTGACTAATTTCAAGACGATGTCCGAGTGTATGCTCAATGAGCTCGAAAACAGCGGGAAGTTTTGGGGCTGGTCCGCAGGGTCAACTGATTGACCGATTTTTTTTTAATTTTCATTAATTTTCAACATAAAAAACTCAAAAATATTCTTGTTTATCTACCGTTGGATGTGTTTTGCCCTAATAACAGTAGGTACTTATGCATGGCTTGCTCAAGATCTGCTCTAGGCTCAAGGTCAATTTTGAGCCTTGAGCAGATTTTGAGCAAGCCATGCGCAACTATTTTCAACTATAGTCTTCCTCCAGGATTGAATTATAATCTGGCATGAAGTTCTTGTGTAAGGCTTGCAATTTAAATCTACAAGTATCTGCAGCAAGACACATACGTAGAAAAAGACACTAGCAACTATCGATCTAGAGAGCAGACTTACTCAAGAATTAAAAAAGATTTTTATATGGGTGGCGGACAGAGAGTGCACGCATAAGGCAACTGATTGTGAGGATTTGATAATTATAAATAATTAAAATCAAAATCAAGTAAATAAATTTATTTTAAAACAGAGCATTACAACGTGAGAACAGGATAATGAAAATCTATCGTAGAATATGCTATTGCTATAAATACTCAACAATTATTACAAATTGCTTACACGTATTTAAAAACAATTAATCTCAACAAATTTGAAACTCGATTGCATAGTCATTGTACTAGTTAAAATATAATTAAAACAATGAAACGTTAAAATTAAACATGTAACAAATTTCAAAAATAACATAAGTTCATATTCGTATTCGTTTAAATAAACTTTAAAAAAAATTGATAATTAAAAGAGTAATGACTAGCTTTTAAGATATTAACTTAGCATTTTTCGATTCCTTTCAACTTTCTTTGGCAGTTTCATAGCGTTTGTTTTCAGATTTGGCCAAAAAATGTACTCACATGACCACGTATGAATTTATTACTTTCTTTGTCAAATCTCTGGTGTTCAAAACACTCAACAGTTTGTAATTATTTTTTACGAATTTTTGCCCATTTCTCATTTATGGTTTCTAAAGTTTCTGTTGGGCTCCGAAGTTTGTAAGCATTCTTGACATTTAAGCATTTTCTTAAGTTTTCAGCCAATGTAGCTAACGATCAATACTTTCCAACCATTCTTGTTTTGATTTATTTGGCTTATTTATTATGTTTTTGGTCTCAAGTAATGTCTTTAGAATTTGAACTCCATCTACATTACATCCTTTGGGAGGCTTATAAGTGAAAAACAATAAGCCAGATGATATACTTGAGCAAACATTGTAGGGTCTGGATGATCATTAGCATTATAATCTCTGAAAAAAATTTTTTTATGAAAGAAAATTCTTATCTATAAGAACAATAAGACAGTTATTGATGTACTTACTTCTAAAGGATCTTGCGAAAGTGTTACAGTCATCAAATAGCTGTAATTACACTCAATATCCAGTGCATCGGGTATTTGTAGTCGCTTGCAAAGTAACTTTTAAACCAACTAAAGTACTTTTAGAAACTGGTATGGGATCAAACTTTTCTCAATCTTTAAGAAATTCTAAAAATTTTAAAACTGTCAGCAAAATATTTGTCGAATTTCAGTAAATTCAAGAAAAGTATAATATAATTTATTTACTTGATCACAAAATCATACTAGTGCTTGTAAATTAATATAATTATAAATTGCTGTGTCACATACAAAATCTATTTTATAAATTACTTGTTAAGCACATGCATATTCTAATACGATAGTTTTGGTTCCAAATATTAGTATTTCTGTAAAATATTCAATGCAATTAAATAATAATTTTTACTATTAGACAGCATTATAAAAAAATTCGGTAACATACAAAAAAATTAAGTGAGCAATTACTATACGTTACGAATGCAACCCACACTAAAGCTATTACGTTTGACAATCAATACCTTTAGTATATTCTCATTTGTAGTTGCGATCATCATCAATCTCAAAGAACAATTATTCAATCCAAATTGTGTGGATTAATTTCGCAGAAGCAATAATTCCTAGCTATTAATATATCTCTAAAATATTATTTATTAAAAGTTTGTGTTAAGTCGTACATAATTTTATTTTTTTTTTATAAATTGTGTTGCAGCTCTGTAATCGGCGACGGAGAACCCGACAAGATTTACACCTAGGATTCATTTGATTCCTTTGATAAGCTTCATCGCCAATTATTACTCGTTTGCATTCATTTGAATACCTAAAGTATTAAGTTAAAAAGTAAGAGAAAAATAAAAACACAGTTTACATTTGTTTCTAAAAATGATTAAAATATTTCCTAATTATGCATCTACGTTACCTTTGTTTCTCGATTAGTGTGCCAACACATAATGGCCATTTTTCGACAGATTTTAAATAATCATAGATTTCATCTAGTGAAGATAGTTTATCATTTAAACTCACTTTTTCATTATTTGGAAAAATTACCTGTCAAATATTAATTTATTAGAATAATTTATTGACTGAAATAATCCCTATCCAAAAATTCCCATAGAATCTACTCAAATGCGACAAAAACCGCATAGAATCCTATAGGATATGTATAGACTGTATTGGTTTCCATGTAGTTTTTGTCGCATTTGAGTGGATTCTATAGGAATTTTTGTATAGGAATACACTGTTATAAAGAAATCATGTATAGATACCGAAATAGAAAGATCCTCATTCCAAGCTATATGATTTTGAATCCGCATTTGCACAGGATCAAACCGAAAAAATTCCATTGCGTTGGATTTATCAGCGTATGACCAATACTGGGGTAGTATTGAAAACTTTTCCATCAAAGATGAAATTGGCTCCATAATTTCGGGTATTTGTTCTGATTGCTGATGTTCTTGTTCTAGTTGCTGTTGTTTTTGTTCTAGCTGCTCTTGCTCTTGTTCTAGCTGCTCTGAGTCTTGTTCTAGTTGCTCTTGGTTTTGTTCTAGTTGCTCATGGTCTTCTTCTAATTGCTCTTGGTCTTGTTCTAGTGGCTCTTGGTCTTGTTCTAGCTGCTCTTGGTTTTGTTCTAGCTGCTGTTGCTCTTGTTCCTGCAGTTCAGGATTGAGCTGAAACTGATGTTCGATCGTCGGCACTGCTTCATCTGAAAGTTTTTTTCTACCTAAAGAATGTAAGTGGACTTCATTTCCAATTACAATCTTGGTATACATATTTATATCTTTTTCCTTGAAGTGAAATTGACAAATGTAATCAGATGCTTTCAACGCTATACCCAAAGATTTGGTCCAATGTTGTAACCTCGCTGGGGTCTAAACATTAATGCAAAGATATTAGTAATGATTAATATATTTGAATTAATTAATTTTATTCATTCATGCAAAACCAATTTTACTAATATCTTTTCAAATTAAAAAGTTTCTGAACTATAATTTTATATTTACATACTTTTGCTTGAAAAAAAGACACAGAATATGATGTTTCTTTCACTACTTTTTTACTTTTCCGGCCACTTGGGCAACTTTTCACAGCACAAACTCTCACCATAGTGTTTATATAATTTAAGTCTTTAATAAAAATTAATTGTAAAAATAATTTCAATTGTTCTTAAAAATTTTTAGAAATAATATTTTTAAAAAAGTCTGCTCGTAATTTTTCAGTATTCTACTGAGTTATTCTCACTTGAATACTCTTCTCAATGCTTATTAGCGCCACTCTGGTTGTTTATTGAACTACTTTTACTGCAAATTGTCGTCAATTTGAAAATTCAATCTGACCGAAATCTGCAGCCGGTATTGGCTGGCAAATTATCAGCAAAAGTTGAAAAAAGCAAAAGCTGAAGAATAAAATTTGCGGTGAACTTTCCGTCGATTTGCACTGAATGCTGCACTCATACTGTATAGTCAACACTCTGAACAACAAACTTTGACGTCCATTTGCTGTTAATTTAAGAGGAAATCGGCTCAGCAAATTTGAAATTCAGTAGGCCTGAAATCTGTGGCCGGTATTTGATAGCAAACGGAAGCAAACTTTAACTTAGCAGCCCTGGCTATTTGGATAAATAAATAAATATTCAAAATTTTCAAAAATTTAATCGTTTCGATTTTTAAAAATATTTTTAAAGCTAATGATTACTTATTATCAAATAAAAGAGTTCATTTAAAAAACCTCAAAAACTGTTGACCATTTTATTTGCCATTTAAACCTCAGCAAGTGAATAATTAAAATTGTTTTTCAGATTTACTTGTACGAATTGATACACTTGATTATGTTGGCACAATATAGGTGGCGCAAAATAATAAATCACGCGGGCTAATTTAAATATTGATGAATATAATCATAAATAAAAACTTAATTACGATCCAATATCGATAAGTACCGACTAAATATTATTAATGTATATATAAAATATATGAAATTAAATTAATAAATAAAGTACGCATTAATAGATAATATAGTAAGATATTAAAAGTCTGAAAAAAAAAAAAAAAATAGATGAATTGGGGAAAATAAATAATTTAAAAACTCCCGACTAATGTGAATATTTAAAAAGTACAAAATAATTTTTGTTTAACAATAATTTAAGATGACGTATAATAATCCGAGTCGGGGGACGTGGAAAAATTAAATTTTGACCTTATTAAAATCGAGTGATATATTTATTAATCTCAACCCCTCCCTGATTAATCAACTGAATTCAAAATTTTAATTCTGTTATATTCCGTCGAATTCTGCAAAAGAGAACTTAACTAAGTTGAAAATTTGAATTTGAATTAAAAAAAATAAAACCGATTTAAAAATTTCAAATTCGTTTCAATTCAGTTTAATTCGGATTCAGAACTAGAAATTGGAGAATTATTTTCGAATTAATCAGAATTAAACCGAATTGAATTATTTAAATTCGTTTTAATTTGGACAAATTCTGGTTTTCCTGCGGAATTAGACAGAATTCATTTTTAAGTTTTAGGTATCGAATTTACAGAATTTATCTAAATTAAATAGAATTAAAAATTTAATTCTGTTTAATTCGATCGAATTCAGTTATTTAATCAGGGCTGACTTGTATATATTTTACTTTTTAAATACTCACGACAGCCGGGGGTTTTCACAATAATTATTTTCCCAAATTTGTCTACGTATTTTTATAATATAGAGATATTAGATATGAATCATTTTTATGCATACTTATATTAAATAAAATTATATATTTCAGAGTTAATTTTTCGAGGAATGATTTTACAATGTAAATGTATTTTTTATTGATATATCAGCATAGAAACGTATTTAAGACTGGGCCGTACCTAACAAATTCTCGAAATTTAGATTCCTATAAAAATGCATAAGACGAACTTTCTCGGAAAATTTTAATCATTCGAGTCCCATAAATATTTAAAACGTAGTGAAATGTACGCTTGTAACCATGGACGATTGTGAAGTGAATCATTAACCCTTCGTTGGTCACGCTATGAGCGATTACCCGTTTTTTTTTTTCGATTCGTTATAGAAAAAAAAAATAATTTTTTCCAACTTTTAAAAATTTAGCTATTCCTTCTTCAATTCATTTAGCATGCATCTAGAGTTTCTAAAGTTGTAAATATTTATACTAATTAGATATTAAATAATAAATGTCGTACGAACATAGAATCGTGGCGATTCCCCAAAAGCGCGACCAAACCCGACTATGAAATTTTATTCTCAGCGTTGCCAATTGTATGAAACTGAAATAAATAAAAACAATATGGCCGTCATCAGCTGTTATAGTTGTTATGCACATGACCCATAAAGTTATATATATTTTTATTTGTGCAATGTTATAGTAAGTAATTTTAATGTAAATATAAATAAATAAATTTTCCACTATTTTATTTTTTTTTAACTAATTATTAATTTTTATTTCATACTAATTCAAATTTTACCGCGCTTACTTAAAAAGATACTTGACAACAATGTAAGAAAATTAACATTGCGGCGATTTAACCACGCGACCTATGAAGGCGGGCAGTAAAGCGCGACCAACGAAGGGTTAACTCCGACTGTATGTACAGAAATATATAACATGTAGTATAAATTGCTATAGGATGTGACGCTCACAGCGTCCAAACAAAAAACAAACGCAGCCTCTCTAATACTAAGTTTGCATTACTCCTATATATACATACATACATTCTTACATTCCATACCTTTCCATACGCGGGGTGGTTCAGTCCATATTTTACGCCGATGATTAAAATAGTACACAATATAAATACCATAATAATTATATGAGTTTCGAAAAAATAGTAGGGATATGAGAAAGAGTGTTAAATTATGAAGGTGGTGGGAATGAAATCAAAGCGAGTGTAAACAAATCACACAAACTTTTTAAGACCAAATAAACAAAACTATATAACATTTAATTATAAATTATAAGTGACTTGCTAAAATGGATTTAGCGAGCAACACAAACACTGAAAAACAGGAACCCCAACTGTCTAATTCTGTTTTAATTGTAAGAGTTCCTGTAAAACATACAAATTTAGGAATCAGAAGTCACGCAATGTATTTTAAATAATAAAGAATCAGTTGAATATTTTTTAAATTATAATTGTTAAGTACTTAAATGGTTTCGTATTTTATTACAGGGATATGAGTACCATGGTTGAGCTTACATCATTCAGTACCCTTGGGAAAATTCAACCGTTTTTAGTAACAATTTCTACTACTGCCGCTTTAATTGTAGACTTACATTGTCATCTTACTGACAAAGAAGTTTGCGGATATCTGGGTGGACATTGGGATATAAATGCTCATAGTAAGTAGCATCATTCATTTACAATATATCCTGATTAAGAAAAGCGATTTTGAAAGATTAAAAAAAAATTTCTTAATACTTTTTAATTTTTCCATAAACTTCAAATCTTCATAATTTTTAATGATACTGAAATTAGCCGACTTCTAATAATTTTTTGATTTTATAAAAAATGATAATTTATTAAAAAAAAAATATTTCAAAAAATTGCACTTGTAGTCTTTTAAATTTTCTACATGTGCATATTTTTATTTTTTTTTTTTCTTCAAATTTAATTGTTAAAAAAAAAATCCAAAAATTTTTAATGGTCTGCTAACTTCAGGATCATAATTTTTAAGCATTAAATTCTTTTGAAAAGTTCCAAATCACTCGTTATTAAATAATTTTGGGAGATGTCAAGTTATTCAATTTTATAAATACCTCACAATAATTTTTAATCACTAAATAGTGGTCAAATTTTCTGTTGAAAGACTTGGAACGATTCGAAAATATAAATTTTTTTTAAACACTTAAATATTTTTCAATCACTTAATAATAATTGAATTCCATTTTATACGGAGATTAAAAAAAATCTAAAAAACATTACAATTTTGAAATATTTTCAATTTTTTTTTTAATAGCTAAATAACACTGAAATTTTGATTCCTGAAGAGATTTAGAGAAATGCAAAAATACTAAATTTTTTTGAATACTTCCAAATACTTTTAAATAATTAAGTCATAGCTGGATCTCATTTTATAGCAAGATTTGAAATCATTAACGTTTTTAAATACTTCAAAATTTTTTCTCGCCTCTGGGCGGAAAGCGTCAACTTTCGTCCCATTGTGCAAAACGAAGTTGCCGCTTTCAGCCTCCGTTGAGGAGAAATAGTATGTTATACACCTAGGGCAGTAAAGTAAGAAATGTCTCAAATCACATGTAATTGTTGACCGAGGCTTCGCCTCGTAAAAAACATTAAAATTTTTAAAGAATCTTTTGTAATAACTGTTCTTAATCAGGGTAAGCATTTATGTCTATGATTGTCATATAATAATAATTAAAATCACTGAAAGATTTGGCAATTACAAGCGCATTTCCTTGTCGATATGCTGGAAAAGATAAAACAGCTGCTGGAATGGTTGAAGCAGAAATAGCAAGAGCTATGGAATGGCAACGAGTAACTTTAGTAGGATGGTATCACTCTCATCCTCGGTCTCATGCATCACCATCGTTGAGAGATGTCGATTATCAGCTTGACTATCAAATAAAAATGAAAGGACCTAGTGATAATGGATATACTCCTTGTGTAGGCTTGATTTGTTGTAAGTATTTTTAAGAAGTTACTTTTATTTAATCGCCAATCTTCTGACATTATGACAAGTCGTTCTAAAATCACTCTATGCACAGACAACTCTATAGCATTTCTCTACCTGAAACATGTTTATCGTAAAATGAAACTATCCTTGAATTTTCTCTAAAACATCTCTATCAATAACAACTCTCCTCAAGCGCAAATTTAACTCCAAAACTTCAATTCAATGCCAAGACTACCCGAAATAACACTATTCATTATCGATTTAACTAGAAAATGATCGGTAACTGAGAAAACATCACAAGTAACCCATGCTTGAGCAAGATTCTGGTACCAGTGCCTTGAACAAAACCCCTAGTAACTAGAGTCTTTTTCTACGTATGGGTCTTGTGAAAGATCATGTAGCAAGAAATCGTCATCAAGACTTGTGCATGACTTGCTCAAGGCATTGTACATAAGAAAACTGAAGATATCTTAGATATGGTGCACAGAAAAAAGAGGGATTCTTGGGTCAAGAAGAAAGTCGTTTCCAAAAATAAATTCTTCAATTAAAATATTCTATTTTCTTGTTTGAAACAATTTTCTCTTGATAAAAAGTTTTTTTTTTTAATTAAAATATATAAAGCTCTCCAGTAAAGAAATTCAATCTTGATTTAAAAATATAAATTTTTGCTTTAAATGTTTCTAGTTTCTTTGAATAAGAAAACAACTTAGTTGGCTCAAGAAAATCAAGCTCTTGGTTTTAGAAGATACCAACTCATTCTGAAAATATCGTTCTCTCGAATGTAGTCGATATCGATTCATTTTGATACATCGAGTTTTTAAACGAAGTAATATTTAACTTACTCTAAGTAAAAATGAATTCATTTGAAGATTTGATAATATTTAGTAAAAAATAAATGTAAACTTATTTCAAAACGATTAATTTTACATTGAAAAAATAAAAACCTTATTTTAAAATTCAATTATATTAATGTAAAGCAAAAAATACTTTTGTTTTAAAGTATATTATATCAGTTCAATTTTAAATTAATTTTTTTTATTAAAAATTTGTTTCTCAGGATACACACAATTAATCATAAAAATATATTTTGATCTTTTATTACAAAACTAAAAATTTTTTCTGTTTACAAAGAAAAAATTGAAGGTTATGTCATTTATAACCTTGGCTTTATTGTCAACTGCATGATATTATACTGAAAAAAAAAAAAAAACAATTTTATATGAATTTAAAATCAGAAATTAATATCTGGTATGATTAAAAACAGCATAAATAATAATTAACTTACTTTTTTTCGATTAAGACATCATTTAACTTGAATCAGGAGAAAAACACCAGACTTAACGACTAATAACTAGTTAGTTAGTTAGTTCTTCGATAAGGCATTGGAATAACCCATCCAGCCATGACTAATAACTACAATAACTCGAATTTTTATTGAACAATTCAAAACAATATCTGTATATGAATAAGTTAATTGTACAATTAATAAACCAATATTATTAAAATATCGGTATGAAGTGTATAAATGCACATTAACGAAGCTAGCCGTGAGCAGACTCGTTAGATTTTTATGGGCTCTTCGGGCCTCTTCGTGTATAAACAAAGTGGTATCCGAAGTAGAGAAGCAGCATAAACTCGAGTGCCACTGTTATCCGAATGCTGCTATGGACGGAAACCAAGAGCTTGATTTTCTTGACTTGAATTTTTTTTATTTTTAGTTCAAGCAATAGCCACTAGTTGGTTCAAGAAATTTGACTCCTTACGTAGAGAAGATAAATTTCATAAAATAAAATATTTTATATATGAATGAAGAATAGCAAAATATTAATTCAAAAACAATTTACTTTCTTGACTAATTTTTTCTTTTTGAACTAAAGTAATATATTTTTAACTTAAAACTTAAACCCATTTGGGTCGAAAAAATAACTTTTTAAATCAAAATAATCAATATTAAGAGAAAATTTACTTCAATCCATATATTTCATTTTCCTAAATATTTTCGTAACTCAAGATAATTCTCTTGAAATCAAGACAGCCTTTTGTTCAGTGTGCAGTTAAAAAGTTTCTGGTGCTTTTGTTGCACAAGTAACTTACGGCAGCTACTTACGCATGAGGCTTGCACTAGATTTGCTATTGAAATCTAGCCACAAGTATCTGCTGCAAGACACATAGGTAGGAAAAGACACTATCGTCTATTGAACTTGAGACATGGCTCGATTAAGCCTTGAACAAGATTTTTAAATGAGATGTTAGTTAACACGGAAATTCACGTGTTTTTTCAATTACTGATGTTTTTTTAGCTGAGTCAATAGTGAATAGGGTTATTTCGGATAGTCTTGGCATTGAATAGAAGTTTCGGAGTAAAGCTTGAGTTTGAAGATAGTTTTTCTGGATAGAGATGTTTTGGAGTAATCAGTTCAAGGATAGTTTTATTTTACGATATACATGTTTTAGGTAGAGAAATGCTATAGAGTTGTCTGTACATAGATAGGTTTTGGAGTGGCTTGTCATAGTGCCAATCTTCTTTATTTAATGATTAAGATGAACATTTTTTTTTTTTTTTGAAGCACCATACAATGCTGATGGTAATTGCTATGAGTCAAATTTTAATATCTTTTGGTCAATGCCACCACCTGAAAATCGACCCCATGAGTATCCTCGTCCAATGCTTCTCAGTTATACAATATCACAAGAATTATTTTTATCACAAGATGCACTCGACGAAATTAAGAAATGCATTGAATATTATAGAAGTGAAGGAGGTATTAACTTTAAAATGAACTTCAACAGCAATACAACATATTTGGAAAGATTACGAAATTCCCTCGCATCAAAATTACCAGGTCGTAGTCGAGGAAATGATACTGGGTACTGGGAAGTAATTAAAAAAATGATTCTTCCAGATTCACCAATCGAATCCAGATCAGATGCTTTTATTACTGTACAATTTCCACCTCTTGGGATTCCTGATTCATTAACTCAGACTACGTCTGGATTAAATACCAATAACGTTTTTCTTGCTCCCGTAGCTTTTAAACCAGATAACAATATTATGACGCCTTTACAAAAATTTGATTCTCAGCCATCGACATCTTCTCGGGATTGTAAAAAAGAAATAATCGATGACACAATTAAAGATAATCGGTTGTATACTAAAATAGAAAAACCTGATATTACACCAACTTTTAGATCGGGTGAGCTTACAGTTTCTGTAAAAACTGTTAATAAAATGGAATTTGAACCGACGTCGCTAGATTTTTCTAAACTTACGAGTCCACTTTCTATAGAAGCATTAAATAAGATGCGGTCAAGTTTATCTTCTGATTTTTCTCTTCCTGATTTATCACAACAAATTACACCACTGCCAGATTTAAGTAAATTAGCAAATTTTTCTCCTGCTGATCTTGCTAAACTATCAGCATTCCCTTTAAATGAGTTGACTAAAGTTTCATCGAACATGTATAATCGAAATATTGCAAATTTATTCAATCCTATTAATAAAAATAGTTCTCTTAATCCGACAAAAGATGGAATTGATCGGAAGAATGAATACACACCAAGTGAAACCATTCCACTGTCTTGCTTCAACCTAGAGTCATGTAGAGTTGATAACCTAGCAGATCGTAAAAAATCTTTAGAACTTACAAATGATGGGATAAAATCAAAACGTCCTACTAATTTTTCTGTTGCTGATGAACTTTCAATATCAAGCGTTCGACCGGATTTTGGAGCAATGCTTGATATGTCAATGATGCATGGAAAAATTCATCAAACCTCAGCAATTAATGACTCAAGTGAGTCATTGAATCTTTCTAAAGATCGGTCATAAAGATCATCGGATTTTTATGTATTGCTCAATGCAGAATTTAATTCATTGGAACTGCATATCTGCATTAAAAATAAATGATGATAAGTTTAAAAAACCTAGTATATATCAATGACAGGCTGAATTTGTTGGATGAATCTGACATAAGGATTTCAGGAATCTAAAAAAATTAATACAATTACTTAAGACCGTGGTTGAAAAAAATGAATAGTATATGAGTGAGTACACTCACCTGTTTTCTTCACTTCCTCATTCACTAGTATAATCAATTTTTCATTGACGTTACATTTTAGATTCAAAAATATTTAATTAGATACATAGTTAGGGTCAACAACATAACTTGAAACCAGATTCTTGAGTCTATCAGCCTTACCGCGACCTGAAAGATTTTTGTGAAAGTAACATAGTTAGAAGGAAGTGTGTTGGGGAGGGACAAAACCGTTCATTCCTTTTCTTCTGACGTTGAATCAGCCAGTCGCGTGGTAACGCTCTTCTCCTTCTACTTAGCTTTCACCTACGTGAGCTGGTGACTGTCAATTCAATATTGTATTTTATATTACCAGTAAATAAATTTTATTAAAAAATTATTTGTCTTATAAATAATTATGGTCAAGTATTAGTTACCTATTAACTCAATTATTTTTTTTTTTAACAATATCATGTTTTAATGATACTAGTAAAATATAGTTATAATTATGCGCGAAAATTATGAAAAGTGAATAGAAAAATCTAAAATTATTAAGTGAAAAAATGAAGATTTTTTTTTATAAAAAAGTACAAAGCTGAAGAAGTTTTGAAAATTAATTTCACTGAAGCAGCAAAAGGTAAGCGATTCCTAATACTTATGATACAATAATTCACATACTTATCATAATAATATCTTAACTTTTACTTTACTGCAACATACTCAAACACATCTATATAAATTAAATTGATTTAAAAAAACCATGTTGTAATAATATGAACTAAATAATGTTTTCTCTGTTCACAAACTTTAAAGATTAAAAATTCTAAGTACGAAATTCTATAATAATGTGATAATTAGAAAAAGAAATGTAAAATGTATAGAGTTTATTACCAAGTAGAGAGTTTTATTGAAAACTGTATTAATTTTCTTTGTAATGCAGATTTCTTGAATAGAGTAAAATATAATTTTTTTATACTTTCTCATATTTTGCGCCAAAAATTTGAGTTCCGATTGATATTTCTTATAAACTTTAGAACAATTTCTTTCGAAAAGTAAATGCTGTGTACGTCATTTTCAGCGTAGTCTAAATTTTTTAAGGGCTTTTTCAGACAGTGCCCCCACTTTTTAAAAATATTCAATGACTTTCAACTGTCATAATCGTATTGAAATTTTATTAATTAATTGAGGGCATTCCCCCCACTTTTTAAAAATAGCCAATGATTTTGAACTGTTACAACCGTATTGAAATTTTATAAATTATTTTTAAAAACATTTTAAGCATTAATTGAAAAAAGAACAAAGTAGTTAAAATTTCACCCAGATATAGATTTAAAAAAAAATTAGTTACAGTTGTTATCGATTAGGAGTTAAACGAAATTTGATAAATAAATTTTAGCCGTCATAATTTGACATTTCGAATCATATTGACATAATGATTTTACTAAAATTTGTTCACTAAATTTCGTTTAACTCCTAATTGATAACAGCTGTACTGTAAAAAATTTGAAGAGGAAATGTTTATTTATTTAATCCCCTCGGAGTGACATTTACTCCGAAGAGGAGTTTATTTTAATATTAAAACTCCGTTAAAAAAAACAAACTCTTTCTTTACTCTGTATGCGGAGTGATTTTCTTTAAAATTCGGAACTCCGAGTGAGTTTGAAATAAAATCCGTATTCACTTCCGATTTTTTACAGTATGTGAGTAGTTTTTTTTTCCAAATCTTTATCTCGGCGAAATATCAACTAAGTTGTCCTTTTTAAAATTAATGCGATAATTTTTTTTTAATTACTTAATGAAATTTCAATACGATTATGGCAGTTCAAGGTCATTGAATATTTTTAAAAAGTGGGTGGTATTTTCTGAGAATGCTCTTAAATATGCAAAAAACAAACGTTTTTCATAATTTTAATTCTACGATATTACAACCGAATTAGCTAATTTTGAAGAATTAGAGCAGATCAGAAATGCGCATAGGTGGAAATGTGATCTGCAAGCAGCCTATAAAGCAAGTAGCTAAACTTGTTTTATAAAACGTTTTTAACTCTTTAAAACAAAAATATTTATTAGAAAAGATATTTTGGAAAACCAAACAGATTATTTTAATATCACAAAAATTTTTATATTGAGGGAACTCTACTTGAAATATGGGCAAAATTATTAATAAATTGACATTGTGATGTGGAAGTTATATTGAAATTTTCTAATTTTTACTATACTTAGGACTACATGACTATTTATATTTTGTGATTTTTACTATGGGAGAAATTAAAAAATATAAGCTGAATCAGTGAACTTCCCTGATTGAATCTGATTTAAACTCAATCGGATTTCTATTGGATTCAATCGGTCAATTGCAATGCATTTGAAAGCGTTCCGATTTACTGATTGAAATTAAATAGGAAAATAATCGAAAAAAAATATTATTTTCAGATTGAATGCGATTGAGATTTTTTAATCGGATTTAATCAGACGTAAATAATTTATTTTTCGATTAAATCCGATTAAATTCGATTGAAATACTTTATTTGGAAAATAATACTTTTTTTATCGATCATTTTTCCGATTGAGTCCAATCGAAACCGATTAAAAGTCAATTAGAATTTTTCAATCAGATTCAATCGGAGGTTTTAATCAGGGTTAACAGCTGATTTAATAAATTTGATTATTTAGTATAGTAAATCTTATTCTATTAGAATGGATTTTAATAATATTGAATTTTAATTGATTTAATTATTATTATTGTTAGTAATAAGATTATTATTTGAGGAGTATGTATTGATGTTAGTGTAAATTTTTATATGATGTCTCAAACTAGCATCAGTACCATTTTAAAAATAATTTGTTTTAGCGGAAATTAAAACCCTGATCTCTCGCATGCGAATCTTATCCTCTGCTTGTCGGCCCGACTTCATCTTTGGCCATAAACTGATGAGCGTAATATATATTTTATACGCTATCACTACCAAGTTAATTTTTGTGTTTCTAAAGACTGAAAATCGCTAAAATCGTATTTTTAAATATTCAAGGAATAATTTTAAAGTTAAATAAAATCTAAAATAAAGTCCTTATGTAGTAGTCTATTTCAATGCTAAATGAGAGCCTACATTGAACCCATCGGTTTCTCACATTTCCGTTTTTACCACTTTGGGATTCAAAGTAGAAACTCATCTGCATATCGTACATAAGACACAAACGGCCTGCTAAAGAAAATAAAAAAAAAAAAAAACATTAGGAAAACAGCAGACCCTGCGGACCAGCTCAAAAACTTCTTAATAATTCAACAAAATAAGGTAATTGTTATTTTCTGAATGTTTCGTCATCTAACGTGACAGAAATTTTAGGATCAATGAGTTCAATAATTTTAATATTCAATAAATCTTCAAGACCCGTTTTTCTGTGCAGTAATTGTTTCTTGTTAAAATTAATAGTATATTGCTGTGCGGTATATCCCGTATGAAAATAACATATATGGTCAAAATATATGATAAATATCAGAAAATATATGTGGTGAATTTAACTATATTTTCTGATATATTTTTTTTTATATTAAAAAATATAATACTTATCATATACGAGTCCGTATATGTTTAGTATGTGTAAGTTATATATGTCAATCATATACAAAAAATATATTTTTATCATATATAAAAATATATATTCTTTTCATATACGAAAACTATATTTTTGTCATACATAAAAATATATATTTCTATCATATCCGAAAAATATATTCTGATCATATATAAAAACATATATTTATATTGTGTATGGAAAAAAAAACTTTCTTATTCGTATGACCAACTCCAATTAAAATAGATCTAATTTTTAATATACTCTTTAAATTGCAGTTGAAATTTTCAAAATTAGTTAATTTGATGTGAATATATATACCCATATACATATACATACACCGAATAAAATATATGCATAAATATAACAAAGAAAATATATGGTGCCATATATAGGGGAGAGGGGGGTAAAAAGGGGGGTAGAGTAGGCAAAACGGGGTACCCCCAAAATTTGGTGAAAAAAAAAATTTTTTTTTTTTGTCTAATTACTGTATATCCGATGTATTTGCGCATTTTAAGCCCTACGCATGACACCTGGGATAAAATGGACCAGTCCAAAGTTCTGAAAAATGATTCTTTCATATTTTTATCGTCAAATTAAAAAAAAATTAATATGTTAATTCATTTTTCGACTGATTTTCTATAGTTGGGGCAAGTTGGGCCACTAAAAATATTCGGAAATAATATTTTATTTTTTAATTGATAACAATTCAATTAAAAAAAAAAAAAAAAATTATCATTTTTTGGAGGGGAGCCTCTCTGCCCCACAAAACAATTTTTTTCTGCCTTCGTATCCACCAATGTTGTAAAATGTAATTTTTCTTTATGTATTTTACATAAAAAAAAATTTAATTTAATGTAATTTGATCAATTTTCAGAATTTTTTTTTTCAACTTTTTTTAAGGGTACCCCATTTTGCCCGTCAATAATAAAAATTTTATTTTATAACGGCAGCTAAAAATTTTGTCTATTTACCTAGAATGTCATTAAAAACAAAAAGATTCGGCGTATTTTAGTCATCGAGAACTTAGTATTTCCATAGGTACCCTCTTTTGCCCCCCTTCCCCTAATATAAATTATATATGCTACCATATATTTCATTTCATATAAAAATTTTATATTTTTTAAATATAAAAGGAAATATATCAATACAATATATAATAAGGTAAATGTAAATGTATATATTTTAGACAATAGACAATATATAGCTTAATATAAAAAACATATAAGTTACATATATGGATGACTTTTTAAAATATACAATATATCACATATTGCTTTGTTGCAAACATATATGATTTTATATATTTTATCCATATATTGTTTTTTCATACGGGTAGGATGAAACTAGATGATTTCAGGCGAGGTTAAAGTTGATTGCCCGAACCGAAGGCGAGGGCTGACATCATCGACGTCTAAAATCGTGTTTTATCCCTTGCCATGCACTTTATTTTTTCATGTTATCTGCATTGATATTGGGAGTTTTAATGTCTAGAGTCAGTCGAACAGACTAATTTCTAACCGATAGCGCAGCAAAAAAATCATGTATTTCAAATATGTAAATTTAATTAGTTTAACAAGGAGAACAATGACTTTTTATTAATTTAATATATTGTTTTATGGGAACTTATATTACTTTTGTAATTTTCCAAAAAAAAACTCTCAGTTTGGTTAGTTATTGGAATGACATAAATATTTAGAGGTTTACAATAACCAAATGCGATTCTGACAGTGATGAAATGAAGTCAGAAGTTAATTTAGCGGACAAAAACTGATCAGTTTCTACTCACTAAATCGCATTGGTCTGATATTGGCTTGTGTCGACTGGCAAAACAGGCACGAATTCTAAGTTTCAGTGTAAGTGATATAAAGAACATACACTACCAATCAAATTCTATAATTAAACTTTTTATAAAAAAACCGGATGATCTCACGAGCCAGTTTCGATATTTTTTACGGTTTTCGAGTTCTATGAGATGAAAACATTTTGAAAACTTTATTTTTTAAATAATTTGGAAAATTAAATCAATTAATCTTCAGAACGCATAATATTTACAAGTCCAAATAAACTTTTTAAAAATGATCAGGCATGACTCTTTTGGCCAATTATTATTGAAAAGATAATTTGCTTTTTTGTTTATTTTTATTAATTTGATGAAAAAAAATTAAATTTAGAATATAAAAGAAATGTTTTTAGTTCTCTCTAAAAGTGAAGTTTCACTATTTACTGACTCACTTTTAGAGAGTAGGACAATACAGAAAAGTTTTGTGCGTAATGTAAGTGAAATAAATAAAAAAACAAGTTACAGAGCTTAAAAATTCAATAAAAAAGTGAAATTGACGAAGTAGCTGCGCTTTATAAAAGTATCCAATATTTTATTTCTTTCAAATTCTGTAATTTGTTTTCTACTAATTTTTATATTTGTTTACTGTAATTATTTGTAAAATATAAAATAAAAAGCCAATCTTTGACGTTAATTATATTTGATATAGTTGAATGGATCAATTTTCCTTAACGGACTTTTTTTATAATCCACCAATTTCGTTAGGATTAGAATTAAGAGTTCATATTTAGCGAGGCTTTTCGTCGAGTTTTGAGTTTATCTATCTATGTTTAGTTATTTATTTACGTTTTCCAAATCATGGAATGGAATAGTATAGTGTTTGATAAAGGATGAAACATAATAATTTCAAACCAGGGTGAAGTTGGCTGTCCAAGCTGTAGGCGAGGGCTGAAATCATCCACAATCTGAAATCGTGTTTCATCTTGTGTTACACACTATATTTTTCAGGATTACCTTCATTGGAACTTTAAGTTTCCGTGTCAGCAGCCAGTCAGAAACAAGTTAATTTAAGACCAATGGTGTGATCAACTATTAGCGCAAACGTAAATTATGATTTGCAATTTATAATGAAACAGAAACTATAAATACTATTTATTATTTACTCTCATATTTTGTAAAATTTAATCGATAAGTCAGAAATGTCAGTTACGTAAATAAAATTAATGATCTGATATTACTATTAAAAACATCATAAGTATTAAAAAATTAATGTAACGGATCAAAGTCCATCTCCGTTTGATGAGAGGCCGTTTCCTCATCCTTTTGGGTATACATAGTTGAAAAATTTGTGTTAAATTTAGGGAATGCCCCTACTTCTCCTGCCCAGACGACACTTTTAGCCGAAAAATATAATCGAGTGACGACTAAGGGTGGACGTTAACTGGAGGTATGATTGAAAATCCTCATTGCGTGTGGTATCTAACCATAACCACCATTAGTTTGGATCTCTGTGGACCACACACTCCTGATATCTCAGGAAATAAAGAGACTCTAGCCGAAGAGGGCTTGGAGAGGCCCCCCGTGGCACCATTTCCCTGCACTGGTCAACAGGTTGCTTAAAGTTAAAATGGTGAGACGCAACTTCTCCTCAAAATCCTAAAAATTGTCACCTACATTTATAATCATGTAAATTTCAGACATGTTATTGTCACAGACTTGCTATCATGCATCACTAAATGATTATCTAATCTTTGAGCTTTTTTAGGTACCATGATTTGTAAAACAATCAAGGTGGGGTGTGAACCATTCGTTGATAGGATTGCAGAGGCACTTAGCTTTTAGGCTGTATTAGTTGGAGTACTAATAGAGAAACCCACGGAAAGGGCGGTACTTCCAGGTCTGGCGCCCATTATTGGGTGCTTGACCTTTTTCGCCCTATGACAAGTATGGGTCCACTGCGTTTTCGTCCCAAGACAATTCATCCCCGCGATAATTCATACCTGCGACAGTTCATCCTTCGACAACTCATCCCCGACAATACCTTTCTTAATTTTAATATTCCAAGTAGAAATTCCAAATATTCCAAAAATACATTCGTTTTATCATTTTTAACATTTTCAGTTCAGTATTTTTTCATTTTTAACACGGACAAAAAAATCGACAAAAAAAAATATAACATTCATCGATATGATTTCATGTATTTTGTGTATGCGTGTAACTGCAGAAATATACACACACAAATAATTGTAAAAAATAGCGCCCTTTTTTCTCGAATTTTGTGTGCGTGCAATTAAAAAAATATACCCGCACATAAAATAATGTGAAAAATTGCACTAGTCCTCTGGACTCCTTTACTGAGGTGCTCTTTTTTCGCGGAAAACAAACACAGCGATTTTTTTTTCCTTTCTTTTTTTTTTTTTACTTAATTGAATTTTATTAAAAATTAATTAAATTTCTATTTGCAATATTAAAATTACCGCGGGGACGAATTGTCGGGGATAAGTTGTCAGGGGATGAGTTGTCGCGAGGATGAATTGTCTGGGATGAATTGTCTTGGTTCGAATAATCGTCGCACCGTTTCTGCCCATTGACTGAAGTCACTTGTAATTTACGTCTTTATTAATATTTGTTCGCGGCATTGGATTGAATTTAGTTCGTTTTGACTGGTTGTAGAGAAACTGAAACTGAAAATTTCGATGCTGGTATCATGAATAAACATATGTTTCTTTACGTAAAAATTAATTAATAATATTATTTATTTTTGCTCAGAAATATTTGACTTAATTACCGATACAAATTTTCCACTAATTTAATAAATTAAAAAATAAATGGCAATATTATGTTCCAAATAATATTTTTTATACATCGTCCTCAAGAAATTTCCGCAAACGACGATCTGACAACTGGAAATGCGGCTGAGTATTAGAAAATTGAAAAAGAAAATCGTCAAATTTTCATGCCTTTTAAGTAGAAAAAATTTGTAAAAATAAATACAAAACAATGAAAGTTAAGATTAAGGGCTGAAGTTTGAAGGAAATTATTTTTTCATCTTGTATAACAAAATTTTGCTTGATGAGTCAAAAAAAGACCACCGGAAATTAGTCAACCAGGATATAAAGTCGTCGAGATTTTTCGTTTTCATACAAGAAAATTTATCAAGTATGGCTTTGTTCTCTCAGATACAAGGTAAAGAGGGGAGAGAGTGAAAGATTTTTAACTGGTTCTTTGGTTCTTGAAAGTGAAAGGCACAGAATAAAACAGATAACATATAATAACAAGGACGACCGCTGAAACTTCATGGTTCGCAAGTAAGGCCTCTCAAGGCTTGTCACAATACCTTATTTTTTTTGCAGTTTTACTATACGATACCTTATTTATTTTATATTTCAACCACTCTCCCATTCGTTTACATTTTCATTTGACTAATATTCTGCATACAAGCCACTATAATTTGTTTTTAATATCAGTTCGAAAAGATTATTATGAATTTATTTCTTCTTTCATAAACATATCAAAGTCATGATTCATATTCCGAATTTTACAACTGTAGATCTATGATTTAAATGAAGTTTAATTCCAATAATTTAGTACCGATTGCGCTGAATAAGTTATCAATAACTATTTCTGGCTATTCTTGATATGTTTTGCACAAAAGGCACCAGAATTTCGAAAAAAAAAATTTCTTTAAATATGATTTTATTTTTAAAAGACTCATTCTGCCCCACATTATTATTTCATTCTTTTAATAAATCGATCATATTGACATTGAAAACTTCATTCTTGGTGACTAAAAAAAGTAGCTAGTGAAAGGAAACTTCATCGGTTTTTTTTTTTTGTGAGGTTTGTTTTGATCTTTTCTCTACTCTGTATATATTAGGGTGACTCAAAAAAATCGAAAATGATTCATTCTAGAGGATTAGTTCAACTGATTGACAGGGATTGAATCTGGGTTTCAGTTGAAATAAAGTTTTAGTAGGGTTTATTTCGAATTTGGACACTTATTTTAAACGAAAGTAGAAGGTTGGTTGTGAAAAAAAAAAACAAAAAAAATAACTGATGAAACCCAAACTAAACCAGTTTATTTCAAGTTAACGTACTGTAAATGAATCGAATTTGAACTACTTTTATTTTTAAACTGAGGAATATTTGAAGCATTCCTTAGCGGGTGGGGTTAACGCGCTTATAATGCGTTTCATTTAGATGTGGTTTAAATTAAGTTTAAGTAGTATATATTTAAATTTCTGAAACCTGTTATTATATAAAAATACAGATTTAAGATTAAAAGTTAAATTTAATTGATTTTTTTTTTTATGTTTTAACCATTCGAAGGTCGCATAATGAATGTGGTGTCCCTTTTTCTTCATTTTAATTATTTTCTCGTAATTGTTTTAAATAAAATAAAAAAGAAATTAAATGCTTTCCCGGGAAAAAATGCTCAGATATGATCATGTATGAATACTCAGATTTGATCAGATCCGAAAAATGACCGGACATGATCATGCATGATCATCATGGTTCTACATGATCAGGTATGATCATGCAGGGCCATTTTTCGGATCGGATCCTGCATGATCATACATAATCATATATAACCATGTACTATCGTATATAATCATGTATGCATGATATGCATATATGAGCTCATATATAATCCTGCATGAACAGGTATGATCATGCATGATCATACATGACGTCATGCATGATCATATATGCGATCATATAGGATCAGACATGATCATATCTGAGCTCATATATGATCATACATGAACAGATATGATCATATCTAAGCATTTTTTCTCGGGTTCTTTTAACCCTTCTAAAAATTTTAGTGCAATTAATAAGTATTAAAGTACTCAAAGTTGAATATTTGAGAAGAGATGGCGCCGCACTGCCCAGTGATTTTTTTTAAACTGCACTGTTACCAAGTTCTGTTCTTGCCACTTATTCTGTCTATTTTACCACATTGTTATAAAATAAATTCATTTTATGAAAAGATCTCTAAAACTTAAAATTTTATTTAAAAACCGTTTTTTTTTTAAGATAATTAAATGTACAGAAATTTTCGCTAACCCTGATTAAAAGAAACGATTTGCAATATTAAATGCCCATAAGAAGGGTGATTCTAAAGTATTCAAAGTATTCAAAAACATTAAAAAGTATTAAAAAATTTTTTTTTTCTAATCTTTTTAAATCGTTTCTTTTAATAAGGGAAACATTTGACAATATCGCGTTTAATTTAACACGGCAGCGCGATGCGTACTCATAAATCGTTTTCCGATTCATACTGAATAGGTTTTTTAAATTTTTTAAGAATCCAATGACTGTATATTTTTTTTTTATTGAATTTCAAAATTGGTGAGGTTTATATCATTGTCTCTAATAGTTATATTTTATTTGGTTTGATGGAAGAAACAGAAATGCGCTAAAGTATGAAAAATACACAGTACTGTAAACCCTTTAGCGCCTGACCTTGGATCCCCACTCCATGTTCAGGTAGGTCGCTGTTAAACCGAAGTGAACCCGCAGCATCCATAGCAGAAGCATATTATAGAAGTATAGAATTCTTTTCGAGCTCAGGGAGCTCGAAAACATTATTACTTGTAAATTTTTGAGCTCTTTGAGCTAGGCTGGTAAAACATACCTTTACTGAAAAAAAATTGTATTTGTCCGACGATATCTTTGGAACGAATAAACTGATTCACTGAAAAAAAGATTTATTTGAGCCAAAGATATCGTATATTTGGATATAGCCAAATAAATATTTAATTGTGAGAAAGATATAATATATTTGAGTAGTTTAATTGCGTGAAATAAGTGATTTATTTGTGGTAAAGAAATGATCCAATTGCTACAAATAAATAAGGGCTTCAAATATATGTATATGTATATTAGATACATGTAAAGTTGCTAATTTTAATATTAAATAAAAATTTAACCTACGCTGAGGTATTGGCCAATGGTCAGCTGTCAAGGCTCGGCTTGACAAAAATTAAACTATCGGGCCCATCCTCCGTTGAGGTTTGGGCCAATGGTCCTTCCCCAAGGCTCAGATTAACATTGTGAAATTATTGGACAAAGCCTCGGCCGATCCTTGGGCCTATGGTCAGCTGCCGAAGCTTGGCAAGTAACAATAGGGCCGAGGCTTGGCCTATAGTCAGCCTTGGTGATTCCTACCTGGGCCAGTTAAATCGGTAAAATAATTTTTTTTGAAAAATTTCAAAAAATCATAACTTCTAAACTTATGGGTCGAAGGGGCTCATTTTCGTACTCATCCAAGATAATCAATCATAGAATAAATATATTAAGTTTCCTTATGATCGGTGTAGAATTGTGGACGCTATCGTGGGAGAATGGCGCATTTTATCGTGGGATATATATAAGTTTAAAAACAAATAAAAATGTAATTTTATTTGATTTCATTAAAATATAGTAAAATTCACTAAACTGGATGGTAAAATGTACGATATTGGATAGTAAATTTCACTAAACATGTAGTCAAGTTTAATGACGCAGTTTATATTTATTAGCATACTTAAATAGTAAAAATTACAAAATATAAATAAAAATTTAATTCTCGAGATAGTAAAAATATCAATAGCGTTTAAAATTTACAATATAAA
Source organism: Microplitis deprimator (assembly GCA_964016945.1). Classification (NCBI taxonomy): domain Eukaryota; kingdom Metazoa; phylum Arthropoda; class Insecta; order Hymenoptera; family Braconidae; genus Microplitis; species Microplitis deprimator. The sequence continues at coordinate 3,373,960 of OZ024714.1, forward strand.
TTTAGTAATTTTATACCGAAAATATACCCGTGTAAAAAAAAATTCGTTCCAAAAACGTTTATGACTGTGAACATTCCAAAACTGGGACAGTTGGGAACTTCAAAATGAACATATTTGGAACATTGAAAAAATTAGAAGTTTGAAAAATTTTAAATAACGGCGTATTTTTCTTGCAGGATTTTTATATTTTTTTGAGCAAAAATAATTATGAATATTTTTTTACTCTTATTAAAACTTTTTGGGAAAATTATCGTTTTGTATTATCTTGCTACATGTGCAGAAATCGTTCAAAAAAAAGTTTTTGAAACCAATTATGAAATTTTTTTGACTCTTATTAGAACTTTTGGGAAAATTCGGGTTTTTATCATATTTTGAACATGTTCAGAAATTCTTTTAGAAAAAAGAGATTGGAACGTATTAAAAACATTAATCGAAAATTATATAGAAACCTGAAATTAAAAAACTTGTTTTGTAAGAGTCAAAAAATGTTCATAATTGGTTCCAAAAAATTTTTTTTTAACAATTTTTGAACAAGTAGCACGATAATACAAAACTCCAAATTTCCCAAAAAGTTCTAATCAGAGTAAAAAAATGTTCATAATTAGTTCCAATCACTAATTGTTTGAACTATTTTTAAACAAGACAGAATGTTTCGAACTGTTTTGATTCTGAAAAGATTCCGGTGAAGGTCAGAAGACGTTCATAATAACTATCAAATCGTTAATTTTAAAACACCTTAAAAAAATACAAAAAAAAAAATTTTTTTTAGCCTCAGACCTGAAAAACTCTAGTATGACTCAATATATTGACATTATAACCTTTATAATCCTCAAGTAAGTATATTTTTTTTAAGTTCTTTAAAACCATAAAATTGTCAATCTAAATTATTTTCGCTCAAAAAATATAAAAATCCTGCAAGAAAAATACGCCGTTGTTTAAAATTTTTCACACTTCTAATTTTTTCAATGTTCCAAATATGTTCATTTTTAAGTTCCTAATTGTCCCAATTTTGGAATGTTCATAGTCATGAACGTCTTGGAACGTTTTTGGAACGATTTTTTTTTTACACGGGTACCGTATTGCTACTGTAATTATGCGGTATGAATACGGCAGTTCTACCTTAAAAATACGGAAATTCTACCGTCGAGCGATACCGCACATTTAGGATAATCAGGATCTGCCAGGAAGATCTATCTAGATCTTTCTATCTCTTGGGAAATATTCTTCACTCATTCTCCTATGGTACATTTCTTTCTATCGGCTCATTCAGAAAATAACCCATAAGGTATAATGTCACTTCTCCGATCTGTTGTATAGATTAGTTATCAAATTAATAGGGAAATACTATTTCGATGGTTTGACCATTTTTATAAATGATCTTATTTTAAGGTGTCAGAATTTAGTACACAGTTGCTCATAGTCGGTTTATCGATCAATTAATTAAATTTTACGATTTTTTAGACTAACGATGTCCAAAATGGCAAAAAACCATCAGCAAAACCCTATGATGGGTGTAAATGATCCTGATGATTTCTCCGATGATGATACAACTCCTTTGGCACATGAGTATGGAGAGAGGTAAGTTATTGACATTTAATTGTATTAAAAAATGTTACAAAAATTCACACCAATTTTTTTTTACAGTCAGCGGACAATTGTTGAAACGAAAGCATGGGATGTGTTTAGAGATCCTCCACTGAAAATTGACTCAGGTTCAATGGCAAATCAAAAATGTCTTGATGCGACAGTTCAAATAATAAAAGTGATCGTTTATCTTCTAGTTTTTATAATAGTTCTGGTTAGTGGAGTTGTTTCTAAAGGAACTATTCTTTTCATGACTTCACAACTAAAACCAGATCGTGTGATAGTCTATTGTAACAAAGAATTAGGACGTGATAAGCAATTTGTTGTCACATTACCAGATGAACAAAGGATAGCATGGACTTGGTGTATAATTTTTGCCTATGCTGTTCCTGAATTCGGAACTTTTTTCCGAAGTTGTCGAATGTGCATATTCAAGTCATGGAAGAAACCACTATCTTCTCATTTTCTGTTAGTGTTTTTTATGGAAACATTTCGTGTTGTGGGGCTTGCACTAATGTTCTTTGCGGTTTTACCAGAGATAGATGCAATAAAAGCTGCAATGATTACTAACTGTGTTTGCTTTGTACCTGGATTGCTTGGGTTGTTATCAAGGAGTAGTAGCAAAGATGAATCCAGGAGATTTGTACTTATTCTTGTTGATCTCACAGCTTTAGCTGCTCAAGCAAGTGGCTTTATTGTTTGGCCATTACTTGATAGTTCGAAACGTAGTCTCTGGCTAATTCCACCAACATTAATACTTGTTTCCTGCGGTTGGTGGGAAAATTATGTATCGATGCAAAGTTCGATTGGTACGTATAAGAAATAGTATATTGTGTGACAAGGGACGAAACAAGACGATTTCAGACTAGGGTAAAGTTGGCTGACATCACCCGTAGTCTGAAATCGTGTTTCATCCTGAGTCACACACTATATTTTTCATGATTACCTGCATCAGAACTTCAAGTTCCAGTGTCAGCAGCCAGTAAGACAAAAGTTAATTTCAAGCTGATGATGTGGAGAGCTGTTAGAGAATGAAAAATCTGTGATTTACAGTCACTTATTAGACCCGGGAAAAAAAGTTTAGATATGCCTAGATCAAATTAGATCAAGTCTGATCAAATGTTACGTATGAATAGGTATAAAAAATCTGACTTGAGCTGTTCAGATCAAAGTAGATCAAGGCTGACATAACTTTCTGCTTAAAAATCAGTCTGTTTAGATCTGAACAGATCTAATTTAATCTGGGCAGATATAGAAAAAATGCAGATCTAAACTTTTTTTCCGGGGATAGTAAATAAGACAAAAATATTATTTTCACTCATTTTTAGTAATTTTGTTTAGTTAATTAAAACTGTCACTTAAAAAATTAAATAAGTAAATTGAAGTGACAATCAAACAAATGAGAGTAATAAGGCTAAAAATGAACATTATATATAACTAACACCAGGCAGAAACGATTATGTTTCTTCCCGCTGTATGCAGGTATTTGTGAATTACGAATTCGCTGGTAGTTGTTTGCAGCATCGGCTTGAAATTAGCTTGTTTCGACTGGCTGTAGAGACGCTGAAACCTGAAGTTTCGATGCTGGTATCATGAAAAATATTATCATTATTTAATCATTATAAGGAATAATAATAATAATTTTTATTCAGGTTTTATTCGCACCTTGGGTCGAGTCAAAAAAGAATTACGATTGACACGATATTTTACATATCTATTTATCTCAGTTTGGAAAATAATAGCGTTTTTTATTAGTTCATTGGTTATTTTTCACTTAAAAGGTGAAAATGTTGGGCACTTTTTTTCAATGTTTGGATCTGCATTTAGAGAGCACAAAATTACTGTCACTGGTATACGTCAATCAGTCGTAGGAACTGTACCTGATCTTTCAGAAATACTACCTACAGGAGATACTGAAACTATTTCCGCCGACTTAAATTCTATCGTTTATGTCTTATTGATTCAAATAGTTGGATCATACTTTACATATATCGTTGGTAAGTTTCTCAAAAAAAAAAGAATATATGCCTATATTTTTAATAAGAGTTATAATTAAATAATATTTACAGGTAAATTTGGTTGCAAAATCTTAATACAACCATTCAGTTACGCATTTCCCGTGAGTCTGACTATTCCCGTTCTTATTTCACTTCTAATCACTGCATGTGGGTTACGCAATGGTGACCCCTGTTTTTTCCATGGTACAATTCCAGATTACCTTTTTTATGAATCACCACCGCCTTATTTTCTTAATGATTTTATATCTAAACAATATGCCTGGGTATGGCTTCTCTGGTTACTTTCACAAACTTGGATTACTCTTCACATATGGACTCCAAAATGCGAAAGACTGGCAGCAACAGAAAAACTATTTGTTGTTCCTATGTATGATTCTTTATTGATTGATCAATCGCTTGGTTTAAACCGAAAGAGAGATGATCAGCCAGAAGTTAAAGTAGAAGATTTAGCTGAAATTGAGCGAGAAAAAGGTGACGGTGATTATGAGACGATTTATGAACAAACTGATGGTTCAACAACTCCTCCGTCTGCAGTGAAAAGCAGCGACCATGTTACTAGAATTTATGCATGCGCAACTATGTGGCATGAAAACAAAGAGGAGATGATAGAATTTCTGAAAAGTATTCTTCGCTTAGATGAAGATCAATGCGCTCGCCGTGTTGCCCAAAAATATTTAAAAGTGGTTGACCCAGATTATTATGAATTTGAAACTCATATATTTTTTGATGATGCTTTTGAACTTGCAGATCATGATGAAAATGAAACTCAAGTAAATCGCTTTGTCAAACTCTTGGTAGGAACGTTGGATGAAGCTGCTTCCGATGTACATCAGACTCGAATGCATGTACGAGCACCTAAAAAATACCCAACTCCATATGGTGGTAGACTTGTTTGGACATTACCAGGAAAAACGAAAATGATAGCACATCTAAAAGATAAAAATAAAATTCGTCATAGAAAACGTTGGAGCCAAGTTATGTACATGTATTATTTACTTGGTCACCGTCTCATGGAGCTGCCTATCAGCGTTGATCGTAAAGAAATGATTGCAGAAAATACATATCTTTTAACTCTTGATGGGGATATAGATTTTCAACCAGCTGCTGTTAAACTTTTAGTTGATTTAATGAAGAAAAATAAAAATCTTGGTGCTGCTTGCGGTCGAATTCATCCTGTAGGGTCTGGTCCCATGGTTTGGTATCAAATGTTTGAATATGCTATTGGTCATTGGTTACAAAAAGCTACTGAACATATGATAGGTTGCGTTCTTTGTAGTCCCGGATGTTTTTCACTTTTTCGAGGAAAAGCACTTATGGATGACAATGTTATGAAAAAGTATACAACAAAATCTGAAGATGCAAGACATTACGTACAATATGATCAAGGCGAAGATCGGTGGCTTTGTACTCTTTTACTTCAAAGGGGATATCGAGTAGAATATTCGGCTGCCAGCGATGCGTACACTCACGCTCCTGAAGGTTTCCAAGAATTTTATAATCAACGTCGTCGTTGGGTCCCATCAACTATCGCAAATATTATGGATTTACTTATGGATGCAAAACGGACAATCAAAATTAACGATAATATTTCACTACCATACATTTCCTATCAAATTTTACTCATGGGTATGATCAATGATTCTGTAATCACAATATTTTCATTACAATCTCTAAAACCATTTATAATTCAGGTGGCACTATTCTTGGGCCTGGAACAATATTCCTTATGTTGGTGGGAGCGTTTGTAGCAGCTTTTAAAATTGATAATTGGACGAGCTTCTACTACAACATAATACCGATCCTTCTTTTTATGTTGATTTGTTTCACATGTAAAGCTGAAATTCAAGTAAGTTCTAATTAAACTATAAATTATTAATTTTTTTATGGTGTATTGGATAATACAGTTCACTACCTGTCGTATGCCTGCCCGTAATAAGCCTTCCCCTCAGTCGGCAGTTACTGAGTCCAAACAGCTTTCTCCACTTACCCACTCTAAGGAGTTTCGTACTAGACAACCCGTGATGAGCCTCCGTGAAAATTGTCTAAATTATAAACAAACAATAGGAAAAAATGAACAAATTAATGATGAAAATTTATTATCCATATTTCGCGAAGATTAATTTAATCAATATTAAGTACCTACAATATAATTTAATGTTCTTAATTGTAAATATGAATTACATTTAAAATCTTTGTTACAATTGAAAAGATTGACTGAGCATTGTGTTTATCATTAAATTAATATTAAGTTAATCGAGAGTAATTTTTTTTTTTTTTTTTTTTTAAGAGAATAAATCCTAATTAAATTAATTTATAATTTAATTAGGATTAGAAGAAGTAATTACTTAATTAATAATTTATAAATATTTTAATGAGATTTTAAAAATGACTATATTCGTTCATAAATGATTATATATGATCAGATCTGGCCAATTTTCAGATCTGATTACATATAGAGTAGGGTAGGCCGAAAATACGCTTTTCTTGAATTTTCATTATTAATACCAAAAATATTTTTTTTTGAAGAAAAGAAAAATTTTTCAGAAAACAAAAAAAATTTAGGTTGATATCTTAGGCTCGTTAAATCCTGCTAAAGTTAGAAGTTGTTTAAAATTTTTTTTCCAACTTAATTTGATCGGAAATTTAATTCTCTACAAAAAAAGGTCCTACAATAAAATTACGTAAAGTTGATAGTTACTGAGATAATTGTAATTTCGGTCTAAAAAATGAAATTTTTCAAGATATTTTCACTTCATCAGAGTAAAAAATAAATTTTATCATAAAAATTTCATAGAAAATTCAATTTTCTACACAACAGACTTGATATAAATTTATTTATAGTTGATAGTTACAAAGATAATAGCGATTCTTGGTGAAAGCCACCAAGTAACGAGAAATGTGACTATCTAAGCGTAATACTGCCAGTTTTTGAATAACTATAAATTTAATTTCCCATGAAATTTCTATGATAAAATTCATATTTTACCCTGAAAAACTGATAATATCTTGAATAATTATATTTTTTAGAAAAAAATTGCAATTATCTCAGTAACTATCAACTTTACATAATTTTATTATAGGACCTTTTTCGTAGTGAATTAAATTTCCGATCAAAATTGGAAAAAAAACCAAAGTTGGAAAAAAAATTTTAAAAAACTTCTAACTTTAGCGGGATTTGGCGAGCCTAAGATATCGACCTAAAATTTTTTTAGTTTTCCGAAAAATTTTTTTTTTCTACAAAGAAAAATATTTTTGGTATTAATAATGAAAATTCAAAACAAGCGGATTTTCGGCCCACCCTAATATGGAGTCATATATAATTATACAAATTTTTTTTTCATCGGGCATCTAAGATAAAAAGGCAGGATATTTAAAAAAAATTAAACTGAAAATAAGAAATAAATAAATAAAACTAACAATTTAAAAGTTTAATGAAAATTCATAATAAAAAAAAAATTAATATTAAAATAAAAACATAAAATGAAAGTAATGATTAAAAATAGAATGAGCGATTGAGGTGTACACTTTTGGATTTGTCCAACATTTGTTTTAGCACTTCACGAAAAGAACAAGGTGGTACTGGCTATCATCCCGGATTATACTCAGTGATATCTGAGGTAAAAAAAATTTTAGATAGTACCTAGTATATTCTCGATTGTACTTAGTTTTATCTTAAATTTAACTCAGTTACATTTCAGATTATAAAGCGCTAGATTAGAATGGTTGCCTTCGTAGATAGTAACCACATACATCTGAATTATACTCAGTTCCATTCCAGATTTAACTGAGAAAAATTTCCCCTACAACTCTGAGACCAGGCTCATGATGGGTAGTCGACTACATATTTTATTATCAATTATCTTTGAATGTTATTTTTTTTTAATTTTTTAGCTTTTATGTGCGCAAATATTATCTACTGTATATGCAATGATAATGATGGCGGTAATTGTTGGTACAGCACTCCAACTTGGAGAAGATGGAATAGGTTCGCCTTCTGCAATATTCTTAATATCGCTAACAAGTTCGTTTCTTATCGCCGCTTGTCTTCATCCTCAAGAATTTTGGTGCATAGTACCTGGTATTATTTACTTATTATCGATTCCTTCTATGTATTTACTTCTGATTTTGTATTCTATTATCAACTTGAACGTCGTTTCCTGGGGAACTAGAGAAGTTCAAGTTAAAAAAACAAAGAAGGTATGTAAAGTTGATCTAAAATTTTGTATTGTAAAAATATCGTTGAAACTGGGTGGGAAATGTTTTTCAATTACTTGGGGAAAATTGAAAATTTAAAATATTTTCAAAATCTACGCTATTTTTAAATTATGTCAAACGAAAAAGTTTTTATTTATTTTTGAAATTCTACCCAGAAAAATAGAATTTCTTGGCGTAAGAAATATTCTGTATTATGAATTGAAGACAAAAATCTTTTTTGGCTTAAGAATTTTTTTCTCGCCTGAAAAATTTTTTTCTTGTTCCACGAAAATTTTTTCTTACCCCAAGAAAATTTTTGTTTTCACTTTATAATACAAAAAATTTCTTGGGTCAAGTAAAAATTTTCTTTCAGTGATTTTAATTATTATTATATGACAATCATAGACATAAGTGCTTACCCTGATTAAGAACAGTTATTACAAAAGATTCTTTAAAAATTTTAATGTTTTTTACGAGGCGAAGCCTCGGCCAACAATTACATGTGATCTGAGACATTTCTTACTTTACTTCCCGAGGAATGTAGGGGAGCCTGGGGCACGAAGGCCCCCTTAAGCCGGTTTTTTCTTTTTGTGGCTGTTAACCACCAAATTCGTTTATTCTCTGTCTGTGTCGGAAGAATCAGTCGAAATTTCGCAAAAAATTGAAAAAAAAAAATTTATTTTTTTCTGGGGCACGAAGGCCCCCTCCCCAAAAAATTATAATAAAAAATTTCTTTCTCTTTCCCGTCAAGTTATGACCTCTATAATGTTTGTATTATATTTTAGACCAATATGTGATATGTGGAGTAAAACGGACCACTCGAAAAAAAAAAATTGTAACGAAAAAATTTTTTTGTTTTTCATTTTCTGTCAAGTTATGACCTTTATAATGTTTTTATCATATTTTAGGCCAATATGTGATATTTGGGGTGAAATGGACCACTTAAAAAAAAAATTGTAACGAAAAAATTAACTTAACGGAAAATGAAAAAACAAAAAATTTTTTCGAGTGGTCCACTTTACCCCACATATCACATATTGGTCTAAAATATGATACAAACATTATAGAGGTCAGAACTTGACGGAAAATAAAAAAAAAAAAATTTTACCTAATTTTTGAGGGGGGCCTTCGTGCCCGAGGCTCCCCTATACTATTTTTCTCGTCGACGGAGGTGGAAAGCGGCAACTTCGTTTTGCACAGTGGGACGAAAGTTGACGCTTTCCGCCCGGAGGCGAGAAAAGATATTTAAACATAAAAATCGATAAATCGTATTGGAAAACACATTAAATGTTTTTATATATATATATTTAATAGAGCGGGAAAAATTTGACATACTTAAAAGAAAAAGTTGAAGTTCGTCAATTTTTGAGTGTTAAGAATATTTCGAGATAAAACTGAAATCGGCTCCAGACATTTAAACTCTCAGTATCAATGCAGGTAATATAAAAAATAGAGTGCGTCGATAAAACATATTTTCAGACTTCGGGTGAAGTCAGCGGTTGTCTGAAGCCGTTTTTTTTTCATCCCTTGTCACGTAATATCCCGTATGAAAATAACATATTTGGTCAAAATATATGACAAATATCAGAAAATATATGTGACCAATTTAACTATATTTTCTGAAATATTTTTTTTTTATATTAAGAAATATAATATTCATCATATACGAGTTCGTATATGTTTAGCATATATAAAATATATATGTCAATCATATAAAAAAAATATATTTTTATCATATATGAAAATATATATTCTTGTCATATACGAAAAATATATTTTTTTCATACATAAAAATATATATTTCTATCATATACGAAAAATATATTCTGATCATATATAAAAACATATATTTATATTGTGTATGGAAAAAAAAACTTTCTTATTCGTATGATCAACTCCAATTAAAATAGATCTAAATTTCAATATACTCTTTAAATTGCAGTTGAAATTTTCAAAATTAGTTAATTTGATGTGAATATATATACCCATATACATATACATACACCGAATAAGACATATGCTAAAATCTAACAAAGAAAATATATGGTGCCATATATAATATAAATTATATGCTACCATATATTTCATTTCATATAAAAATTTTATATTTTTTGAATATTAGAGGAAATATATCAATACAATATATTATAAAGTAAATGTACATATAAGTTACACATATGGAATACATATATTTGCTACTTTATATAATTTTATATTAAATCGGCCAAAATCGCTATATGATTTTTTATAATATACAATATAATATATCATATATTTTTTTGTTGCAAACAAATATGATTTTATATATTTTAACCATATATTGTTTTTTCATACGGGATACTATTAACTCAAAATAGCTTACGAACATTCACAGTAAAAAATATTGTGTATCTGTGTTAAAAACGGTCCGTGTTAAATTTTTTGTGTTGATTATTTTGTGTCAGATCAACACAATTCTTTGTGTTACTTTAAAATTTTTAATCGATTTACTATTCAACACTTTAAAAGTGTTACCTCGTATAAAAATCGATATTATCAACATTTATTAAGTGTTACTTTAAAATCAACACAAAAAAAGTGTTGAAGCGACAGTTAAATTGCGTTAAAAAAAATGTCTTCCTTCTATTAACGCGGGAAGCGTCATTAAGCATAAGTTCTGCTTGGTTAGTTATTATTTTTGTGACATTGATTTTATTTATTTTCAATTGGGCATAAAAAAATTAAGTTGACAAAGTTCACGATTCGTATAGTTAAAAACATAAAATATTTAAAAAATAGCATCTGTTGCTTTTTTACTTTTCTACATGTGCATATTTTTATTTCTTTATTTTTTTTTCGTAATTGATTTTTTGATAAAAAAAATTCGGAAATTGTTAAATGTCTGCTAACTTTAGGATCATGTTGACTATCACAAAATAGTTTAATGTTAACTAATAATTGTTGACACTTTTGATAACCTCAAAATAATTTATTGTACAAAAATAAAATGTACAAGTTAACATTTTTTTTTGTGTCGCCATTAACATTTAAAAAGTGTTGAAGTTACTTCTCATATTACTCGAATTTTGTGCTGAAATTTTAACACAAATTTTGTGTTGAAATTCAACACAAATAGTCTGTGTTGAAAAATAACACAAATATTGTGTGGACTGTTTCTAACACACAGATTGTGTTGATTTTAACACAATATGTTTTACTGTGTTTATGTGAAGTTTCCAAGAACACGTAGATTTTCAAAAGCAAATTATACTAGCTTTTATATAATTTAAAAGAATTTGATTATTGTTTGTAAAGTATTTATGAAAGTATATGACTGATTTAAATTTAAAAAACTTTCAAATTTATTTTTCTTATTCAGTTTTCAAATTGATGTGCTTGTTAGCAACGTATGCACCGCTGATAGTCTTAGAATTTTACGTGGTACACTAATTTTAATTTATTTTGTAGTTAATCAAAACTTATACCACAACTTTGATTCGAGTGGATTGTATAATCAATTATGAGTAAAGTTTTACTATCTCTTTCATTAACGGCATTGAATTAATTCTTATTGCATATTTAAAAATTATTCAGGAAATAGAACAAGAGAAAAAAGAAGCTGAAGAAGCTAAACGAAAAGTAAAACAAAATTCATTACTCGGATTTCTGCAAAATGGTGCCGGTTTGAATGATGATGATCAAGGTTCAATAGAGATCTCTTTTGCTGGTTTATTTAAATGTTTGCTTTGCACTCATGGAAAACCTTCAGATGAAAAACAACAACTTATTGCGATTGCTGACTCTTTGGATCACTTGGGCAAACGTTTAGAAATTATTGAAAGGTATACTGATCACTTACTGATTAAGAAAAAGAGTTTAAAATTAAAATAACAATTGAATACTTTGAAGTTCTAAAAATATGATTAAAAAATATTCAAATAGGTTGAGAATTTTTATTTTAAATATTTTTTCACTATAACTGCACCGAAATTCTAAATTCCTGTTGTTTTTAGAGGAAACAAATTCGTTCTTTTCTTCTTCACTATACATGCACTGCAAGTTCAAATTCCTGTCCTATTCAGAGGGAAGAAAGTTATTCTTTTCATTTATGAGAAAATAAATGATAAAAATTAGCGCATGCGCTATTCTTCCCTCAAAGAAAAACAAAAATTGAAACTTGGGAACCTAAAATTTTTTTTGTTTTCCGAAAACTTTTTTTTTTTTTCAAAGAAAAATATTTTTGGTATTAATAATGAAAATTCAAAAAAAGTGTATTTTCGGCCCACCCTAACCAGTATTACTTCGCCTTTACACTGTCTACACCGGTGTTATTTTATTTTAATACCACGCGGTGTTAAATTGAGTATATTTTTAACATCGCTCTTTTTACAGTGTACTACTCGATCACTCCATGTATTTGTATAACTATATTTATAAATATAGATTTATAAATACTTGGAGTGATCGAGTATTAAGTCTTTTATATTACTGAGAAGCAGAAAAATTTAAAAGAATTTAAAAAATTCAAAAAGCATATCAATTTTAATCTTCTTTTAATTAGGGCGTATTTTATATCCTTAAGAATTATAATATATATTTTGTGAAAATTTTTAGAGCCGTAGACCCTCAAGGTCATATATTGGCTCGAAGACGAGCATCTTCAACTAGTTCTAGAGCCCCAGAACATCTTGGACCAATAGAAGAAGAATCTCGTAAAGATCAAATGGATTCAGTCAGTGATACTGAAACAGAGGCTAGTCAACCCCATGATGTAACTCGAGATGTAAATTTTAATTCTCAGCCTTATTGGGTTCATGACGAAGGTTTGAAAAAAGGAGAAGTCGAAGTTTTATCTATGCAGGAAGAACTATTTTGGAAAGATTTATTAGAAAAATATCTTTATCCTATTGATGAAGATAAAGCTGAGAAGGTAAAGTATAAAATATCTAATATTATTATTTTATTTTTTACTATTTACAAATTTTGAGATCTATAAGCCATTTTGTAGTGGTTTTCAATAGGATCATTTAAATTTTACATGGAGAGAAATGAGATTCACAAATACATCAAATAATAACAGAAAATAGAGAAAATTTTATTATGCTAGTCTACCAATCTTGAAGCAGGCCAATTTTATTTTTAATTATTGTAATCTATACTTATAATATTCGTACTCTAGCATAGCGGAAATTAAAATCATATTCTTTGGGCCGTATTCCTCCGTGTATAAGAAATTTTAAATGATTCTATTTATTTTTTTTGTTACTAATAATTAATGCTAAATTCAGGCAAGAATAGCAAAAGATTTGAAAGATCTACGAGACCAGAGCGTATTCGCATTCTTTATGTTGAATGCACTTTTTGTCCTCATCGTTTTTTTACTACAACTAAACAAAGATTTGCTCCATGTCAAGTGGCCATTTGGTATCAAGACTAATATCACATATGATGAAAGCTCACAAGAGGTAAACACCGCTCCGCTTCTGTCACGTACTTCACTTAAAATTACTTTTTTTCTTACGATTAACAAAAATTTTCATTAGGATCTATCTGTTTTGTATCTCCAATGAGTGTTAAGTACGATGACTTTAGCGGGGCTTTTCTATTATTTAATTAATTCGTAGTTTTTGTTTCTTTTGTCTGGAATCAAACAGGCACGGATCGCCGCGGATTTAGTTGAACTGCGAAACAAGAGTGTATTTGCATTTTTAATGTTCAATGCGTTATTTGTATTAATTGTATTTTTACTACAATTAAACAAAGATCAGCTACACGTTGTGTGGCCATTGGGGATCAAGACAAACATCACCTTCGTAGAGGAAACGTCGGAGGTACCGGCAACCCGGTCTCTTATACACAATTTAATGTTTCTTATAATTGGGTTAATTGCATTCTACTTTTTACAAAGACGGGTCGAAATTTTGGCCCCCATTTCAACCTCAAATAACCAACTTTGGTGAGGTTGTATGGGGCCAAATGAGGGTGAAATTACATACAAATTTTGCTCCTCATTTGACCCTCAATGCAGTAGTTATCGGACAAAATACCATAGTGAGGACAATATGAGGGCGAGATTTTGAGCCTCATACAACCCTCGTCAGCCTCATACCATTTTATTTATTTTTGTTTGTGTGTGTAGTATGTGTGTGTAGTGTGTGTGTATGTTTCTGCATTGTTATATATATATGTTTCTACGAATTTCTACAAAATAAATTTCTATAAAATATACATTCTTCACTTTATTATTGAATTAAAACTACAGTTAAAAAACAATTAATATTAATATTAGTTACATTTATATTTTTCTTAGGACGTTATTTAAATATTTAAATCATCATTTTCGTCTTCATCACTGCTCGATTCGTTGTCTTCCTGTTCATTACATTGTTGGTCATCAAAATCTAATGCAAATATAAAATATTATTACTTTACTCATTTTAGAAAAAAATAAACTTTAAGTTCGATAGAAAATTATTATAATTCTCACAGTTATAAGTTTACTTCATTTCATATAATATTTAAAATTTTTTATAGCAAAAAAGTAATTAAACACTATACTTACTATCAGTAGCCAATATTTTTGCAGCTGCTTTTGTTTCCTTATTTGTCACAAAGCTTTTCCACGACAACTTTACCACACTTCCTACCACGCGTTTGGTTCTTGGAACTACTGATAGAGGAACAACGTCTTTTGATTGACTTTCTATCCAATAAATAAGCACATACTGTCTTAATTTAGGCATTGTAATAAGAAAATAATTAATTTTAATCATTTTTAATCTTTGAATGTAAATTTTTGGATGACTGTTGTATTTCCACTATTGCTGTTAACAGGCCAACGTTTGAAGACTGAATGACGAAAAATTTAGAAATATTTGAACCATGTGCTAAGGATTTCAAACATAAAATTTTATGACCCATTCATGTTGTTTGAAAATTTTTTTTTACTTAGCTCGGGTTACACTCAATATCCAGGATAGTACACATGGAAAGGAAAATACAATTTCACTATTTACAATATAGCGTTTAAAATTATACAGGGTAGGTTGCTAACAAACTCGTACACATTTCTTTTAAAAGTATTAGCTGTATAAGTCGAACGTTTTAACCACTCGGTATAAAAATTTCTGCTACACTCAAAAACTTAGGTACCATAGAATATTAGTAGACAATGCAATCTGATGTAAATAAGTATTAGTTTAACTTTATTTATATAGATATAGATTTATTAAATTAAAATCCATTTTACATCTTGTGTATTTAACACTACATGTATTTACCATATTTAATACATTATATGCATAAATAATTAGTATTTTTATCTCAAAAATTTTAATTCTTTAGCAATATTATAATTTATCTAAGTCGTTTTTAGTTGGAAATTTTTCCAAGTCCTTTTCTAAACGAGGTTCTTTTATGTATGTATGTTTCTGTATATAAGTGGTCGAAAATGTGAGTAATAATATATATAGTACGCAATAACAGTGATGTGTCTGGGCTCTATGAGTATCAAATGAGGTTTATGAGTATGATATGAGGTTCAGTTTAGTCACATGAAGTTTTTGAATATGAAATAAGGGTCAGTATGAGGTTTATGAGTTTAAAATGAGGTTCAGTTTAGTCGCATGAGGTTTCTGAGTATGAAATGAGGGTCAGTAAACTCCATTGAGGGCGAGATGAGGCTCACTTTGCTCTTTTGAGGATCAAATGAGGGGCAAAACCCAAAAATGAGTGTGAAATGAGGGCTAAAATTTCGACTCGGGGGGTCTTATTTAAAAAAAAAAAAAAAAAAAAAGACTAATGTTAGGAATCACCAATTTGCACAGTTTTTGAATGTAATAGCAATTAAAAACTATTAACTTTCTTTTATATTCAACGCATATTCCTGTTAAAATGTCTTACAATTTTTCCTAATAAAAAATACTAAAACACAAAGTTCACATCGATTTATAAATAATAGAAACTGAACGAAATTAATAAAATGTATAATGGAACAATAATTTAACTCTAATTAGAAAAAAAATCTAATCCCATCAATGGCTGCAGTACGAAACTGCTTACTTATAACTTGGGTCAGGCACAAACAGTGATGGGATCTCACGGAGGGGTTACTTTAATACCCATATAACAATCTTGTTCAAGGTTTGATCGAGCCAGGTCTCAAGTTCGATAGACGATAGTGTCTTTTCCTACCTATGTGTCTTGCTGTAGATACTTTTGGCGAGATTTCAATAGCAAGTCTAGTGCAAGCCGTACACAAGAAATTCGTGCCAATTTATAACTCAACTCTGGAGGAAGAGTATAGTTGAAAATAGTTGCGCAAGTCTTGATGAAGATTTCTTGCTACATGATCTTGCGCAAGATCCATACGTAGAAAAAGACACTAGTGACCAGAAGTTTTGCTCAAGATACTGGCACGAAAATCTTGCTCAAGCATGTGTTACTTGGGTAATGATGTGATAAATTATGATAACGTACGAGGTGCTACGGTATAATTGAGAAATAAAGCACATAATAGAATGTTCACAAATTGAATAACCTCGTGATGAATGCCTTTACAAATGTATATAAAGTTATATTTTTGGATCATGTGGATGTTTATAATTTGGGTGTATTTATGAACATATGAGTAAAATTAATTTTTGACAATGATTAACACATAATTTATTATTTCAGGTACATATCTCGAAGGAACATTTACAACTTGAACCAATTGGTTTAGTTTTTGTTTTCTTCTTTGCTCTCATTCTGGTTATTCAATTTGGTGCGATGTTGTTCCATCGATTCGGAACACTTGCTCATATTTTAGCCAGCACTTCACTGAGTTGGTACTGTTGCAAAAAGGTAATGTGGCGGGAGAAAAATAATTTTTAGTGATATTATTGTAAGTTATTTTGTATTTTACAGACAAAAGATCTCTCAGAGGAAGCGTTGCTGTCTAAACATGCGGTAGAAATCGTCAGAGATCTACAAAGGCTTGATGGAATGGAAGGAGATTACGATGAAGGAAGTGGAAATGGCCCTGGTCGAAGAAAAACTATAAGAAACCTCGAAAAAAGTAGAAGAAAACCCCATGCTATAAATACGTTGGATGTTGCATTTCGACAACGATTTTTCAGTATGGTCGAAGAAAATGGTAATTAATAAAATAAAAAAATATTACTGTAAATCCTGAAATTTCAAAGACTTTTTTTCTATATTTAAATTTAAATGATATCCACAGTCTAACATTTGAGTAGCGGCAAAACTAGGGATTTCAAGCTTTAGTTAACTAAAGGGGTTAAACTAAAGGGATACAAGTGACGAAATTTTTTTTTTTTTTGAGAAAGCGGAATTTTATGAACTCACAATCACTTTTAACTGAAAATATTTTTTTTGTAACTTATATCTCTTTTAATACTTTTAATACTTCCGACGATTTTTCTACGGCTCTATAATTATTTTTTGTTAAGTTACAGCCTGTTGAAAATCACCTGAAAATAATCTTTGTCGTATTTATTTCAGTATTCCGGAAAAAAATGATTTTGTTTGATCATATATAATTATATATTAGGGTGATTCAAAAAATAACAAATTTTTTTTTCTCGCAAACAGGTTCAAGTTTCATTTAGATAAAAAGTGACGCTTGTGCAAATGAGAGCTCTTAATATTAACATTGAGAGGTTCCGCATTGCACTTTTCTATTTTCCATAAGAATAACATGGAAAAAATGTTTTTTGCGTCTTCTAATTTTTATAAGTAGCGAACGATGCGTCATAGGAATAATTGGCAGGCATATTTTTGTAGGTAATTGAATGATCTACAAAAAAAGTTACTTATCATTTTTGATAAATCTATTTGTTCAAAAGTTATTTGAGGTTGAAGTCGAATTCATATTAAATTTTGAGATCTTTTTACTTTTCCGGCGAAACTATCAGACCTATTACAAAATATAATGAAACCTTTTTTGTAGGCGGTTTTATTCCCTAGAAGTTATTCTAATCAAGTTTTTACGAATTCCGCATTGTTTTCTAGTTATTTTTATTTTAATGTCAAGCTCTTAAAATCGATCAGAAGACTATTTTTTTTATGAGCTTGACATGAAAATAAAAATAACTAGAAAACGATGCTTGCCAATTATTCCTATGACGCATCGTTAGCTACTTATAAAAATCAGAAGACGCAAAAAAAATTTTTTCCATATTATTCTTATGGAAAATAGAAAAGTGCAATAAGGAACCTCTTAATGTTAATATTAAGAGCTCTAATTTCCACAGGCGTCTTTTTTTATCTAAATGAAACTTTTGGACCTGTTTGCGAGAAAAAAAAAAATTTGTAACTTTTTGAATCACCCTATTAGGGGAGAGGGGGGCAAAAGGGGGGAGGGTAGGCAAAACGGGGTACCCCCAAAATTTGGTGAAAAAAAAAATTTTTTTTTTTTTCGTCTAATTACTGTATATCCGATGTATTTGCGCATTTTAAGCCCTACGCATGACAACCTGGGGCAAAATAGGCCAGCCGAACAATCGAAAAAATGATACTTTCAAATTTTTACCGTCAAATTAAAAAAAATTTAATATATTTCCGCATTTTTAGCCCTACCCATAACACCTGGGGCAGAATGGACCAGCCCAAAGTTCTGAAAAATGATTCTTTCATATTTTTATCGTCAAATTAAAAAAAAATTAATATTTTAATTCATTTTTCGACTGATTTTCTATAGTTGGGGCAAGTTGGGCCACTAAAAATATTCGAAAATTAAAAAAAAAAAAAAATATCATTTTTTTGGAGGGGGGCCTCTGCCCCACAAAAAAATTTTTTTCTGCCTTCGTATCCACCAATGTTGTAAAATGGAATTTTTCTTTATGTATTTTACATAAAAAAAAATTTAATTTAATGAAATTTGATCAATTTTCAGAATTTTTTTTTTTCAACTTTTTTTAAGGGTACCCCATTTTGCCCGCCAAAAATAAAAATTTTATTTTATAGCGGCAGCTAAAAATTTTGTCTATTTACCTTGAATGTCATTAAAAACAAAAAGATTCGGCGTATTTTAGTCATCGAAAACTTAGTATTTCCATAGGTACCCCCTTTTGCCCCCCCTCCCCCTCCCCTATATATAATCACCTATTTACAATCATATTCAAAAATTGGCCAGATCCGATCGCATCTAATTATATATACTCATACATAATCATACATTCATTGTAAAAAATAATTTCGTCTCTGATTATAGATAATCATGTATATTTATTTATATACGCCCATGAAAAATAGGCTCGACGGCCTAAGCAAACAGCTCTAAAATAAAAACAATTAATCGAATCAGATCGTCCGAACTCTCATTTTGCAGGGAATCATAGAAACTACGTACCAAATTTCAAATGAAAATATTTTAATCTAAGTAATAAATTGTTAAGTCAAAATCGCAAATTTATAAATAATTAATCTTATCTATAACAAATATTAATATTTTCATATAGTTATGAACATATTTTTGTTGGGGGTAAAAAAACGCTTCCTTTAAATTCTGGCTGGGCTCGATAGCTTAACTTGCGAAAAAGTTATTGCAAAGAAAATTTTGTTCTTAGGGATTTTTTACTTCTAGCTAGGGAAAAAATCATAGCGTAAAAAACGAATCGGAGAATAATGAGAAAAGATGAAATTTTAAAGTTTATATATAAACTAAGATATCGTTTTTTTAAACAACTCTTTTATTTTTGATTCTTTATCTACGCGAGTTTTTCGTTCAACTTGCATTGAATGTCCGAGCTCAAGCGGTTCTAACAGTTCGGCCCGACGAGATACACAAGACGCACCGTAACAACATTGATAGAGGTCGATTTGACATGGAATGACCCATATTCAGGCTTATATCTGATTATTTAAGACCATATATAGTAATACATGATTATATATGATTAGACAAAATCATTTTTTACTGGGATTTTATAATTATATTATTAAGGTAAAAGCCCCTATACCCGCTCAATACCATTAGTCGCTCACTTTAACTGTTTAACGCGTTTTTTTATAATTTTTACAAAAAAAAATTACAACTAAAAATATTATTATTGATAAATAATTATTTGTGAATCTAAATATATTAAAATATGATGTATCAAATTATTTTATAATAGATTATAAATTTAAATTAAATGACTGTTTTCAAAATCGCGCTCAGCCGGGCATTTTTTACTTTAACGTTCATTCGTTAGATTAAATTAAGGTTACGTCAAATTTTATAAGAATTTTTACAACTATATCTTATTAAATACATTTTTAAAATTCATGAAATTTTATATGATAAAAGAATAAAGTAGTATAATTTATAAATTATTTTCCAAATCAATAAACTTATCATAGCTTAATTGATATTGTCTTTGAGCGATTATAGGGCTATGTGTTGATCGAGTAATATGGTACATCACAACTTTTAGTGAGCGACTATGGGTACACTCAAGGACCTCATTTAAAAAATTAATAATAATTAATTATCAACATTATTCATCAAACTAAAATTTTATTCTAATACTCGAAACTTCCCGAGTGGGCCGTACCCCGCCATTTTGTATCTCAAAATATCATGGCACCCGCGAAAACTCGGAGATAAGAGAACACTAGGTGATTGATGAGGGCAAGTGTGTATAATGGCTTGTCTGAAATCTTAGTGATTATAAGTAGAGGAAACCCGCATGGGTATGGGAAGAACTTGCACTCCACCACTAATCCTATGCAAGCATGTTTACCAGCGCTGGGAGTCTTGTACCACGGGGGGCCTTTCCAAGCCCACTGTAACCAGAGTCTCTTTATTTCCTGAGATGGGAGCAGTGGTTGGCCCGAGAGAGGTAGGACTCGTAGTTGCTGTGGTTAGATACCACGCGCAATGAGAATTTTTGATTATACCTCCGGTTAATGTCCACCTTAATTGATTATTTTCGACTAAGAGTGTCGTCTGGGTGTTAAATGGGGACACCCCGCAACGCGTGTATGCCCAAAAGGGTGAGGAAACGGCCTCCGGTCGGCGGAGGTGGACCTAGGTCCCGTTACATTAATTAATTGATACTCGAAACTTCAAAAAATAACTATAAAAAAAAACTATGGTTTTTCATTTTATTTATTAAGTTATGTTGAGTGATTTAATCTCACTCCAATGAAAAGTGAGCGGGTATAGGAGCTTTTACCTTATATAATTTGACTTATTTTATTTTTCTTAGGATTGCCCCGCAATATGTCAACTCGTCGATCAACAAAAGCATTTAAGGCGTTTGAGGGACGACGTAACAGCATTATGGCTCTTAGAAGGAAATCTCAGATGCAAACTTTGGGAGCAAATAATATTTATGGCGGTGTTGGGAACCCGCTAGGAATACAACCTCGACCTACTCGTAGTAGCCAAATTTCAGTAAAAGATGTTTTTGCCGATACTGGTCATGTAAATATCGCTTTCGATGTTGGAAATAGTCCACGAAATAGTTTAAAACTTCAACCTATGGGAGAAAATGCATGGCGAGAAAGTAATTCAAAAATTTAAAAAAAACCATGTAACATTTATTTCATATATTTATAGATAATTTTAAAAAATAAGACTTGAAAATAAATTTGCCTTGATAATATTTTTTATAACTGTGAACTTTATTCTACTGTATTTTATATTTTTATATAAACCGTATGACAAATTGTTTCATTTTAATTTACCTTGCTATTTATAATCAAAAACCCACCTGGGAACAAATACAGTTTGAATCGCAGTATTAATAACAGTCGAAATAACAATTTATTTATAAACGAAAATGTTATAATTGATCGAATTTTTGTGTTATTAACACGAGTAAAAATTAAAAAGGTGATTTGAGCCTCCAAATCCTACATGAGGGTAAGGAGGTTCAAATCATCATTTAAACCTAAATGTGGTAACTTTGACCGCTTTTACTAAGTTAAGGTTCAAATCATCTTTTTAAAAAGGTAAAATAAGCCTCCAGAGCCTAAATTTATAGATCGAGAAAGACTCTCATAGGATCGCGTACAATTGGTAAAGAAACAGAAGGGAAAAGAGGACCACTAATTAGAAATGACCACCATGATCAAAAAAATTTTTAAATTTAAAAATTCCAAAAATAATTTGTTAGTAATAAATAATTTTTTGTGAATTAAAAAATAATAAAATTTAAAATATTAATAATAATAGCTAAAGTTATACAAGTAGGCGTTCGAATAGAATAGTACTGGTATTAAAAAATTCTAATTGAATAATTAGAGCCTTTGACTTCTTAGTATATGATTAATTAATTATTTTATGTGAACAATAAATACGAATGATGTATTGGATAACGGAAACTGCCAAAGAAATTGAAAAAAACTGCTGAAAAATAATCTGCTGCTGCCGGGATTCGAAACCAAGACGCTCACGATCAGTTTGAAATATCTTTATGTATTTAGAACGCAGATATTATTATAACATAGAATCATGCTAAAGAATTGAGCTCATTCGAAGTTACAGATTAAAAGTATGGTAGGCCTTGGAGGGTTAAAACATCTTTTTAAAAAGGTGATTAAGTCCTCCATGCGCTTCGTTTAGGGTATTGAGGACTTGAATAGCATTTAAAAATATATGGTAGGCCATGGAGGGTTAAAATACCATTTTAAAAAGGTGATTTACTCCTCCATACGCTACTTTAAGGACATCGAGGACTTAAATAACATATTACATTCAACGGCAAGTCTAACATCAAAAGAACTGAGGCTTTGGAGGCTTAAACTACTGTTTTAATTCTGACTCGTGAATAATTTCCCTATTTGAGTAATCTCATAGAATCCAATAAATATTCTTATAGAGATTTTATAAGAATGAATGAGTTCTATGAGAAGTGCTAAAATTGTATTGGCCTTATACATGCAGCTATACCCATATAACAATCTTGTTCAAGGCTTGAGCAAGCCCGAGTCGAAATTTTGGCCCCCATTTCAACCTCAAATAACCAACTTTGGTGAGGTTGTATGGGGCCAAATGAGGGTGAAATTACATACAAATTTTGCTTCTCATTTGACCCTCAATGCAGTAGTTATCGGACAAAATACCATAGTGAGGACAATATGAGGGCGAGATTTTGAGCCTCATACCATTTTATTTATTTTTGTTTGTGTGTGTAGTATGTGTGTGTATGTGTAGTTCTGCATTTATATATATATATATATGTTTCTACGAATTTCTACAAAATAAATTTCTATGAAATATACATTCTTCACTTTATTATTGAATTAAAACTACAGTTAAAAAACAATTAATATTAATATTAGTTACATTTATATTTTTCTTAGGACGTTATTTAAATATTTAAATCATCATTTTCGTCTTCATCACTGCTCGATTCGTTGTCTTCCTGTTCATTACATTGTTGGTCATTAAAATCTAACCTTATCGAACACTTTAGCAAAGTCCACGTGAATGGCATCTACTTGGCTACCTTCAGTAACACATTCGTAAAGATATTGCGTGTACGTTATAAGATTGGTGACTGTTGATCTGCGTCTGATGAAGCCATGTTGGTACTTACTAATATTAGGTTAGAAGTAAAGCAACAGCTGATTTGCCAGATACGTATCAAATACTTTAGCGAAAGTAGAGATAAGTGAGATTGGACGGTAGTTGAAGACTACCGCTGAATCCCCCGACTTTAGTATAGGGCAAACTTTTGCTTTTTTCCATTCCAAAGGAAATTTATCTGATCGCAGGCTGCAGTTGAAAATTAGGGTTAATGGTTAACTAAGGTACTAATAGCAATCCCTCACGATTACACAGGGGATACCATCAAGTCCCGCTGACATGTTGTTAGAAAGTTTATTAATGTACCTATGTACCGGAATCTCGTTCAAAGGGGTCAAATCACCAAAATGCATAAAATTATCACCCGAGCAATTTGAATCAATTAATGGGTCAATTTGTGAAAACACACTACTAAAACAGGTTGCAAAAACTTCAGCGATGATTTGCGAATCAGAGCAGGCACAATGATTAATGGTAAAGTTAATTGGGACCTGATTTTGTTTTATAACTAGCTAGTTAATGTTTAGGTTTCCACTATATTAAATTGGTGTATTACCGTACGATGGACGGTGTAGCTCAATAAGTTATAGATTAAATTGAACGGAATATAATATAGTGCCGGATAGCTCAACTGGTAGAGCACTCGGCGCGATACCGACATGGTCTGGGTTCGATTCCCAGTTCGGGCTATCTATATTTTTCTCAATTTATCTATAAATTGTCTTATTGAGAAGGTTTGCATGTTTAGGTTTCCACTATATTAAATAAAGTCTAGACTTGATAAAATTTCAAAAACTTTTAGGGTTAGTTGTAAGATTATTCTCTACATAAGGCTGATATTTATTGAATGCTGCTTTAATTCTCAATTTTAGTGATTTTCTTATTCCTCTATACTGGGACGAAAGATACGCAGATGGATTCTTAGCGAGTTATAACCTAAAATTTCAATAAGTCTGCAGTCATTGACAATATCCCATGTGATTCAAGAGGGGTAAGAAGCCTTGCGTTTGTTATGCATATGATTTGTCCTGGGAATAGCTTCATTAAACGCTTAAAAAATAATATGATATAAAGCTGAGCACATCTCATCCGGTGAGGTTTCCTCTAACTGACTTCAATCTATTTGTTGTAGTACATATAAAAGTTTGTTTCTATCATAACAATGATAGTTATATCTACTAACCGGAAGTTTGTGGAGATCTTTATTTCTGCACAGCTCTATATGTGGCGAGATAAAGGGAGCTGGATGGTAGGTGTCCAACTTAAGGAAAGGAGAATTAATTCGCTCAACATCACAATCAATCGATGTGGAGACTAGGTCTAAAGTATGATCCAGACTGTTTAGTACATTATTGCACTTAGTGATATTTAAAAGAGATGCGAAAGCGCAGAGTAGTTCAACCTTGGCACAGTACTTCCTGCTATTAAAGTGTGCATAAAATTGAGGTGAGTTGAAGTCTCCCACTATAACCAGCCTCATTGCATCCAGCGCAGGGTGAGAGGAGAAGACACCCAGGAAGTCATAGTACAGTGGTAACTCGAGATCAGATGGAATATAAACCGCTATTAAGTTAAGCTTGTAACCAACATCAATGGCAACACCAACCACGTCAATTTGGGGAAATTGAGTTATTATGCTGTCAAAATTCATACATTGTACTGGTAACGTATTACGGTATGCAATGAATACACCACCACCCGACACCCTGCATGCCTCCCGTCTATCACACCTAAAAACATACAAGTAATTGTAATCAAACAGTCACAGGATTAAATACTATTATTTAGCCACGTTTCCGTGAAAATACAAATATCGTAATCAAAATTTGGACTTATAACGTCACCGTCCATCTTACGGTTTTAAATAAAATTCATTATCTGAGTGTACACGGCTGAATTTTTCACTGTTCACATGCCACGTCACCTCACAATGCATCTTTTCAATCGTTTAGAATAATAGGTCATGAGACCAATTGTCAGAGGATCAATGGTCCGAGGGATCAATTATCTGGTGATCAAAACGCGCGCAACCATCGATAACTGTCGCTAAGGGTTCCTTGAACTTATCTCTGACAATCAGACCGATTAACAATGGATACATTCAAATCTTTCAATAAATTCGAACTTCCTGTTGCAAATTCCGCAGGATTACGACCCCAGCCAGCGACCCAACATCTTGTTCCAGTCACTAGAGCTCCTGAAGACAAACAGGCAGACTGAAATTTCTATGAAATTTCATACCATTTTCTAAAACTTTATTTAACATTATGAAATTTTCGCAAGAAATAATTGAATTATTATTTTTGTTAAAAGTTATACATTCATTCTGTAATAGCCGAGCTTATTTATTTAAGTTTAATTATTAATTTTGATTCTTTCATCTTATAATCCCTAATAGATTTCTTAAGACGTCTTATTGTGCAGGATCTTGTGTCTCAGATTTCAGAAAATCTTAGTATATGTCTTATAAGATGCCTGAAGAATCATAAATTCAAAAACTAAACGATTACCACAAATTGCTAAAATGTTTTAGATCTCCCGTAAGTTTATGTGGGTGAGGCTCACACGTTTATTTTTTTAAATTATTGAGAGTTAACGATCATCGATAAAAAACGAACTGAAGTAGAATATGACATCATCAAACAAGAGCCTTCTGGGCACTGATTAATAACATTAATGATAACGAATTAATTTCAGCCTTATTTTTATCGATTGGGAACAAAAAAGACCTTGAGAAATCCAAAAATGTATTAATATTATCAACGAAATTAAGGTTTTATAAATTTTTTTTATTTTGTACAAGTAAATGTTTGGATTAAACTAGTTCGATAATAATAACAGGTATTTAAAGCCGATCATTTGGGGCATGACATCTGGTTGTCGAACTTGAAATTGTTTTAGTGTCTACCCTCTATTGTGTTTACTCTAGTATTTGTTACCAACACTATCAGTGCAAGTGTATTCTATCATATTTTCAACTATAACTGCTTCGTAACTCTTATTACGAAACTCTCCATACTAGTTTGCCAGGCGTGTGTAAGACTTTGTGAATTAATATTAAACAGTTTAATATTTTATTAAAAAAATAAAATGAAAAAAATTTTTAACATAAATTCATTGATATTCATTTCATTGTTTATTATTATAAGACATACAAATGGATCGAAGCTGGATGATGTTACTCAGCTATCACCTGGTCAAAGACGTAATTGATAATTATTAAATAATATTGTATAAGTACCCGTAGGCAAAATGAGATAATATTTTTAATATTCAAAGTATTTTTTTATTCGGGAGAATAAAGCGTGACCTACCACTTGTGCCGTCAATAATAGCATCCTGCAAACTCTCAATTTAGTCTAATGAATCAAAAATATAAATTTCGTTAATTGTATAATTTGAATTTTAAATATTAATGTTTTTTTTTTCTTAAAGAAATTACTGAGGTCTGTAAGTTTAAAAAAATTATTTTTTTCAAATATTACCTATATCTACAGAAAAAAAGTAATTAAAATATTGCAATTAGACTACTTAAAATTCATTTTCACAAGCGAAACAAAACATTATTTTTACATTTCACGATTTCCGCCATCGATCTTTTAAGAAATCAATATTGGAAAAAGCTACAAGGAAAGAAAATATAATTTTTGAAAGATTTTTAGACAGAAAAGAAACAAATGCCATATGGCAACCGTTTTATAGCTGCACGGAGAGGAAAACATGGGAATTTTTCTAATTTTGCTTAGGGGAAATTTCTTTGTTGACATAGTAAATTTTGCTTTATCAAGATGGGAAATTTTACTAGGGAAAAATGAGAGTATAACGATATTTTATAGAAATTTTAACCACATATAATATAGATATCTTTCATATTACCATTGAAAAATTTTCATATAGACATGGAGAAATTCCCTTTTTAACACTGCGGAAATTCCTATATTGACATGCGTATTTTTACTATGTCAGCATAGAATTTTTGCCCATGTTACCAGATTAATTTCTTCTATATCGACATAGGAATTTTCCCTACCCAGGAAAAAATGCTTGGATATGATCATATCTGTTCATGTATAATCATGTATGAGCTCAGATATGATCATGTCTGTTCGTGTATGACCCTATATGATCGCATATATGATCATGCATGATCATACCTGTTCATGTATGATTATATATGAGCTCATATATGAGGCCATGTATAATCATGTATGGTCATATTGCACTCGAATAGAGGAAAAATGTTCAGACATGATCATATCTGTTCATGGATGATTATATATGAACTCATATATGACTTCATGTATAATCATGCGTGATCATATCTGCAGTCTTTTACGAGGAGAAATAATCAGATATGATCATATTTGTTCATGTATGATAATATATGAGGCCATGTATGATCATGTATGGTCATATCTAGACTCGAATACGGGAAAAATGTTCAGACATGATCATATCTGCTCATGTATGATTATATATGAGGCCATATATTACTTCATGTATGATCATATGTGTTAATGTATGATCATTAGGGTGGCGCAAAAAAACCCACCATTTTTTTTTTTTCGATCTCGCATGAAAAGTTGTTTGTTTACGATGTTTTAAGAAGCCTCTCCAAAAATCAGCTCGATAAAAAATTTTTAAGAGGTCGCTCACGAATTTTGAAAATATCGAAAATGAATAAAATTCGGATTTTTGATTTCAAAATTTTTTTTTTCTCGTGGCAGCAATTGTTTATATTTGTAAAATCATGACTATGCTGAAAATTTCAGCCCAAAATTCAAATATTTAAACGGCGCTCAAGAATTTTGAATATTAACTGATAATATGTAAGTAATAGTTTGAATTAGTTTTTGTATTTTTTTATAACTCAATTATTGTCATTTCAGTAGAATATAACTTTTGCAGAACCAAAAATATACAGGACAGTCTTTAACAATAAAATTTTGTAAGTTTTGAATAAGCGAAAAAATCTACAAATTGAATTAAAAAATAAATAAGTATGTAAAAAACTTATTATTTCTATTTCTCGGGTTATATTTTCATTCATTGTCATGTAAATTGATGGTGAAAAAATCGAGAAGCTTTATTATTAATATTCAAGGGTCGCTCGAAAACGTCCAAAAGACAGCACTCGGAAACATTCAAAATTCTTGAGCGAGGTTTAAATATTTGAATTTTGGGTTTAAATTTTCAGCGTAGTCATGATTTTACAAATATAAACTATTGCTGCCACGAGAAAAAAAAAATTTTGAAATCAAAAATCCGAATTTCAATAATTTTTGATATTTTCAAAATTCGTGAGCGACCTCTTAAAAATTTTTTATCGAGCTGATTTTTGGAGAGGCTTCTTAAAACATCGTAAACCAACAAATTTGCATGCGAGATCGAAAAAAAAAAATAGTCCGTTTTTTTGCGCCACCCTAATGATCATATATAAATATACTTCTCTAAGCGCGTTATAGAAAAATGATGAGTGAATTTTTATGATGCGCGCGCACAGGGATGACACGAAAACTAAATAAATGTTGAAGTAGCTACATACACATGTATAAAGAATTGATATCGTGAGTTTGAAACCCATTTTAGTACATAAGTATACGATACAATTAATCGTCATACCCAATTTAAACTCTGTAACACAGATATTCGAAAACGGGAATACATTGACGTTTGACGGTCCAGCAAACTCCTTCAGGAGTTGATTTTATTAAATCCGTTTGATGAGAGATACCTGCATGACAAAGTTAACGTTCATGCCGCATTTAAATTCTGTAACATATATATTGAATTAACGGAAGCATATTAACTTTTAACGCCCCGCGAACCCCCTTAGGAGTTGATTTTATTAAAGCCGTTTCATAAGGGATCCTTCATGACATAATAAACGTTCATGCCGAATTTCAACTCTGTAACGTGTGATGGTGAATCGGTGTGCGACCGTGCGGACCATTTTTTCTTTTTCTGTGATTTATTATTATTATTTGACTAATTACTATTGTGATTTTCTACGACTATTATTATTACTACTTATTATAACTAGTATTATTACATTTATTTACTTATGACTAAAACCTAAAAACTATGGTGCTTATTATTTTACTTAAGGCCATTCTCCAAGGGTGCCCCCCACTTTTTGTAAAAAAAAGTGACACCGCCTGGCGGCGAGCAGCCGAACTAAAAAAATTCCTAGTGCAAAAAAATTTCAAAATTAAATTAAAATTATTAAAAAAAAAAAAAAAATATAAATTAATAATCTTTAAATAAATAAAAAAATACAGATGTTACGTTCTGGCTCTAATTAAATTTACATAAAAATTTTAGAAAATTTTTTTTTTGAAGTCTCGAATTATTTATTCGCCACGGTGGGCGAATAAACGGTTCGACACTTCTTAGAATCATAAATAAATAATAAATTAATAAATCGTTACTTTGTTGGCGATAACATTTTTATTCATCACCAACAATGTAACGGAAATCTCTTGCGATAAGAGAATCGCCGTGGCTCGCGGATAGTCTAAACAGATGACGACGCATGAGACCCGGGCCACGACGATTCTCTCATAGGAAACCTGAGATGCAACGTTAACACTTTGACGAATGTACTTAGTCGAGGAGCTGAAGAATCAGGGCAGTGGATCGCGAGATCTCAAAGAGCACGAAACTCTGTACAATTGACTGACTGATTCTTCTGTCTCCACCGGTTTAAAGGAATAAAACCTAAAATTTAACCTTTACATAAATCTTTTGTCTAAGAACCTTAAAGGGGCGAGCGCTTACTAGCTGTTCCACCCTTCCTTTGCTCAGAGCGCTAATCAGCAGTTCGGGCTCCTTCACCACCTATCATAACAACCTTTATGCCTCGAGGCCGACGAAGCAGAAGATCAGGACGTACTGTACAGCTCGGTCGCGTAATTCAAGGCGTTATCGCGGACCTTACACAAGGTCGACCGAGAATAAGATCTAAGGAAGTCCTTATCGAGCCGGTAACGCTAGTAATACCGCGAGTGGTCGCCAACGATTCGATTGAAATATCAAAATCATGTGCTGTTGAGCTTCCGAGCTCGTGTGTTGTTGAGCCTCCGAGCTCGTGTGTTGTTGAGCCTCCGAGCTCGTGTGTTGTTGAGCCTCCGAGCTCGTGTGTGGTTGAGCCTCCGAGCTCGTGTGTTGTTGAGCCGTCGAGCTCATGTGTTGTTGAGCCTTCAGGTTCTGGCGGTTTGTTCGACCAGTTACAATCACTTGTCCTCACGGAGGAGTCGAATCTCCAGAGTTCAGCCTGTTCGACCTCAGACGAGGCACCGAAGGAAAACCCGGTCTTCTGGACTGGCATCAGCGAGGGTTGGCAGTTGGTTTCTGTGGACGTTCCATCCGTCCATCCACTCAGTGGAAGCATCCCATTCCACGACCCACGGTACGGGTACTATTCTGAGGCCTATTTCAAGGCCACCGGCAGAGACGCATACGCACCGGCGGAGGAGAAGAAGTTACTCAAGAAAGGGATTATTTGGGCAAACTTATGGGGCCCATAATCTCCACCATGGTAAGTGACTAAACTTTTTGCATAAAATAAAGGAAGGTCAACAGCTGACGCACCTGGGGTCTATCGACACCCTAACGACGTCAACCTGGTCAAATAAAAAATTATTCTGTCTGATAATAGATAAGCCAGAATGTAACACAGATTTTATTTTAAAATCATAATTTATGATAAAAATGTCCTGAAACGTGAAATTAAGAAATTAAATTTTTAGTGACCTTGAACTGTCAATCTCGTATTTATTTTACAAAGGATATAACAAATTAGTGAAAAAATTTATCAAAAAAACGGCAACGTACTCGTAATTTTAAAGATATGTAGAATATTTAAAAAATAACTCACAGTAATTATAAATTGTCTGCTAAGCGTAATATCTTGAATAAATTTCAGCATGAAATTCATCATCTAGTAATATTTTATTTTGACAGATGTAAACAACAGGTCTGTACTCTATTTGGGGCGCATGAAGGGCGCTTGAATATAGTCGCGGGAAAAATTAAATTTGAAGCAATATTTTTTTTTTTCAGAAATAATATATAGAATAATGTATGCCTGCTTATGAAATATATATATATATATATATATATATATGGATTTATAAATCGTTATATATACTCATAACAGTCTTCGTATATATATATATATATATATATATATATATATATATATATATATATATATATATATATATATTTGGGTGCGTCATTTCGGAGCAGCATTTTTTTTTAAGTGCATGTAGAAAAAATCAGTTCAACACAAAAAAAAAATTTTTGCGCAAGAAAAAAAATTTTATGTCGATTACAGACCTAGCTCATTGAAAATTTCGATTTTCCCATTTAAATAACACGGGAAAAAAATTTTTTTTAACTGAGTATTTTTAACTCTTTAAAAAATCAAAAGATCAAATAGACTAATACATATTTTTGTAGGAAATTGAACGTTCTACAAAAAAGGTCTGTTATCATTTTTTGATAAATCCACCTGTTAAAAAGTTATTAGAGCTCTAAGTAAAGTTGGTGATTTTTTTACTTTTCCGACGAAACTATCAGACTTATCACAAAATGTTGTGAGATATTTTTTGTTGACAATTTTATTCTCTACAAATTATTATTCGTAAAGATTTTTCAAATTCCGCATTTTTTTCTAGTTATTTTCATTTTAATTTCAAACTCTTAAAAAAGCGGTTCCGATTGATTTCAAGAGCTTGACATTGAAATGAAAATATCTAGAAAACAATGCGGAATTTGAAAAAACTTTACTGGAAATAATTTGTAGAGAGTAAAATTCTTAACAAAAAAGATTCCACAACAGTTTGTGATAAGTCTGATAGTTTCGCCGTAAAAGCGAAAAGATCTCTAACGTTACTTCGAGCTCTAATAACTTGTGAGCAGGTAGATTTATCAAAAAACGATAAGAGACCTTTTTTGTAGAGCGTTCAATTTCCTACAAAAATATTATTAGTCTATTTAATCTATTTATTAGTTAATGAGTTAAAATTACTTAAAGCTAAAAAAAAAAAATTTTCCCGTGTTATTTAAATGGGATAATCGAATTTTTCAATGAGCTACGTCTGTAATCGACATAGAATTTTTTTTTTTTTGCGCAAAAACTTTTTTTTTTTGTGTTGAACTATGATTTTTTCCACATGCACTTAAAAAAAAAAAATGTTGCTCCGAAATGAAGCACCCTAACATATATATAATTATGCATATAAGTCTTCGTGTATATATATATAATTATGCATGATATTATTCATCATGTAAATATTAATTTGTATCATTTAATCATGTCTGGCTAGTCCATTATATCTGAAGCTATACACATGAAGCTACGCATAGGTCTATACATGATTACATATGTAATCAGATCTGATTATGAATTCATGTACAATTAGATACAGGTATGTATACATATAATTAGGTTCGATCAGGCTTGACCGACATAAACTCGGATATACGTATGTATAAGTCTATATATTACGACTGCCCAATTTCAAAACACAGTAACTGATAAAAATAAATTTTTTTTAATATGTATTGAATCATGTCCAGAAGACTCTACTGGAACTAAAAATACTAAAAAATCGATTTTGAAAAATTTGTCCCTTACTGTGTTTTGAAATTGGACAGCCGATTAATCGTTCTGATTCAGCTTGTTTTATATAAAACCTGAAGAAATCAAAAACTTATTTTTTTTTTTTGGCTCAAATTTTTTTTAACTTCCCGCTAAGAAAATCGAAGATTTTCGAAAATTACGGGAAGTTATTGTTTTCACTCCGATTTTCGAAAATCGAGTTTTCATCAGATGTCGACGTTTTGAGGTCCTAGGAAGCTGTTCTGACTATTTTCAGATTGATTTTTTTCAGTTTTCGGGCACAACCACAAATCGATAGTACATGACAAAATAAAAATTCAGTCAGAAGATTAGCTCAAATTCAATTTTTAGACGAATCTCATTGCGATTTTTAATTTCCCATTTAAATAACATGGGAAAAAAAAAGTTTTAGTTAGTTTAGTAAATTTTTTAACTCGGCAATGGCTCATTATACAGATAAGCCCAGTATACATTTTTGTTTGATGGATAAATCCATCTGTTCAAAAGTTATTGGAGCTGGAAGTCAAATCTATAATAAATTTCCAGATCTTTTTACGTTTCCAGCAAAACTATCAGACTTATCAAAAAGGGCATAGGATCTTTTTTATAGACAATTTTATTTCCTACAAATTATTTGTAACAAAGTTAATTCAAATTCCGCATTGTTTTCTAGTTATTTTCATTTTAATGTTAAGTTCTCAGAATAGATTAGAAGACTATTATTTTTACGAGCTTGGCATTAAAATGAAAATAACTAAAAAAAAAGGCCATTCGGCAGCCGAAATGGAAGGTAGATTTTTCAATTAATTGATATAAAAAAATAGTTTTATACATACATATCTTGTTAGTGTATAGTCATGATATGAAATTAGACTCGTTTTCTAGGAGTGAGGGTAAAAAAAGACAACGATTATTATTGATAGAGAACTTCAGATAGTTGATTTGACATAACATTATACAGGTAATGTACCAAACTAACCTTCACATAAATAAAGTATTGAAAATTTAATTAGTATGAGATCATAATTGTAATCGCTGTTACTATGATAAGCCCAGTTAAAATAACAATAATACTTTCAAAATATAAAATAGCTGTGAAATTAACAGGTTCTTTTGTTTACAATAAAATACACGTGACAAAATTGTATTATAATGGGAAATTCATAAGTTATGTGGAATGAAAACCATATTTTCAACATTTTTGATTTCATTAAAAAGTTCAAGGGTATCAAATTATTGGAAGAAATAGTCAAAACATAAAGCTTAAGGTCATTAATGCGAGATTATTAGTCAAGCTTTTAGATACTTTTTACGGAATTTGTGTATAAATATTAGTTTTGAAGTTATATGAGCTTTAGCGTTGATTAAAAACTGATTTTTACGAAAAATCATGAAAATTTCAAACAGCCATAATTTCAAAACTATTCGAGGGATTCAGCCCATCTTCGAACCTGATCAAGGTAATCGCCTATAGAATAAGTGTAAACAATTTCATCAAGATCCGATAAGAACTGTGAGTGCTATTCTAATGACAAGACAAGTGATAATCATTGGGAGTAGAGGTACATTTGATACATTATAAGTAATAAAAGAAATACTTCTAAAATATAAAATAGCAGTGAAATTTACAGGTTAATTTGTGCACAATAAAATACAACTGACAAAACTGGATTATAATGGAACAAGCATAAGTTCTGTGGACTGAAAACCATATTTTCAACATTTTTTGATTCCATTAAAATTTTCAAGGCTATGAAATTATTGGAAGAAATGGTCAAAATATAAAGTTTGAGGTCATAAATTAAAGCTTATTAGTCACGCTTTAAAATACTTTTTGCAGAAATTATCTATGAGTTGTAGTTTTAAAGTTATATGGACTTGAAAGTGATTTAAAATTGATTTTTTCGAAAAATCGTTGAAATTTCAGACAGCCATAACTTCTAAACTAATCGACCGAATCAGCCCATCTTCGAACTTAACCGTGGTAATCACACATAGAATAAGTGTAGGAAATTTCATTAAGATCGGATAAGAATTGTAGACGCAATCGTGTCCTCAAAAGTCGGTTCTATTACATAAATATATATATACATACATATATAAATTTTTCAACGAATGGTATTTTTGAACTCTATTCAAATAATTATGATAGTTTATGACGAAATCCCTTGTAAAATCGACTATGAGGACAAATACAATAGTTAGATTTTTAAAAAAATCTACTTAATAATGCGGAATTTCAAAAAACTTCATTGAAAATAATTTATAGGGAATAAAATTGTCTAGAAAAAAAAAAAATATCGATTTTTTTTTGGAGCACTCTAATATATACCTATATCTAATTACACATGGGTTCATAGTCAGATCTGATCACATGTACTCATGTATAGACTTATGCGTAGCTTCATGTATAGCTCCAGATCTAATGTACTAGCCAGACATGATTAAATGATACAAATTCATATTTACATGATGAATAATATCATGCATAATTATATATATATATATATATAATTATGCATAATATTATTATTATAGTATATATGTATATACGAAGATTGTTATGAGTATATATAACCATTTATAAATCCATATTCTGAAAAAAATAAATATTGTTTCAAATTTAATTTTTCCCGCGACTATATTCAAGCGCCCTTCATGCGCCCCAAATAGAGTACAGACCTGTTGTTTACATCTGTCAAAATAAAATATTACTAGATGATGAATTTCATGCTGAAATTTATTCAAGATATTACGTTTAGCAGACAATTTATAATTACTGTGAGTTATTTTTTAAATATTCTACATATCTTTAAAATTACGAGTACGTTGCCGTTTTTTTGATAAATTTTTTCACTAATTTGTTATATCCTTTGTAAAATAAATATGAGATTGACAGTTCAAGGTCACTAAAAATTTAATTTCTTAATTTCACGTTTCAGGACATTTTTATCATAAATTATGATTTTAAAATAAAATCTGTATTTTTATATTTATTTAAAAGTTATAAATTTATATGTTTTATTTTTTTTAATAATTTTAATTTAACTTTGAAATTTTTTTGCGCTAGGAATTTTTTTAGTTCGGCCGCTCACCGCCAGGCAGCGCCACTTTTTTTTCACAAAAAGTAGGGGGCACCCTTGGAGAATGGCCTTAATAACTATTTTTCTTATTCTTCTATGACTACTTATGTTACTTAAATTACTACTGTGTTTTTTTTCTTAATACTAAACTATTACTACATATTTTTATGGCTGTATTTATTATTTATTGCTATTATTAACATTATAATTATTGTTTATTTTATTGCGAGTATTATACTATCAGTATGATTCCAATGTTTGTATTATTATTATTATCAGTACGAGTTTATATGAATGCGCGCCGAGCGAAAATTATTCCAAGTCCCGAGCCAGCGAAATCAAAGGAAAAAGGTAAAACGTGAAAAAAAGGATTCCGAATGAATCTTTTAAAAGATTAAAGAGATTGAAAGAATTATAAAATAAGACAAAATATGAGAAATAAAATGTGAAAGTTAAAATTGACTTTGAATTTTAATCGCTTATTCTTTCATTTTCTTTCCATTCGCTCGCGAGTGTGTAAGCCGCACGGCTAATTTTCTCCGTATCGAGTGTTTACTTAAACGCTCAAAAGCATTCTTTTTCTTTCAAATCACTTTTATATTTCGTTAAAATTATTTTTTTTTTACAATTCCCGTTGATTCATCGATCAGAACTTAGAAGAATTTCAGTCTTTTAAATATTATTTCATCGCCCTGTGGAAAAATCCTGATAGATCCAAATAAAATACGATGATTGATTGGAAGTTATGATAAACTATTGTGTTTTTGAAACAGCAATTCCGGAAACTTACAGATGAACGAAAAAAATCATAGACTTATCGGATTCAATCTGGTACAGGAACGACGAATTGGAGTGTATCAGTATTTCCAATTAACAATGATCCAGAATTGCGATACTAAAGTTTACCGATAGAGTTAATGAGGTTGTATCAGTAAATTACACATATTTGTTGTATACTTTTCTATGGGATTTTGATGAGAAAAATGGATAAAAAAGCAAAATAAAGTACTGAGAGTTTCGACTTATTGTTTTGATTGGGAGATTACTGATAAGTTCATAAGGTTTTTTATGAAAATTTATGAGAAATATGCACTATGTACTGTTCAGTATTTTTCCATTCTGACATATCAAACTCTATCGGATAATTCGAATCAGATTGTATGAGGTCGATCGAAATACAGATTGTTCTTTCGCGTGCTGTTTAAAAACAGATATTGCAGATAAAGTTAATCGTTTTTTAATATATATATATATATATATATATATATATATATATATATATATATATATTTCATTAAATAAAAAATAACGCATCTTATAAGAATCTATGAGAACGTATTAGCAATATCAGGTTAGTCTTTTAATGTACTATTTTATTTTAATATTACATTAGAGTTTTTTAGGCATTGATAGCAGAAAACGATCAGATTGAAAGAGCTTTCCATTGTATCCAAATACAATATTTATATCTACGTACTGTTTATAAACAGTAATTACGGATTATATTGATCTTTTTTTAATGTTTATTTATATGTATTTTCCTAAACCAAAAATAATACGGCTTATAAAAATCTATGAGAAAATATCAGCAATATCTGTATAGCATTTTAATGCATTATTCCATTTCAGTATTACAGTAAAGTTTATCAGGTAATCCAAATAAGAGAACGATCAAATCATATGCGGTTGATCCTAATACATTTTCTTCAGTAACATACTGTGTGAAAACAGTATTTGCGAATATATTTTATCTTTTGTATAGTTATTTAATGTATTTCACGAAATAAAATATTAATATGTGATAAGAATCTATAAGCATATATTATCAATGTTATAAAAGTCTTTAAATGTACTATTTCATCTTGACGTTGCATCTAAATTTACCAGATATTCCAAATTATAAAATGATCAGATGGTATGGTGTTGATCACAATACATCTTTTTCATTCACGTACTACTCAGAAACAATAATTGAGAATAAATTTGATCTTTTTTTAACAATTACTTATATGTACCATACTAAAACCAAAAAACTAAAACTTTAAAGTCTATAATAATTTATTTATTTATTATTAGTATCTTTAGTTAACAGTTATCAACATCATTAGCAGTAAAATTTATTAGCAATAATTGTACTCTGTTATGTTACTTAACTATATTTATTATTTAAAAAATTAAGAATAGATAAAAAAAAAGTTTAGTTATTGCCGTGTTTATTGCTACTAGTTTCACTTTCAGAATTCGTACTTTCTTCACCAGAACTGCTACTAGCACTGCTACTGTTACTGGAGCTAGAAACTTCTATCCGTTTCGTGCCTTTTCCCTTTTTCGTTGATCCATTAGCCTCTTTCACTATTTTATCAGGCTTTTCCTCAGTTTCTGTAACATACGAATATTGATGTACTGAAAATAAACTTTGAGGCAAGAAAATGTTTAAATGTAATTTTCATCTAGAAAACTAGGTTTAAACATTTTATATGACTTTTCATTTAATTGTCGATTCTCCTGATTAAGAAAAATTATTTGAAATGATTCAAACAAATTTGAAATGAGTTAAAACAATTCGAGTCGACTAATTTATAGATATACATTTAGCATGGATTAAATCATTTTTCTTAATCATGGGGAATATCAATATACGAATAACATAGATAAATTTAAATAATTCTCACTTTTGGGTAGTATTTTTTTCGGTCGTTCTAAGTCTGAAATTTAATATATTTCAGGAAGCAAAAAATAAACCGTAATTTTACGCATGCAAATAAAGTCCAATTAATACAGAAATATTTAGAACAAACAACTGGGGAAAAATGAAATTTTGTATTGTTCCTTTTAAATTTTAAAGGAATCAAAAATTGAAGGAAATAAAAGACTTTTTCTAATTTTTTATACTGCTTATAGTCACAGATTGTTTAAATAAATGAAAAAAATTGAAAAATTAAAACTCCTCTAAAACTTTGTTACAGATCTAAAAAGTTTTTTCATTTTCAAAATAAATAGACAATATTAAAACTAACTTAAATTATTTCTGCAGATTTTATAGACATCTTTTCAGAATACATTAAAATTAAAATTGATAATTGATTGTTAGCAGACAATAATATAATGAAAAGAAAAACAAACCCACCCAAGCATATAGCTAACAATTTTTCAATGGAATCTAGGAGATTCTATTTATGAAACTGGAGATTCCGATAAATTCCCATCAATCACGACACTTGTTCAAACCAATTTATCATTGCAATTATAAACTCTCTTATTATCTTTTTAATCAATAATTCAATTAGCTCAATCGTAAGTGAAACAAACAATTTAAAAAATCTCTTAAATATCGATACACATTAAAAAATCACTTAGTAATTTTTTATAATGTAAACTGAAATTAAAAATTGGTTTGCAATGTTTAAAGTAAATACTGCAGTGCCTACTGTTTTAAAAACACTGACAAAGTTAAACAATAATTATAAGAAAGTTAAAAATTTCTTATTAATTTACGAAGTTTTTGATTATCAAAGAATGATTATTCTTACAAATTATCAATTATCATATTCAGTTTTTCGAACGACTATAATTAAAAACAGAAGTTTCCGAAACTAATTAACTTTTTTTATCTTATTTCTTGTAAAATCAATAATTAGGATTAAACAATCAGTACTTACATAGTCTGGTGTAGATGTATTATGGTGGGTTATATTAGGAGAACACAGAACGCACATACATTACTTACATTTGTGTCAATATAGCACGATGAACGGCCAAGAAACAACTGACAAGACAGCGTGGCTACCGGCCTAACTTCGGTCGGCTCTAGTTATGTACAATCGAGTCGCGTTATAAGTCCGCTTAGTGTCTCTCTCATATTAACGTGAGTCTGGTTAAAAGAAAAAGATACTAGCCGGACTTATAACGCGATTCGACTGTATTTACATTGTGTCTGACAAATTCTTTACCCCTACCACCAGCATTGTCTACTACACACAATTTCCAATACAATACATTAACATATATCATACACTATTACAGAATATTTTCCATGAATTATTTTTCAGTATGCAAATACTCAATTTCCTGGTACTTGCCCTGTTTGTGAACGAATACTTTTAAAGATATAATTAAAGTTTTATAATATTAAGAAACCACCAAAATTACATAATTTTTATACTTAAAAGTTGAGAAATAAAATGCTATTTTCTCAGAATAAATTCGAATGACGATTATTAATCTAAGTTATTATCATTTTTTCCAAAATATAAATCAAAACACAAAATTTATTTATGATATCTAGTAACTTAAAAACAAAACGATTTTTTTTTTTCAAACAATTTTAGAGTATATCTAATTATTTATTATAGTTATAAGTTATAACACCTAACGTACAAAAAAATAATTAAAATTATAGAGAATGTTGATAACTACTTTAATGGGATTTATTGGATTTTACGATCAAAATAGTAAGTCCGTATACGATCCTTTCAAGCACGAAAATTGGTAATTGTGCTAATAAGGCTTCTTGGATTTTACAGGTAAAACTATCCTGGTTAAGAGCCCAATTGGGATCCAATTAAGTTAAATCGGAATGAATCGAGTTCAATCGGAAAAAGTGCATAAAAATAAAAATATTATTTTCCGATTGAAACCGATTGATTCCCACTAAAATTTGTAATTGGAATGAATTGGTTCCAATCGGTAAATAATATTTTTATTTCGTTAGTTTTTTCCGATTGGAACCGATCCATTTCGATTAAAAATTTTGAACGAGAATCGATTGGTTTTACTCAGAAAATATTATATTTAACGAAAATTTCCGATCAAATCCTATTGGTGAATCGGATTTCTCAACCATGGTGTAAATCCCTATACGATCTACTTAATGATAAGATTTGTAACTTTTTTAATTCAATTTTAATTAGAATTAAAAAAAAAATCTATTTCTATACTTCAATCAGAAAAACTATTGAAATTTTCAGCTCAATTGTAGGGAAATAAAACAAAAAAAAGTTTTTTTAACTGGTGATGCACATTAAAACAAATTCATATCAATTTTCCGTGATAATAGTGTAAATAAGTCAGAAATTATTAGAAAAGTTTCAAACGAAAGAAATTGATTCTTACTACATAGAAAATTTTCTTACCAACTTATGAATAATATTGAAATAATGTGTTTATTATAACTATTACAAAAAACCAAAAAAAAAAAAAAAGAAACCTGCAATTGCTTATAGATACAATTACAATTCATTTAATGAAATGTCAGATTCAGTTATTAGAATCTAATGTGTTTTTGAAACAGTATTTTCTTATAAAGATCCACAAAATAATCACATTTATGTATTGTAAATACATTATTATAAACGATAAAGATAGAAAAATTAGATGAGCAATTACTGTTAGCTTCAGATAGGGAAATTGAGTAGATCATCCAGTGTAATATTGACACATTTATTAGCAGAATATCCTGATACATATATGTCTTGTACAACCTAAATGTATGTACAGATAAAAAAATATAGCTTCTAGTAACTGCGTATACTTATAAGATCACTATTTTGATCTGGCTGTATTTAATCCAATAAATAATCTACCTGGGAATCCGAGTAAAATCCAATCAATGAAAAAAAATAAAAGAATCCTCTAGATTACCATATGGAAAACCCGTATAGAATTCAATTTTCGGAATTAACAGATAAGTTACGATAGAATTTCTATCTGAGCATTTTTCGATCCAGATAGACCTATCAGGATTCTTATTGGAATTTAACATTTTCTATCAGATTTTTTCCACAGGGCGTCTTTCAATTTCCTTTGATTTTAACGATTTGGACTTAGAATAATTTTTCTTTCACCACATTTACGTGAGCGTCGCTAAAGGGCGATAGAAATTATTCTTTTCATATGTATGGCGGATGGGCCAGGTAATAAAACCGCTCATAAAAGCCTGTACAGGCAACTTAGTCTCCTTGGAGAGTGTTTTGAGGAAGAACATTCCCAGGACACGTAGGAAGCTCACTTACCAGGAGTCCGACCGGACCAGGTAAGCGAATCTTTACTCTCTTTCGGAGGGTTGAGGGTCCCCACTCCGAGGCCTTCTGCCAAAGGGTGGTAGGCGAACTTATCCGAGTAGGTGGGGGTTAGACGGAGACCATCCGCTTACCCTCTGGGAGGGGAATTCGTGCAGGGCCGACGGGGAAGTCGACCAGACACCCCTGAAGCAACCCGGGCGAGGGTAGCACCGCGTTATTAGACCACGTAACTTTTTGGTGTGTGATTGTGTAAATTTAACCGCGAAACCGTGATAATTATAATAATAAGAATAAACCGTGATTAAACCGCATTTTAATATTGTAGAGGTAGTAGAACGGGGCTTGAAGCCCATGTAAAAAGATTCGTTTAAATAAAGCGTTTTGTTTATTGTTCTCTTTAAGAAACTGTCTCTATTTTTAAAAACCCCTTTTCAACCCTGGGCTACGGCGAGTAAATCTGAGCAAAAAGGGGTAGTTGTTTTCTATCTTTGTTTATTAATTAATTGGAAAATTTGATTGAACCAGTTTATCGCGTCTTCTTGATTGATATTTTTTTTAGTAACAAATTGATACTTGTTAATTGAATACTTAACAATAAAGGATTAATTAATAAATATTTAATTACTACTAAACTAAAAATAACCCAATTTTACCCGTTACAAACGTATTTATTTGAAAAACAGGAGCATATTAACGCTTGTCGCCCACGCAAACCCCCTTAGGAGTAAATTTTCTCGAAGCCGTTTTATAAGGGATACCTACATAACATAATGAACGCTCACACTCAATTTCAACTTTGTAACACATATATTTTAAAAACGGGAGTATATTAACGTTTGATGCCCCCCGCATCCCCTTTTGAAAGCCGATTTTATTATAGCCATTTAGTGGGGGATACTGACATGACATAATAAACGTTCCCGCTGAATTTCGAGTCGGTAACACCTACACGCAAAAAACAGGAGTATAAACGTTTGACACCCCCTGGAACCCCCTTAGGAGTTGAGTTTATCAAAGTCATTTCATGAGGGATCTCTCCATGACATAATAAACGTTCATGCCCAATTTCAACTTTGTAACGCATATATTTGAAAAATTGGAGCATATTACCTCTTGACGCCCACGCAAACCCTGTTAGAAGTAAATTTTAGTAAAGCCCTAATGAGGAATACTAACATGACATAACAAACGTTCACGCTGAATTTTGAATCCGTAAGCCTTATAGTTCCAGAGATACTATATTAAAAAGATTTACATTCTCACTTAGTTACAAATAAGTTAGATTAGACACTTTTATATTGACTGTTTAAAAAAATGTGATATACGATTCAGTTGAGAGAAACAATTGATAAATAAAACAAAATCTAATCTATAAAAAAAATATAAAAAACAATTGACGCTAATGGAATAAAAACAATTTATGGCTGGATTTTAACTGTTTTTTTATTATACTTTTAGAAAAATA
This sequence comes from Microplitis deprimator, assembly GCA_964016945.1. Classification (NCBI taxonomy): domain Eukaryota; kingdom Metazoa; phylum Arthropoda; class Insecta; order Hymenoptera; family Braconidae; genus Microplitis; species Microplitis deprimator. The sequence continues at coordinate 3,417,457 of OZ024714.1, forward strand.
ATTTATATACCCGAATTCTGATTCATAATTGATTCAAAAAGTAGTCTATATTTTAAGTGACAGCATCTTGTATATGTGTAAAAAATTTCATCTCAATCAGATAAGTGGTTGATTAGTCATAAAGGTACAAACCGACAGAGAGTCAGGCAGACGAAAATTCCAAAAAGGGTAGATACAGTATGAGTAGGTCATAAAAATGATATTTGATGCATAATTCGCAATAAAAACACCATGTACAGACAAAGCCTATAGATTTATATATTAGTATATATATATATATATATATATATATATATATATATATATATATATATATATATATATATATATATAGTCTTTTATACATAATTATATAGCAATTATATTTCATTGTATGTAATGGCATATAATCATATGTAATTAAATTATATATTTTATAAATATAATTCTATGTAATTATTAGACTGGGCCAAAAAAATCGACTATTTTTTTTCTCTTTCGATACTGTGAAAATATTATTCCTGGCAGCCAAAAAAAATTATTGTAAAAGTTTGAGCCCTTAATATTGATATTAACAGGTGTATTGTTACGACTTTAAGTTTTTTGAGAGAAATTTAATTTCTTACCCAAAACTCGTAAACTATCTTTCTGAAAAATTTGAGCAATGTATATTTTTAAAGGAAATTAAATTCCCTACAAAAAATCTCTACTAAAAATATTGAAATTTTTTTTAGTCAAGATATATATTCTTAAAGTAAATTTAATGCTCTACAAAAAAGGTCTCTTAACATTTTTTTCCAAATTCACTCCTTCGAAAGTTATCCAAGGTTGAAGTTGAGTCAAAACGACTTCAATAACCTGATAATTCAATAAACAAAAAATTTCTAAAACAAAAAAACAAGTTTCAATTTTTTTTTTCTTGGATTTTTTTTACATTTTTTGTAAATTTTTTTTTTTTTCATCTTTTCCTTGCATTTGGTGAGTAACAAACGTAAAAATTTAAGAAAAGTCGTAAAAAAATTATTTTTTCATTTTGATTGATTACACAATTAAAGGAACAAAACTTGTTCCTTTAATTGTTTAGCAAAACTTTGATCGATGATTCCCAAAAAACGGTTCGATAAATTATTTTGAAAATTTACAGGTTTCTTGGGGGTACATTAAGCTAAAAAAGTCCCTGGCAATATTAGTCTTTTCATCTATATTTACAGAGTAGCGGTTGATTTACTAAAAAACCAAAAAAAGTCATTTTTTTGTACTTACTTCTAATGGATCTTAAAAATAAAAAAAATTTTTTTTTTTCAAAAAAATGGTGAGAGGGTCTTGTAGGGAATTTATTCGAATTTTTAACGCCGCCCTTCAACTTACTGTGCGATCATTGGTACCTGAAATATCGATGATCAAAGCCAAAAGGATCATTTTTTGTTTGAAGGCTGATATCTCTGCGACAAATCGTCCTACGAGGTTAAAAAAAATGCCAAATTGAAGCTGAATAAATTTGCTAAACGATCTATGAATCGGTTTAGTTGGAAAATCTTTCCACGGTCCGTAAGCTCTTCGGAAAAAAAAAAAATTTTTTTAATTTTTTTGTCTCGCGGTATTTCTCATGTTTGCGCAATAGCCGAAGCTCTTAAAAAATTTTGAAAAAAATGCACCGAAACTAGAGATTTTAAGCTATAAAATGCTTTTTTTAAAATCTCGATACGATTATTTTTTACCAAGTTACAGCCTTCCAAAAATTACTAAAAAATTTATAAAATTTTTCTGTTCCTTTAATTTTTTTGCGTGAGTGTAATTATCAAAACATTAATATAATAAACAATAATATTAGTAAATTCAGAATTAAATCATAATTAATTAATCAAAATAATGTAAATATTTAATTAATAATAAATTATACTAAATAAAATGCGCTTTATTTTAGCTAGGAGGTGTTGTTAAATTCACGGCGAGATGGGAAAGCGCGCGCAGCGATTCACGTTTGAATCGCTACGTGACAAATCAATAACGACAGTTATTCTTGAACGATCTGAACTATTTTTTTAAAAATGCAGATAAATTAGGAAATTCCTGTTTAAATGATGAAGATTGCAGTGACATAATGCATGGAAAGTGTTCGAAAGATGGAAATTGTGTCTGTAGATCAAATAATATTATAGTTAACGAAACATCTTGCCAACCGTCATTGGGATCATTTTGTTGGAAGGACGAAAAATGTGCAACCAATCATTCATCTTGTATTGATAATGAATGTCGATGCGACGAAAAATATTTCCAACATTCAAATGATCATTGCTTACTATGTAATTAAATGAATATCAAAACTAAAAATATTATCAGTATCAACTGATATTTATTGTTAATATTTCAGTAATAGGTTCATCTTGTAAAACGGATTCTGATTGTGACACAATAGAATTTTCTTTTTGTTCGAAAGACAAAATTTGTAGTTGCTTACAGTCTACATTGCCCAATCATAATCAAACATCATGTTTACAACAATTGAATCAACATTGCGACTCAGATGATGACTGTAAAGTTGAACACACACTATGTATTGATAACGAGTGTAAATGCAAATCACAATACCAGAACATTTGGAATATTGAATGTAGAGAACGTAAGTCTTAATTTATTTTACTCACAATTCGAAATTATAGCTATTTAATTTTTATATCCGTGAAAAAATATTTTTATATAATTCATGATGAAATGCATGGTGAATCCATGTAAAAAATGCATGGTGTTGAACGCCATGAATTTCTTACCGTGTATAGTTTTTTTTAAAAAACGTCTATTGCGTGAGCCTTATTAGTCGGCATATTCGCACGAGAGGGGAATAAATGTGCAGGTTCAGTACACAATTTTTTATTTGACTTTCATCAGCGACCTTAGACGCATTGACAATATACATCGGGTGGAGGTAAAACACATTTACCGACTTTACATTGAGTACAGTGCGGGTATCGTTATCTTATAGGCTTAAATACAAGCAATTGTCTTTTGAAATTTTTTTAAACAACATAGTACCCAGCAACGCATTCTTTGTGCATGAATTTCATTAAATATTTAAATACATCATTGAAACTAATCAGAAATAAGTAATCTTTATAATTAAGCTTTTCAGATTCGGTTTGAGGTATTTAATGATATATTTTTTATGTCAAATTTTACTATTCGCGCTAAATGATTAATCATAAATAGTAAATGTTTGTACTTAAATAAGCTTTAATCACATTTATGAATAATTTATATTTATTTTTCACAATACAGGATACTTAGGCATGCCTTGTATATATACTTCAGACTGTGTGAAATTCATTGGCAATTCAGAATGCTCTCAAGATAAGAAATGTGTATGTGTATACGATCATTATCAAACGAATGATAAGACATGTGCACCAATACTTGTTAAAGGTAATAACCATGCTGGTCAGAAAACAGTTTTTATTCTAATTTCAGCAGTCAATGCAGACTTAGTGATATTTATTAAGGATGAAGATAATTAAACGTAATTCCACCTAGGCTCTGATAGCTCAGCTAGTGACGCAGCTAGTAACGGAACTTCCATACCCGGTAAAGCTTAATTTGAATGACCATGATCAGCTTTAAACCTAATTTTAATTTCCTTGACCTCATATTGTTAATCTCATGATACTATTTCGTATTAACCTCATAAGCCTCTTTTATAATTTCATAAAAATCTCAAATCGAGAAATGATGGCTTATTCGGACTGTAGGGTAACATGTTTTTACTCTACAAAAGTATTATTGAGATAAATGACATTCATTTTATACACGCGGAGTAGCTAAGCAATCTAAAATTCGTTGCCAGTATAGTTCGCGGCGATATGGTCTCGTTCAATCGTTTATATCTATTGAAAATGAACGGCTTTCTACGAATTTCCGTATATTTAACTAATAATAAGATGTTATTATAATTATAATGGACTATTTATTTTTTCTACTGTGTAAAAAAATAGGATATTGTTCCAAAGATTCTGACTGCACTAACATAGGAGAAAAGTGTTCTCATCACGAATGCGTTTGTGAGGACAATTATATCAGATTTAATGAAACAATGTGTGAACCTCTTTTGGATGGTTATTGTTCAAAGAATGAAGATTGTTTGGTCGAAAATTCAATTTGTGTAACGAATAGATGTCATTGTGAGCATGAATACTCCCCACAGTCTTATTATGGATGTGTACTCGGTGAGTAATAGTATATTACACACCAAGGGAGGAAAATAGGACATTTCAAACCACGTGTATAATTGCCTGCCCCAGCCGAAGGCCAGGATGGCAAATACGCGGATTGGAACGTCCTACCTTCCTCTGTGGTGCGTATACAATTTTTCACCACATCTGTACCTGGAAGTTTAGATTTTGGCCTCTGTTTAAAGGAAGAATGTCGCATGCGATAATTTTTAACATTTGACTTCTCATAAAAGAAAAGAACAACTTTCCTCCATCCAAACAAAGCAGGAATGTAAACTTTCGGCGCAGGTATGGTGAAAAATCACACCAGCACACAAAAAAATGGTTTGGACATTTAATTAGATCTACCTAAGGTTACGTATTTCAATGCGCTGAATCCAAATATGGAGATCATCTAGCTCGTCAAGCCTCCAAAATAATCTTCAATTGTAGAGAAACGCCAAAAATGGCTAAAAACCGCAAAAAATGCAGTTATGCAAGCGAAAAAATTATTTAGGACCGAAATCAAGTATGTTTCTTATGTATTTTGATACGCTGAATTCGAATATGGAGATTATTTTGCTCGTCATGCCTCCAAAATTAGAGTAAATTGCAAAAAACCGCTGAAAATCGCTAAAAATGCAGTTATCGCAAACGGAAAAAATTTCTTAATCTAGATCAAGTAATTTTAATTTTACGTTTTTTGCGTAGAGTCCAAATCCGCAGTCGGTTTGGCTTGTACATCCTCCAATTTTGGATAAATTTCGAAAAAAACGGTAAAAATAGCAAAAAATGTCGACTTTCCAATTTTCTTGATACCAACTCTCCATTTCACTTATGTCTTCATTAAATCGTTCTCCTTGCTCTTCACTGTAGTCTTCAAGTTTTTCAGAAAAATGGTCGAGGTGGGAATGTAGAAAGTGCAATTTGAGATTCACTAAGCAATCCAAGTTTCAGTAATTTTCCAGAAATTCTTCAACTAAAGTCTTGCAAATCTTACTTTTAATAGAAGTTTGGTGAAACATTTATAAAACTTAGTTAAGTTGTTTTTTGACTAACGGAGACAATTTTATGGTAAAAGTTATCATCAAGTTATAGTACAATTTTTAAACTGAATTTTATGACAGAAAATATCATTTAAATTATTAAATAAACAATCTGAATGGTAATATCTACCAACTATAAAGTACAATGTACAATTATTTTTGATAATCAGAAATTATAACTTACTATCTTAAATAATTACTACTATTATAAACATCGTAATTCTTGATAACCTGACGGTAATAGTTACTATCAGCTTAAATAACGATGACCATCTAAGCTAATAAAAAATTTTAATATCAGCGTGATAGTCTGACGCTTGTCTATGTATAATTTGTTTAACTGTGGAAGTGATTAATTTCACACACACACACTCACACACACCCACACATACACACACACAGCGAGCGCACTCATACACACGCACACATGCACACACATACGTGAGTGCACAAATGCACACACATACACGCGAGTGCACTCATGCACATGCACACTCACACCTGCGCACACATGCACACACTATTGCGCGCGTGCACTCATGCACTCCCACATGCACACACTCACGCAAGCACACTCATGCACATACATATTCTTAGTTAAGAATTTTTACAACTTTGAATGGTAATAGTTAGCATCTTCGATAGTAACCGTCACCATCATCAATTGTAACTGTTATCATTTACAGTGGTAAAACTAATCATTTTACGGGTGAAAAATTTTATTACCATTTTAAATAGTTAAAACTAAACATTTTGTATTGTAGATAAAATAATTAATTTCTCTCCCCGGGAAAAAATCATCAGGTCTGATCATGCATGATCATGCGTTAATCTCATGCATGATCATGCCTGAATATTGGCCAGCCATGAGCATGCATGATCAAGGCTGGTCAGGCATGATTGTGCTTTTTCGTGCACGATCACGCATGCTCATGGCTGAGCAATATTCAGGCATAATCAGGCCTGAGCAAGCACAATCCCTCAAATTATTAAAAAAAAATAAAAATAATGATAAGTCAATTTTAAATTAACTTATTTTGTGAGTATTATTGTGTAATTAATGTTTACTGGTTGAAAAGTACTTTTGAAATTTTACCCGCGACGGGTTTCGAACCCACGGCCGTCATGTTAGGAAGCACGTCCGCTGTCCACTAGGCTGAACTATCTTATTCAGTTTACGACGATTTTTAACATCTTTTGAAACCTTAAGGTTATAAAAAATAAAATATTATTTAAACTTGATCTTGATTTGGTTATTAAATATTTTCTGAATAATGGATGAAAAGAATTGTAGTTGTCAATTACAAGCAAATTTAACAATTACATTAATCTTAATTGTTAATTAAAAAAAAAAGCAATTATATTGAGTTTCATTATCAATTTGGCAAGAATTTATTATTTCAGTTCTTTGATTAATCCGAAAAAACAATTTTTAATTTATTTCATTTACATTATTTTTCGGAAACAGAGATTGATTTTCGTTATGAATTGAACCAAAAATTATAAATTAAATATCTTTGATTGCCAATTTAAAAATGATGATTTTAACTACTATCATCAAAATAAAAAATGTTTAATTATTCGAAGTTTTTCATAAAAAATATATGATTATCCTTAATTAAAAACCTCACTTAAATCCGATTGAAGCTCGACCGGATTTTAATCGAATTCAATCGGTTCAATCGGAGATTTTAATCATAGATTTTAATCAAATTATTTGTAATAATTGGCCGTGCATGATTCATGCATTATCCATGCTTGAACATGCTCACCCTTGCCTGAATCAACGCATGATCATGCATGCTGATTTTTTCCCAGACAATTAATCTAAATGAAATGAATAATAAAATAAAAAGGAAACAATAATTATAATTAATCTAACAGTTTCTATTAACGACTAATTTTATTTACGGATATGAACGAGTATGCTTAATCATGCATGATCAAGCCTGAATATTCATAAATATTTTTCATTATTTGCATATAACCGTGAAAGATTAAGGTTGACCATGCATTGCCTTGTACGATCATGTCTGCACCGTGCATGATCATGGATGACAGAGCATGCTCCACCACGGCCTTTCTCGGGGGATTACATCTCTGGATACAATTATTTCTAACGTAAGTCATGAGCAAGCCTGATCTAGAATGAGTCATGCATGATCATGCTTGATCACGAATGAGTTATATATGATCAAGTATGAACCATGTATGGTCATGCATAACAGAGCATGCTCAATCATGACCTTTCCTGATAGATCATATCTCTGGATAGAATTATTCGTAACGTAAGTAATGAGCAAGTCTAATTTAGAATGAGCCATGCATGATCATTCTTGATCACGAATGAGTCATGTCTGGCCATGAATGAGTTATGCATGATCAAGTATGAACCATGTATGGTCATGCATAATAGGGCATGCTCAAGCATGACCTTTCCTGGTGGATCTTATCTGTTGATACAATTATTTCAAACTTAATGCATGCGCAAGCTTGATCTAGAATGAGCCATGCATGATCACGCATGAGTCATGCCTGGTTATGAATGAGTCATGCAGGGTCAAGCCTAAATTATGCATGAACCCTGCATGATCATGCATGGTGATTTTTTCCCGGGTCCTTGTAGATAATATTAAAATATAGTATCGTTCTTATCCACTTTAATAAACTGAACATGATTCCTTTGAAATTGTACTATAACACCCATAAATTATGACTGAAATAATAAAAAAAAACGACATCAATTGATTTTATAGTGTTCTTTGCTTGTATCGAACTCTTTTCTCTTCAAATTCTATAAAACAGTATATAAAAACTCTGGACAACAATGGCGATTGTTTCCAGTACTTACGAGAAAAGATTCTCACGATAAGTGATGCGAACTTAAAAGAGGGAATTTTCGATGGACCCCAAATTCGGACTTTATTTGAAGACGCAAATTCGTTGAAAAAATTAACGATACACGGAGAGAAATTAATTATTCTATCTACAATACAAAATTTTTAATTGTAACTATTTAAAATGGTAATAAAATTTTTCACTGGTAAAATAATTAGTTTTACCATTGAAAATGACAACAGTTACAATTGATGATGGTGACGATTACTATCGAAGATTCTAATTGTAATTAGTAAAAATTATAATTGTTACAATCGAAGATGGTAACTATTACCATTCAAAGTTGTAAAAATTCTTGACTAAGAATATGTGTGTGCATGTGGGAGTGAATGAGTGCACGCGCGCAAGAGTGTGTGCATGAGTACACTCGCGTGTGTGTGTGCATGAGTGCGTGTGTGTGTGTGCGTGTGTGTGTGTGCATGAGTGCGTGCGTGTGTGTGTGCGCATGTGTACGTGCGTGTGTGTGCAAGCGTGCGCGGGTGTGTGTATGTTTACATGTGTGGGCGCGCGTGTGTGGGAGAGTGCATGTGTGTGTGTGTGTACGTGTGTGTGTGAAATTAATCACTTTCACAGTTAAACAAATTACGCATAGACAAGCGTCAGACTATCACGCTGATATGAAAATTTTTTATTAACTTAGACGGTCATCATTATTTAGGCTGATAATAACTATTACCATCAGGTTATAAAGAATAACGATGTTTATAATAGTAGTAATTATTTAAGATAGTAAAAGTTATAATTTCTGATTATCAAAAATAATTGTGAATTCTATCATATAATTGATAGATACTGCAATTCAGATTGTTTATTTAAGAATTTAAATGATATTTTCTATCATAAAATTCAGTTTACAATTGTACTAAAATTTGATGATAACTTTTACCATAAAATTCTCTCCGTGTACTACTTTATGACTATTTTCTTACGATTTTCACCGTTTTTCCGAAATTTATCTAAAGTTGGAGGGTGTACAAGCCAAATCGATTGCGAATTTGGATTCTACGCATAAAAATTCATTAGGAAAATACTTTATCTAGATTAAGAAATCTTTTTTCGTTTGCATACTTGCAATTTTTTACTATTGTTTAGCCATTTTTGACGGTTTTTTGCAACTTACTCGAAATTTTGGGGTGAACGGGCCAAACTGACCAAAAATTTGGATTCAGCGCATCAAGATATGTAGCATTAGGTAGGTCTAGTCAGATGTGCAAACCACTTTTTTTCTGTGCCGGTTTTATTAGTGTTTATTTATAATTGTATCTATTTATTAATATTGACTTCAAGTATAAACAATAAAATTTATCAGTTATTAACATAGACAGAAAAATATATATAAAAAAAATAGTTCTTGTTATTTCGTAATATACTTATGCTCGCCAGACTTATACAGCTCGAAATTTTTCCGCCAATAAAATTCTTATCTTTACTTGGTATATAATTCCAATTTTTTTTTACTTGGAGTCGAGGTGGGTTTGACGTTAAAATTTATTTCAAATTAACCCCAAATTTTTTGCAGTATAGTTATTAATTATTTCTAGCATTAAAAGATTGAAATCTTACTTAATACTTTGTCAGCCGTTTCCAGTCTCTACTTGGCTGCTTGATCGGTTATTACAACATTTATCTAGAAGTAGCGCTCTTTATTCTAATAATTGAATTAATCACTGAGGCTGTCATTAAATTCTGCTTCTAAAGTCTTACTTGGAAAGGTATATCGATCATAGTGTTGAAAAAACTAATGAAAATAGAGCTGTTTAGTTGATAATCTGTCAAAAGTTTTTTTTTTTGACGGGATGAAAGTGTTGCACGATGAAATAAAATAGAAGAGGAATTTTGATTGTTCTATTCGAAAAAATTAATTTCCAATTATTTTCAAAATCAAATTGATAAATTTGTATTAATAATGAGCTTTAAAAAATTTATTTTACCTTTTCGGACAACCTTCTATTCAAGGAGAGAAGCGAATGCTATTTTCTTCAATGTATTATGGGAATAATGGCAATGTAGCGTGGTAACGCATATTTGGTAGACGCAGTTTTTATTTGACATAATATTTTTTCCGGTTGTGAATGGCAGTGACAGCCATGGCAGTTCTTTAAGTAATAATGAATAAGTATTTAGCTGATTTGATTTTTCTCGCGTAACTTTGATAACTATGCTATAAAATAATATTTAACCTTTGCGCGGTTACTATGAAACCGGGTGAATACCAGCAGAAAAATGGTAATCATTACTATTCTCTCCGTGTTGGCAGCGTTTATATTAAATATATTCATGAGTTAAAATATCAAGCTTATTGTCACATGGAAATATTAGTACTCTATCAAAAAAATCCATGTAAGATTGCATGAGTACCCATAGGAATTCATAGAGGAACCTATGGAATCATGTAAGAGTCCATAGGAGTTAATATAGAAGTGTATAGATGTATATAACAATCCAAGTAGGAAACCATCGGTATCTAGATTTCCATATGGGAACTTAGATACATGAATTTCTTTGTGGGAAATTCATACAGGAATCTGGGTTTCTATATAAGTAATGTCTCTAGAATCCGGAATATTTGGAGTTCTATATCTATCGCCTCTTGATACGCGTATAAGAATAAAAGCACAGATTAATATTCCTATAGGAAACCAAATGGGATTCAATCCGAAAGAGCCATGTGAGAATCCACATAGGAATCTATGCTGGATTCCCATATTGATTTTTTTGATAGGAAAATCATAAATAGGCATGAATTCGGGTCATGACTTTTCCAAAGATATTGTATTTGGTCATATTAACTAATTTATCATATAGATGTATATTGAACGAAATTTCTATTATCAATACAGAAGATTCACAAACGTTAGGAAAATCATGTACTGCAGACATGGATTGTAAGCACATTAAAAATTCGAGATGTTCAACAGATAATGTATGTGCTTGTAAGATGAATTATTTTGCAATCAATAAATTTTTTTGTGCACCAACATTGAATGGGTTCTGTTCACATGACGTAGACTGTTATGATAATTCATTACATTGTTCTAATTATCAATGCCAATGTAAAAGTAATCACACGGCAATATCTGTTGCCCAATGTGTTCAAAGTAAGTATTATTCTATCAATATCAATTTTAGAAATTATAAAATTGTTCAAGGAACTAGTTAATCCTTCCAAAAACAGATTCTCTGTATAAAATCGCGCCAAGTACAAGTTTAAAATTTTTTACAATTAAAAAAAGATTCTTCTTACAAAAAAAAATAAATCAAATCGAAAAAATACCAAGTACCTAATATAATTCGAAATCATGGAAAACATTTTCATAGAATTAAAAAAAAAATTGAAAAAAAAAATTTCAATGTTCTTGGTGTGCGTTACTAAATTTATTCAAGCAAAATTAATTTCTAGAATTCATTTCGCATATAAATTATTTTCTTATAAAATTGAATAATATTCTTTTTTTTTTCAGTTTAAAGGCACACCAAGTACATTGAAATTTTTTTTTTCAATTTTTTTTTTTATTCTATGAAAATGTTTTCCATGATTTCGAATTATATTAGGTACTTGGTATTTTTTCGATTTGATTTATTTTTTTTTGTAAGAAGAATCTTTTTTTGATTGTAAAAAATTTTAAACGTGTACTTGGCGCAATTTTATACAGAGAATCTGTTTTTGGTAGGATTTGTCGTTTTTTTGTCGAGTTGATTATTAATGATTTTAATATACATTATTAAAAATCGATTTATAATTGAAGACAAGTGAGCCTATATTATTTATAGTATTATTTTGTAGAAACAATAAAATTCATTGTTAACAATTGTAGTAATTTTTTACTGCTAAATATCATAACTTGATTAATTAATTTTTATAAGATAAAGAGCTACAGTTGTTTAACAACAGTTCCCTTTAAAGTTAACGTCAAATACATTTGTCAACGTCGGATTTATCTGTTAGTAATTTAAAACATCAAATGGCTTAGTAGTTTGACCTCCCAACACCTTCCACCTATTACAACTAGCATATGGGACTAACTACTTACCCTCTGACCCAATGGAATGCTTTTTTTTCAGAATTTCAATGGATTATATATATATTAGACTGGGCCAAAAAAATCGGCTATTTTTTTTCTCTTTCGATACTGTGAAAATATTATTCCTGGTGACCAAAAAAAATTATTGTGCAAGTTTGAGCCCTTCAAATTGATATTAACAGGTGCATCTTTACGACTAAGCTTTTTGAAAGAAATTTCATTTCTTACCCAAAACTCGTAAATAACCTTTCTGAAAAATTTGATCGATGTATATTTTTAACCCTCGCGGACCTGGAATCACTGTAAAATCACAGTGAGATTATAGTAAAAACATTGTGAGACCATGATGAAATTACGGTGAATTCACCATGATTTTGTGCCATTCGGTCACTGTAGTTTTATGGTTATCTCACAATGATTCGATAGTGGTTTCACAGCAAATTCACAGTAAATTTACTGTGAATTTACCGTAAGTTCACTGTAAATTCACTATGAACTTATGGTAAATTCACAGTAAATTCATAGTGAACTTACAGTAAATTCACAGTGAAAATACACGGAAAAAAAATGTAGTAAATTTCACTAAAAAATATGAAAATAATTTTACTATATCCAGTTCAGTAAATTTTACTATATTAGAATGGAAACAAATCAAATTAAATTTTTAATAACTTTTAACTTTCTATCATTAGTGCTAACATTTTAATTATTATTGTTATTTATGTCATCTGTATTGGTGTTCGTATGGATTTTTATTTTTAAAAATCACTTGTTTTAACCGAGATTCGAACCCTGATCTCCCGCGTGCGAGTCCTTTCCTATGTCTAACGGCCTGATGTTTCCTTTGAACAAAAGTTTCTGAACTTGTAATACATATTTTTATATGCTATCCCTACCAACTTTTAATTTTATCTACACATAGTAAAATTTAATTTACAGATTATATAATCGTGTTAGCAAAAAATACATTACGTATAGTAATTTTTAATATCTTCTTATGTAATAATTGCCAACCAGTAAATTTTACTAAATGGTTTGCAATAATTAAAATACAGAATGTATTTACTGACATCTGTTATTAAATTTTACTACAATATTGTAATTTTGACTATATTTTTTTCTCCATGTACAGTTAATTGGCAGTGAATTCACAGTGAATATACAGTGTATATCCTGTAAATTTCTTACTATTTTACTCGTAAACTTTGGAACTGAAAATAATAATAATAATAATAATAATTACGAAGTATGAATTACTTTATTATAATTTAGAATTATTTTGACATCTTATAAATTTTTTTTTGAAAAGGAAAGCTCCGTATATACACACAGTCATTCAGACGTCACATGGGAAATGATATGAACAAATGTTCGGGGCTTCCTAACCTCGCGTTCTAATGAAAACTTGATTTTCGAATATCGAGGTAAAAAAAAGAAATTTTCACTATACCACTCTAAAGCTACGATTTTACGACTGTGGTGTCAAATCATTATAAAACTATAGTCAAATCACCATTAATTTACCGTGGAATCATGGTGAAATCACTATTAATTTACTGTGAAATCATGGCGAAATCACCATTAATTCACTGTAGAATAATGGTGAAATCACCATTAATTTACTGTGAAATGATGATTAAATCACCATTAATTTACTCTAAACTCGCAGTGAAATCACTACTAAATCACAATGACAAAATAGCACAAAATGACTGTGAATTCACGATGAAATCACCGTAAATACACCGTAGAATTACGATGAAAGTGAATTCACTGTGATTTCACTGTGATTTTACAGTGATTCCAAGTCCGCGAGGGAAAGGAAATGAAATTCCCTACAAAAAATCTCTCTCAGTAAATTGTCGTAAAACGAGCCGTTTCCTTGTAACCGTGTCTTAAACATTGATTTGTTTTTTAAATTCTTTATTTCTACTTTGGATTTTTGTAACTACTAGAAATATTAAAATTTTTTTTAGTCACGATATTTATTCTTGATGTAAATTTAATGCTCTACCAAAAAGGTCTCTTAACATTTTTTGCTAATCTCACTCCTTCGGAAGTTATCCAAGGTTAAAGTTGAGTCAAAACGACTTCAATAACCTGAATAACTTTAGGAGTGGGCAATCAACAACTTACCGCACTAGTTGTACAATATACTATTCCGAATACAATATAATGATTTATTTATCTATTTATTCCAACTTTCTTATAATTTAAATAGATAATTTAAAAAGTATGTAATACATTGATTTATTATTTGAATTATCGACTAATTATTGATAAGATGCAATAAATGTTATAAGATCTCAATATGTAAATTTCAAATGGAAATTCAATGCGAGCCTATTTATGTTTTTCAAGTTCAGTAATTAATTAACAGGTGGCGGCACTTGAGGCCACTGAGGACATAACATGAAGAAACTTTCCTAATAGCACAGCTTGCTTTGACAAAAGTTTACTTACAAAATTGTCCTTGAATTTTTCGTCAAATGTCCGTCAACTTCCGACTTTTCCGTTTTTGACCACAACTTATATACAACCTGCCATACAATTTGACGTGAATTTACTTCCCGAATTAGAATCCAAATTCACTTCAATAGTCAACGAGAAAAAATTTTTCGTCATTTTTCAGGCAAATTTTACATCAATTTATTGTTGACTTGAAAAATTGTAAACTATTTATCCGTAATGTAGACGTTTTTATGTATAAATTTGCTTATTTTCAGCAAAAATTTTTTCTAGTTAACTTTTGAAGTGAATTTGCATTCTAATTCGGGTGGTAAATTTACGTCACATTGTTTAGCAAGTTGTATGCAAATTGTCATCAAAAACAGAAAAGTCCGAAGTTGACGGATATTTGAAGAAAAATTCAAGGAAATTTTTGTAAGTAAACTTTTGCTAAAGCAAACTGTGCTATTAGGGTAGTTCGGCCAAAGACAGCCAATGACAACATCTGTATCTGTCATCGCGGTAAATATTATATGATTTTGATACCACCTAGCGGATATAACTAGATAGAACTTAAGAAAATAAAAAAAAAATTTTTTAGCAACCCACAAATAATATTTCTGTGGTATATATATGTATATATGTATGCGAAATCAGGAAACTTTAAAAAAATACAAGTAAAATTTGAATGCGAAATGAATAAAAAAAATTCATCTTAAACATTAACAAGGATTTATTTATATCATTGAAATCTAAAACGTTCTTACATTCTATGGATCGTCATCTCCTGATATGATATCGATAATTTAACTACGGATTGTTTGAATTTTACATCAGAATTTCCATTTAACTCAATGAAACTATAGTAAAGAATACAGACTGAAGCACCGCTGGTGGCGCAAAAATGAATCATTGCTATAAAAAATTTCAATGTTTTACTGAATCATGGCATTTCTTATAACTTTTTATTCTTTGGCAGTGCCCTTTTCGCATGAAAAAATTTATAAAAGTGTCTTAATTGGGGGTGCTATAGTATATGCTGGCCTAATTTCATTATTTGAATTAGTTCTCATAACTAAAATGAATAAATTTTTATAATTTTAAGACGAACAATCAATTATCTTACGAATAGAGAAGGAATTTTCTAAAAATTTATTATTTTAAAAAAGTTTTTAAAAATGAGAGCTAAAAAGAGCCAAAAACCACTATGTCTACGGTATAGATACACGGTAGGCTCGCGCCATGACACTTCACACATATACATGTGTTTGAACGTGTACTTGGCGCGAGACACTACCGTGTCTCCTGATCAAATTTATCTACTTAGTAATTGTTTTTTACAGCACACTTGCTCAGTTCCTGTAATAATGTTACGGAATGCAGTGATTCATGGCATTCATTCTGTTCGAAAGAAGGAAAATGTGTTTGTGCATTAGCTAACATAGCAGTCGGAATATCAACGTGTCTCCCAATTCTCAACGGATATTGTTGGAAAGATGATCAATGCCAAGTTGAGAACTCTGTCTGCATTAATTTTTGGTGTCGATGCGTACAAAACTTTATTGCTATAGCTAATAATCTATGCATATCAATAAACTAAAAAGAAACTTCAATCAAGGTGTATCCGAGAGGCCAGCCGACAGCTTTCTTCGGTAAGGTAGCGCCATGCTACAATTCTGTTAAGAAACCATTTTTAAATAAGAAAACTAAAATAAAATGCTTAGAAAGTTGAAAATTGCACTCTTCAAATGCTCATGTCGTAATGAAAATGAGCGATATTTTTTTTCCTGTCTCCGTTCTTTTTATTTTTTAGCTATTTCATTAAATAATTAAATTTATTTTCCTGTCCCCGTTCTTTTTCATTTTTTCGGCATCCGGTTACTCCTTATTTGGGCCCAGTACATAAAATTTTTAGCTCATGGCCGTGTCAAGTCAGTATGAGAGCCCCGCTATCAGCTGACAAATGAGGAAAATTGGCGGCTAACTACATCCTGATGGCGCGGTTTTAAGCCAATGGGAAAATTCGCTAGCATATGGCTGTACACGTCATCACCGAGCGGTAACGAAGGAAGAAGACGCCGCCATTCCGTGTTCTTTTCGCTTCTGGTGTTCAACCTCTACACCTCGGACCTTCCATCCTACTTTGAGGAGTCTAACGTGCTACCACGTACTCTCAAACCGCTTCGCTTAGCCTAAATTATTCTTGTGTGATAATTCCGCTTAACTGACGCTAAAATATCCTCAATAATTAGCTAGTATATCAAGGCTACTAATTATTGAGTAAGGGAGAGGTGTTGCAGTTGTAACAAAAAATTTTATTTTTTCGATTCCATTTGTTTTTTTTAAGATAGTAAACTTAAAAACTGTCAGAAAGTTAGCTGATAGTATTTTTTATGTGACTGACTTAGTTAATTAGTAAAAAGTCAATGTTAACTTATTAAAAAATCAATTTATTTAACTAAAGTCAGGGGTCAAGATGGTGGCGCGCATGGGCTGCAGTTGTAACACAGTGCAGGGGCAGTTGTAAAACGGAACGAAATAGATATTTTTCACCAAATTGCTTTTATTATTCAGTCTTAATACATACTATTGTACCTAATTAACTCTGAAAGTCAAGTATTTAAACTTAAAGTATCACATATATTTGTATCTTTAATATAAATTATTAAACATTTATAAATATTAAAACTACACTATCCCAGAGTAGATTTGTGGCGCATCCAGTTTGCGCAGATCCCAACACGACTCTGAGTGTTACAATTGCTACTCGTTCAAGTGTTACAATTGACCCTCACGCAGAATTGTTAATAAAAATCTAATTGCAATAACAAAAATCAGTAAATTGATATAAAATTCGATTATACAATACTCTTGATATGTCCCTTCAAGTATGAATACAAGTCTCACATCATAACATTAGAAAACAAATTTATTATTAAAAAAATTGTGAAGCGTACAAAAAAAAGTTTTCACGCATATTTTGAACAATTCTCAATATTTTAACATCGGAACAAGATTAATAACTGAAACTTTGATCTAATCAATGATTTACTATTTTGAACAAGTTAAAAAAAGAATAATAATAATTTTTAGTTTTTTTAATAGTTTTTCATTGAGTGTTACAACTACCCCTTGTTACAACTGCAGCACCTCTCCCCTATATATTGATTGTTGATAGCGTCTAATTACCTATAAATTAATTAACGCGTTCTGATTCGCTATTGAACACGTATCGAGTTTTTATACGTGAATTTTGTATAGATGCATTTGCTATCGCGTATAATACAAATTCACATTCGCTATTAAGCATATTTTTTCTCACAGTTTTTCAGTGCACATATTGTTAATAAAACAGATAATTTATCATCAGTAGTTTTTGTGTTAATTTTAATTATTGAATTAACCACACCTACACCAGAATCCTTTTGTGCATTCGCTCATTTTACAATAGAATATTCTTAGGAGAAATTTGGTATAGAAATAATCTTAGTGAATATTTTTAGTAATTTTTTGTAAATTATTAATTATTTGTTACTGCAAAAAGTAGAACATCTTCATTCTTGTACCATTCTTGGACAAGCATTGCAATTAAAAACTATGTACCAGTATCTGCAGCAAGATCCATAGTCACATAAAGATGTAAACAACTAGTGCACTGGTGACCACGCTTGGGCAAGATTGCTATAAGATTATTATATTGGAATTAGGTTACCACTTAAGATATCCAACCTTATGCCGAATTTCCTTTAATTCATTTAAATCCGCTGAAAATGAACATGATTACTTGTTTCACGCCTCGGACGCGATAGCGCCTCGAATTCTTATTATGTAATTCTGCTTTTACCTAACTAAACATTTCCAAATTTTATTTAATATTTTAATTTTAAGTTACACGTGTTTGAATTTTAATTTTATAATTCTGATTCTTAAACTGAACATTTCAATTTAATATTCAATATTTTAATTTTACCCGGTTTACTGGATCAGTGTTTCCGAAATTTCTTATGGCTATTAATTATTATTTTTGTCTCATACCGTTTCCCAGACAGCATTCAAGTCGGAATGACTGCTTTGCGACGTCTTTTTGAAGGCGTCCTCAAGAAGTCTTGTAATGACTTCTTAAAGGTGTCATTTTTAAGAACTTTTAATTAAAAGTTCTTGAAGACTCCATAAATAAGATGTCAGTTTTGAGACGTCTAAATGTATTCTTTTTTTAACTTCTTTATGAAGTCAAAATCAGGAGCTCCTTAAGACGTCATGGTAAATTCATAATGAAGTCTTATTTACGAAGTCAGAAAAAATAACTCTTTGAGAAGTCTCTTTAAAAACGTCTTACTGAATTCGCTAGGTAGCTCATTCGACATCTTGCACAGAAAAAAAAGTTATCTTGAGTCAAGAAAATATTTTTGAAGACAAACGTTTTCGGGAACCAAGTCAAGATTTTCTTGAGCCAAGAGAATTTGTCTTGGTTAAAAAAAATTCATCTTGGTCGGAGAAGATTTCTACTTTATCTGAGAAAGTTTAGGTCTCCAAAAGAATTTTCTTGAATCAAGTATATTTACCTTCAGTCGAGAATTTTTTTTTTTCTGTGTGAGAACTTCTTTAAGATGTTGATGAGACGTCCAAATCATAAATAGGAACTCATTCAGAACTCATCAAGACGTCATTCTGCCATCTGGGTTGTTATTAAAATCACTAAAACTTAATTTTTTCTTTCTTTTCTTCATTGTAGAAAAAGGTGCTTACACCTTGACGATTACCTCGAGAAAAGAGCGAGTCTTTACTCATTATTCCGGCCCAGAATTTTCTTATATGCCTCTTCATATTTTTCACATTGGTCGGCGCACGCATTAGCCTCCTCACTTTTATGATTTTCCTTGTTAACCTATGTCTTGATGATCGCTTGACTTTTCATCATGTGTGGTAAATATTTTTATGACCTGGGATTATAATAATAATTATACTAATAACTTCCCGAATTTTTCGAAATTCTTCGATTTTCTTTGCGGGAAGTTACAAAATTTTTTTTTCTTTCGTTTTTTTTTTTTTCGAATATTTTAAAAACTATCAATACGATCGATTTAAAAATCTAATTAGTTCTAGAACTCGACAAACGCTTCCGATTGCCGCCAAAATCTTCTTAATCGGATAATCCGTTCGAGAGATATTGTTGATTTTTGTAATGTTTTCGAGCTCCTTGAGCTCAAAAAGAACGGGAGGTTTTGGAAAAGGCCCGTAGGGTCGACCGGTTTCCAGATTTTTATATTTTGTAAGTTAAACTATATAAAATTTGGTGATATCTTATGAAATTTTACAAAATCTCGAAAATTTTCATTAAATAATTCTCTTCAGTACTGGGTTCGAAATTTATGAATATCTATAAGAAATTACAGAATTTTTTAAAATTTTATGCAATTCGATATCATTTCATAGGATTTCATATATTTAGTGCATTTAACCTTACGTTATTTATTTATTTCATAACTATATTCAATTTTATGAAATGTCAGAAAATTTTAAAAATTTCATGAAATTTTGCGGAATTTTGTAAAAAGTTTTATAGAATTCTACAAATTTTATGTAATAAAAATTTATAAAATATTACACTAAATTTTTTACACTTTCCCATGCAAGAGCTGCCAGAGTTGAAAAACAGTAGTTTGAGCCTCCAAAGCCTCAGTTCTTTTGATGTTGGACTTGCCGCTGAATGTAATATGTTATTTAAGTCCTCAATACCCTAAACGAAGCGCAAGGAGGACTTAATCACCTTTTTAAAAAGATGTTTTAACCCTCCAAGGCCTACCATACTTTTAATCTGCAACTTCGAATGAGCTCAATTCTTTAGCATGAAATTACTGTTATAATAATATCTGCGTTCTAAATACATAAAGATATTACCAACTGATCGTGAGCGTCCGAGTAGCAGTGCGGCAGTGATTGTGCTTCATATTCGTTATGTCTTGGTTTCGAATTCCGGCAGCAGCAGATTATTTTTCAGCAGTTTTTTTCAATTTCTTTGGCAGTTTCCGTTATCCAATACATCAGTCGTATTTATTGTTCACATAAAATAATTAATTAATCATATACTAATAAGTCAAAGGCTCTAATTATTCAATTCGAATTTCGAATGACAGTACTATTCTATTCAAACGCCTACTTGTATAACTTTAGCTATTATTATTAATATTTTAAATTTTATTATTTTTTAACTCACAACAAAACATTTACTACTAAAAAATTATTTTTGGAATTTTTAAATTTCAAATTTTCTTCGATCATGGTGGCCATTTCTAATTAGTGGTCCCCTTTTCCCTTCTGTTTTTTTACCAATTGTACGCGATCCTATGAGAGTCTTTCTCGATCTATAAATTTAGGCTCTGGAGGCTTATTTTACCTTTTTAAAAAGATGATTTGAACCTAAACTTGGTAAAAGTGGACAAAGTTACTACGTTTAGGTTCAAATCACCTTTTTAATGCATGGATCTTCATATTTTAAAAAGATGATTTGAACCTCCTTACTCTCATTTAGAATTCGGAGGCTCAAATCACCTTTTGAATTTTGACTCGAGAATTCTTATTTATTCTGATACTCCACTGTAAGCAAATTATGAAGCATCGCATTTTTTGAGCTCAAAAATATCTTTTTCGACGTAGAAAAAATAATATCAATCAACCTTCTATAGTAAATTAACTGAAAAACTATTGTAAAAATGAGGTCAAGCGCTTATGAGGTCTGCATTGTTTCGACAGATCATTTTGATTAATATAAAAATCCACAAATGTGAGACTATTTATGGTAATGGTAAAAGAACATTTATAGTTATAATAAAATTTATGGACATTTAAGTTTATCATGACAGTATATTAAATTATTATCATATAAGTCATTATTACATTTTTCATATTATTTGAATTTATTACAAATTTTTATTATATAAGTTAAGGACGAAGCTGGTTTTATTGGAACAAATATTCCACATTATTAGGAAGATAAATAAAATTTTTGTGCGACAAATCTTTTTATAATTTTGAGTCCACTTTTGAATCATTTCATCACTTGAAGATTAATTAAATTATGAAATATTTACTGTTTCAATTATTTTTAGCAAATTGTTGATATATTTATAAATGAATTAATAAAACTTAATACATTTTTATCTAATTTTCATACATGACATATATGACTTTTATTTCATCTATTTTATAACTAAATTATCGAAAAATTTTTCTATTTTGTCTTCACAAATGATCACT
This sequence comes from Microplitis deprimator, assembly GCA_964016945.1. Lineage (NCBI taxonomy): Eukaryota > Metazoa > Arthropoda > Insecta > Hymenoptera > Braconidae > Microplitis > Microplitis deprimator. Next base: position 3,439,303 of record OZ024714.1, read on the forward strand.
AAAATTTATTTTATTTAATAATGCCGTCTCATTCATATAATTAAAGAGATACTGAACTAGATAAGTAAAACTGAAATATACCTAAACAAGTTCAGGATATTGTTCTAGCCACCATCATCATTTCATAAAATTTACGATATCATTATTTCATGATACTAGCATCAAAACTTTAAGTTTCAGTGGCTGTACATTAGGGTTGGCCGAAAATACGCTTTTTTTGAATTTTCATTATTAATACCAAAAATATTTTTCTTTAAAGAAAAAAAAAGTTTTTCGGAAAACAAAAAAAATTTTAAGTTGATATCATAGGCTCGCTAAATCCCGCTAAAGTTAGAAGTTGTTTAAAATTTTTTTTCCAACTTATTTGATCGGAAATTTAATTCTCTACAAAAAAGGTCTTATAATAAAATTACGTTAAGTTGATAGTTACTGAGATAATAGTAATTTCGCTCTGAAAAATGAAATTTTTCAAGATATTATCACTTTTTCAGGGTAAAAAATAAATTTTATCATAAAAATTTCATAGGAAATTCAATTTTCTACAAAACAGACTTGATAAAAATTTATTCAAAGTTGATAGTTACAAAGATAATAGCGATTCTTGATGAAAGCCACCAAGTAACGAGAAATGTGACTATCTAAACGTATTACTGCCAGTTTCTGAATAACTATAAATTTCAAGTTTTTACCAGAAGGCCAATTTTGTAAGAAATTTAAGTTCCCATGAAATTTATATGATAAAATTCATATTTTACCCTGAAAAACTGATAATATCTTGAATAATTATATTTTTTAGAACAAAAGTGCAATTATCTCAGTAACTATCAACTTTACATAATTTTCTTATATGACCTTTTTCGTAGTGAATTAAATTTTCGATCAAAATAAGTTGGAAAAAAAATTTTTAAAAACTTCTAACTTTAGCGGGATTTGGCGAACCTGATATCGACCTAAAATTTTTTTAATTTTCCGAAAAAATTTTTTTTTCTACAAAGAAAAATATTTTTGGTATTAATAATGAAAATTCAAAAAAAGCGAAACAATCCGATTTCAGTCTAATGCCGCTAATTTATATTAGCAAACGCGTCAATTGTGAATGCCTTCAGTCAGCGGGGAAAAGAAAAGGTGTTTTTTCCCTTGGAAAGAAACAAACAATTTTTTTGCCTGCTGACTTTGTGATTAAGTTTTATAAAAATGAGAGTAAATAATAAATAGTATTTATAGTTTCTGCTTAAGAGGGGTCTGAACTTTTTTCTCTATCACACTCAAGTGGACGAACGGTACTATCCTTGTTGCACTTGCGCAGTAAATGGAAACTTTGTTCACGCTGTTCTCTTGAATAAATGAATATTTAAAAAAATAAAAACAGATTGCTAGATTATAGAGTAATGTATCTAGCCTCGCTCTTAATTTTTCGTTTAGAGATTTTGTTTGAGAAAAAAGCTTGGACAAAAATTACTGTAGACCCTACTTAATTATGTATAAATTGCAAATTACAATTAACGTTTGCGCAAATAGTTAATCACACCATTGACCTTAAATTAACTCGATTATGACTGACTGTTGACACTGAAACTTTAAGTTCCAATACAGGTAATCATATACAAAATAGTGTGTGACGCAGGATAAAACACGATTTCAAACTGCGGGTCATGTGAGCAAACTTCGCTCTAGTCTGAAATCGTTTAATTTCGTCCCTCGTCACAAAATATACTATAAATTTTATTGTGCTTACTTTTATGATCGTGAAATTATAATTAGCCGGTCATAAGGTAGATGTTCCAATTATTGAAACAGTACACAGTTAAAAAATATTGTGTATGTGTTAAAAGTGATCCGTGTTAAATTTTTCGTGTTGAATCAACACATTAGGCTGTGTTTCGTTGAAATTTTAAATCGATCTACTATTTAACACTTTAAAAGTGTTACCTAGTGGAAAAGTCTAAACTACCATTTATTCAGTGTTATTTTAAAATTAACATGAAATTTATATTGAAAATTCAATCGATAGTCACGGAAGAATTGTTAGAGTTCAGAAAGTGGAATCAACATTTCATGAATGTTAATTTAACTTAAAAATTTTATTTATTAATTTAAGGGGTGTGGGAATATTCAAATTTACGAATTATTCGACACGAATCGAATCGAATTATTTGAACTATCCGAATAGTTCGATTAATTCGAATAATTATCCTTTGCTCTTAAACTAATCGATTTCGGTGGAAAAGTTATCCTGTTCGAGTTATTTGACTTAATTGGAATTTTTTTTTTCATAACTCATTATTAAAATAATGAAAATTTGACTGAAAAACCATTGTTGTGAAAATAGTTCCATCTGGCCATACTCGGAATGTAAAGGTATAATTTTTAGTTTGGTTCGAAAATTCCCTTTGAAATAAATTTAACAAGCTTCAATTTTCATTATTAATCTTGTAGTTTTGATCATTTTCTTTTTTTTTTTTTGAAAATTTTTTAACTTGAAAAATTGTAAAAATGTCGACAAGAAGTTTAATGTAAGTTTAACTCTGGATAACTTTTAAATCAACAATCGTATATGTAAAATCTAACGTATATCTTTGAGCTTATTAAATAAGCTTTAAGTTTGACTGTTATAACATTTTTCAATGTGTGTCTTATTTACTATACAGAGTTAGAACCATATCTGTATAATTCAGATAATACACGGTACAAATTTCGCGGGGTAAATACTTATTGCAGAAGGTCATATATTAGAAATTTGAGAAAATTTTACCATAAGATGTTTCATTTAATTTATGGAAAAAGGAATTTTCGAATCAAAATAAGAATAATACCTTTTCATTCCGGGTATGGCCAGATATTACTTTTTTTCACACCAATGGTTTTTCAGTCAAATTTTTATCATTTTAGAAATGAGTAGGGAAGAGATTTTTGCCTTAATTTTGAATAATGGTTAGAATGTTTGGTATTACGGTGAAAATATTGGTCTTATAAAAAAAGTTTTAAAACAAAAATTGTAGGAAATTTAATTTTCTATAAAAAATGTTTCTTATGATTTTTTTATACGACCAATATTTTCACCGCAATTACAAAATTAAGGTTCATAATGAACGATTCAAACTTTTGATAAATATGAAAATCTTAATTTTAAAATTACGGTGAAAATATTGGTCGTATACAAAAATCATAAGAGACATTTTTTCTAGAAAATTAAATTTCCTACAACTTTTGCTTAAAAAACTTTTTTATACGACCAATATTTTCACCGTAATCTCAAAATTAAGATTCATAATAAATGATTCAAATTTTTGATAATTATGAAATCTCAATTTTGAAATTACGGCTTTCCTATGAGTCCTAAGAAAAAATTATAGAGACATTTGCTTTAAAAAATTAAATATTCTACAACTTTTGTTTCAAAACATTTTTTATAAGACCAATATTTTCACCGTAATATTCAAAATTTGACAGCACTAATTATTAATCTTTATTTTTAAATCAAAGCAAAAATCCTGGCCCTAGTAATGAGTTATAAAAAAATGATTCCAATTACGTCAAGTTACTCGAACAAGATAACTTTTCTATCGAAATCGATTAGCTTACCCTATCCAAAAATTCCCATAGAATCCACTCAACTGCGACAAAAACCGCATAGAATCCTATAGATTGTATTGGTTTCTATGCGGTTTTTGTCGCAGTTGAGTGGATTCTATGGGAATTTTTGGATAGGGTAAGAGCAAAGGATAATTATTCGAATAATTCGAACTATTCGATTCGAACACTATTCGCACACCCCTAATTAATATATTAAATTTGCCACTTATTATAAGCTAGAATGTTTATCATACCAATCATAAAGATTTAATTATAATCTTGAATTATTGTATATGTAATGTAAAAATTATTTTTTCGCTAGATAATTTTTTTTCTTTTCTTAAAGAAATTAACTGATTTATTATTCAGAACTAGTAAGAAATTTTACGTGACTTTTTTTTATATCGACTCTAATAAAAACGTATACTATCAAAAAATAGTTCAATGCTAAATAATGGTGTATTGTTATCATTTTGTATAACTTCAAAGTAATATATTAATTATATCTACTAAATAATCATAATATAAAAATAAAATGTAAAAGTTAACATTATTTTGTGTTGCTACTGACATTTAAAAAGTGTAGAATTTACTTCATATTACCCGTAATGTGTTGAAATTTTAACACACAGATTATGTTGATTTTGACACAATATTTTTAACGTTGCACCAATTGTAGATACTTTTCTTTTTCTTCCGTTTATATAATTTTATTATACAGGAAAAAATTTGACTCGTTCCAGGAAATTTTTGGCATTATGAATTAAAAACAAAAATTTTCTAGTCCTGAGAAAATTTTTGTCTTCATTTCGTAATGAAAAATTTTTCTTGCGCCAAGAAATCCTTTTTTTCAATATTTTTTTGTAAGAGTAATTAAACTTTCTTATACTTATAACTTTTGTTTTTTTTTTTTATATACTCGCCCGAAAAATATATTTCTAATTGATCATATAATGATTGAATAAAAAGCATTGGTTGAGGTGTAAAATTTATAGTATAATTTAATAATTTCATCGTTAAAATGAAAAATTTATTCTTTATTTAATTAGTATTTAATAAAATAAATAAATTATTATGTTTTCACATATTTTTTTTTGTGTTAATAATTGGGACATTTACCTTGTAAAATTTTTTAAATATTAATATTCTTTTTCTATAGTAACTTGATCAATATATCAATTAAATAACAAAATGTATTAATGAGAGGTTACGAAAATATTAAAAATTGTTGTATTACAGTAATTATTATTGGTGTAAATGAAAAATTCATCAATTTTTTTTTAAGAAAAAAAAAAGATATTTGACTGTAAGCTCCCAATTAACCGTCACTTTATAAAATATATTTTCAAATATAAAAGAATTACAATCAAATAAACCTGGTGATTTCAGCACATGAATGGATTGTAGATTTGTTTTTTTTCTATTTTTGTATCAGAATATGTTTATCAGAGTTTTTTTTTTATTTATATTAATCATGATGATTAATGACTAGTTTTTCACAAGCCATAAAAAAAAGAGAAAATATTCATGTGAAATCAAACATATTAAATATATTACTTAAATTGGGAATGATTTTGCTCTGGTTACGCATAAAAAAATTAACGAAACAAGTTTTTACCTAATTCTCGAAAAAGATTTTTTTTTTTACAAATTGAATATACTAAATATTTATTGATCTTTTTTCATATAAATTTGATTATCGTTTTCTTCAGATGCCTTAACTGTATTTTTTCCTTTTCTTTTCGATTTATCTAGTAAATTCGAGTTTTCAATTGGTTGTGTTACAGTATGCTTATCATTTGATGCATCAGATGGATGATCTTCATACAGAAAAAGTGTTTTTATATCTCCTTTAATTAATGCAACCAATAAAGGAGTTCCTAAACAGGCAGGTACCAAATATAAAAGTGCAGGTTGTGCGTGATTGAATAAATGCATGATTAACATTGTTGTGAGCAATCCCATAAAATATGCAAAGAATGTAGAGTAAAAATATGTGTTAGATCTTCGACTTAAACTATGGTCAAATCTGAGCAGTAGTGCAATAAAAATACCCGGGACAACAATGTCACCTAAGCCTAACATGGCAAAGTTTTTAGCACTGAATCCTTGTTCTAACATATCTTGAGGAAATACAAGCTTAATAGGAGCTTCGAAGGATTTTGCCACAGTTACCATGACATTTGTGCCAAACACCCAAAAAATGTCATATACAAAAAGACCGCCGAGAAGAATACATCCAGTCACAATATTATTGAGGTGTAATAGTTCTACTGCATTAATAGCAAATGCTATACCGAAGAGATTGTTTGCAATCCAATGCTGAAAAAATTATTTTTCATAATTAGTATAAGGTAACGATTTTTAAATTATTAACTACCATTGTTCTACTTACTTTTTGAAATAGGTACCACGCTCCAATCATAGAACAGCAGATTAAACATACAATGTCATGGAGATTAAATTTGTAATCAATAATGCTCTCAAGTTTATCTCCTTCACCTTCAGTAAATTGAATATGATATTGTGTTTTTGGTATCGCGGCTGGTACCAGAGACGAGATTATTGGGCTAGAAAATTTTACATAAAAATTAGGATTTACTGGTATTATTTTTTAAAGCAATTAATATACTATCTGGATATTTTGGTATAAATGGGGCATTCCACGCCAAATCGAACGGTTTAAAAAATTGTTTCTGATCTTAATTTTTTTGTATTTTTTAGTACCTACCCCTCAAAAGAGGATTCCTGGTAAATTTTGAGATTTTTTTTATCAATGGTTCAAAAAAGATCGAATTTTCAAAAAAATCGCTCTTTTATAGTTTGTTGATCATATCTTTTGTAATAATAGTTGAAATTCAATGTTTTTTTTTTTCAAAATTTTCGTTTTAGATGGCCTTTACAGAAAAAAATACAAAATAAATATTTGAAGTGTTTTTAATCGAGATTTTTGAATTTTAAGTTTTAAATCATACACAGAAAAAAAGGATATCTTGGTGCAAGAAATTTTTTCTTGCCTCAAGAATATTTTTTGCAATTTTGAATGAAAACGAAAATTTTGTTGGTTCAAGAACAAAATTTTCTTAAATTTAGTCATCTTGGCACAAGATTTTTATTTTATTCAACCAATATAATATATGTTTCTTGAAGTAAGAAATATTTTCTTAAAGTGAGAAAAATAAATATTTTGCCCCGATATATAATCAATTGTCCGAAAAGTAAAATATTCTTTGTTGAAGAATAATTTATTTTGAATCGAGATGATTTGTGACTCGAATCAAGAATTAAAAGTACTCGACTCAATAGTAACAAATATCTTAGCTCAAGTATTTGTTGTGTTGCGGCAAGTCAGCGTAGACGTTTGAACCAACAGCAACTGCGCTCACGGCTCAACGCAAAAATTCTCTTGGGAAAGCTAACTGTACTATACTAAAGTGGCGGTAGTGTACTCTACATTGTACAGTGTACTTACTATATATGGGTAAAGTGAACAAACATTTAAGAAATGGTCGAGTAGCATAACTGGTAAAGCTCTCGCGTGATGCCAAATCGGTCTGGGTTCGATTCCTACCATGAGCAAACAATTTATTTTTCTCAATTTGCTCATAGCCATTTAATCGCGAGTTTATTCCTTATCCCCTATACTGCTGTATTGTGATGTTCTGAATATACGCATACACTTTCCTACTTGACATCATTTAATATTTATATTAGGTTAAATTCACTCAAAAATATAGGTCGATATATTTTTTTAAGTAGAGTCATTTATTTTTTTGAATCGAGACTACGTTTTTTTTAAGTCAAGAAAAAAAATCATCAATGGGAGAATTTTATGTCTTCCGTTAAGTAAATATTTGCATGATTCAAGAAAAGTTATTTTATTAAGTGAAGATTATAATTTATTTAAATCAAAATTAAAATTTTCTCATTCCAATAGACCGTTGTCTTGAGTCGATAATGTAGTTTTCTCAAACTGAGAGTAAATGTTCTTCTGCCACGAAAAAAAAGTTCTTGGTTTGAGACATTGATATATATTGTGACAATTTACTATACTCACCAACCAAGACAGAAAAATATCTTATTTTGATAGTTTTTTTTACTTGGTTAGAAACAAAATAAATTTGACTTAAAATAAATATTCTTAAGCCAAGATTATTCAACTTGAATTAAAATTTAATTATTCTTGATACAATATTTTTATGATATTAGTCGAAGAAAATGTTCTCGGATTAAAAAAACCTAATTACTCAGCCCAAGAATAAAAAAATGAAGGCAAAAATTATCTTGGGCCAAGTCAACCTTTTTTTCTGTGTATTTTTAAAACTGCGTGTATCCGTCGATTTTCTTGAAGATTGTTTATCTTCAACTTCTATCTATCCTGCACCTTTCAAGCCCGGTCCGGCCTTCCGTGATTATTTTTTTTTAATTTTTTAAAATTGACATTTTTTTCGCTATATATTATTATCAGTACCGATTTTGGACACTACACTTTTTTTTACTTACTATAAATTGATATCGATAATTTTTTGTTCTGAGTAGGGATTTAAAAGCAGTAAGTAAAAGTTAATTCTATTTATGAGCAGTTATAGCAAATGTTTTCATTTATTTAGAAGCAACTATTAAAAAGCAAAAGAAAGATTCGATTTGCCATACAATACAGCTAAGACCATTTCAGGAACTCAAAAATTTCATACAATTATTTGAAAAAGCGACGGAGCTATACTAACTAAGGAGTACTCTTCACGGAAAAAAAAAAGATAGGAATGGTTACTATGCTACACAAGAATGATCGTAAAGTATGTAGTAATTGACCTTAGCATACTACTAGCTCTCGTTATAATAGGAGTGGGTCCTTTTTACATACGACTGAGTACGATTCAACATAGTAACCAATTACAATTAGGGCACATTAAAAATTATCCAAAAAAAAACATTTTTGAAAAAATTTTATTTTTGGAATATCTCCAAACGTAAACTACGAATCAAGCTTAATTTTTTTTAGATATTATTAAGCTGCGTTGAATGATATCTTGACGATCGAAATCGGTTCATCCGTTAAAAAGTTACAGATATTGGCATACGTGCGTACGTATATACATACATACACTCGGACATCATCTTGAAATAAGTCAGAATACCTTCCTAGAAGCTTAAGCCGTCAAGATCTGTTTGAAATTTGGTTTTCAAAAATCGGACCAAAATCAATAACTTACCGAATTTTTCAAAATTTTCAATTTTCTTAGCGGGAAGTTAAAAATAGTGTGTATCTGTGTTAAAAACAATCCGTGTTAATTCAACACATTCCAATGTGTTACTTAAAAATTTTAAATCGATCTACTATTTAACACTTTAAAAGTGTTACCTAGTGGAAAAGTCTAAACTACCATTTATCAAGTGTTATTTTAAAATTAACATAAAATTTATGTTGAAAATTCAGTCGATAGTTACGGAAGAATTGTTAGAGTTAAGAAAGTGGAATCGACATTTCATGAACGTTAATTTAATTTAAAAATTGTATTTATTAATATATTAAATTTGCCATTTATTATAAGCGAGAATGTTTACTATACCAATCATAAAGATTTGGTTGTAATTTCGAATTATTGTATATGTAATGTAAAAATTATTCTTTCGCTAAATAAAAATCTGTTTTTTTTTTTTTTTTTAAAGAAATCATTTGATTTCCTAGTGGTATGATACATCACGTGGTTTTTTTTTTTTTTACCTTGAATCTAATGAAAACATATTTTGACCATCAAAAAAAAAGTTCAATGCTAGATAATTTTTATCACTTTTGATAACTTCAAAACAATATATAAATTATAATCAATAAATATCCATGATATAAAAATAAAATGTGAAAGAACATTTTTTGTCTCCACAAACATTTTAAGTATTGAAATTCAACACAGTCTGTGTTAAAAAATGACACAAATATTGTGTGGACCGTTTGTAATACACAAATTATGTTGATTTTAACATAATATTTTTTACGATGTATTTTAACATCTTTATTAGACTGTGAGAAAAAAAAATTATTTTTTATTTTAATTAAAGATATCTTAAAAGTTATTTCAATAAAGAAAAAAATCCTTCTAAAATTTTAGCTCTGTATCTCAAAAATTGAACTGGCGCACGGGGGGGGGGGTCTCCTTTCCCATTTAAAATACATTGAAAAAAATTCGTTTTTTCTATTGTGTAAATAACTGTGTCAAAAACTTTTTTTTAAGATTTTTGAATTCAGTGATCTTGTAGGAAATCGAATTTTCTACAAAAAAGGTATCTTGTGTCATACGCTTAAAGTTGATAGAAACAAAGTTATAGAGGTTGAAACTTAAGGGGAAAGTCGAATTTTTAGGATGAAAAAATTTCTGTTTTTTATTCGTTAACTAGCAGATTTCTTTTTTTATTTCTTTACAAGTTCTTATAGAGAATTAAATTATCTATGAAAATGGTCCTTAGAGTCGTTTTAATAGAGTTCATAGAAAGAAAGGTACAGAGCTGAGCTCTAAAGTTGAGAAAAATTAAATTATTTAGACAAAATTTTGTAGTCTAATATTATTTTGAAGGATTATAAAACTTAAAGAAGATAAATAGAAGAAATCTTAATTATCAATTTCAATTACAATAAAATTTTGTAGAATTAAAGAAAAAATTTTCCTTTTCCCATCCTAAAAATTCGACTTTTTCCCACTAAGTTTCAACCTCTGTAACTTTTTTTTTCTATTAAATTTAATCGTATGACACAAGGAACCTTTTTTGGAGAGAATTTAATTTCCTACAAGATCGCTGAATTCAAAAATCGGAAAAAAATTTTTTGACAGTTATTTACAAAATAGAGAGAAATTGAATAACAGTTCGGAATGTTTTAAGAATTATATCCAATGAATACCCAGATTATACTCAAATCATCTCATGTTTCGGGTATATTTTTGAATTCTTCATACTTAAATACCCATATAACAATTTTTTTAAATTCTTGAGCAAGTTTGCTCTCAAGATCGATAAGTGCTAGTGTCTTTTTCTACGTATGTGTCTTACTGCAGATACTTGTGACCAGATTTAAATTGCATGCCTTACACAACAAATTCGTGTCAGATTATAACTCAATTCTTAAAACATGTCAAACTGTTATTCAATTTCTACTATACTGGAAATGAACCCAAAAGGAACTTAAATTTTCGGTATAAACTAATTCGCTAGGATATATATGAAATTCATATGGGAAATTATAGATTCCTGGATTTCCACGGTAAACCTTGCATAGATCCACATCGATTCTAAACTAGGTTCCCATTTGGATTTTTACAGTGTGAATTCCCATGAGAAACCACGGAAGAATCTATGCTGGATTCCCACACATGGTGGCCACAGAATTTTGAGATCGAAATTCCCTGACTTTTCCAGGTATTCCAGTCAAACAATTCAAAAATTCGCTGATTATGTGTAGTAATATTAAATCATTGGAAATATTTATTTAATTTAAAATAAAATGTTATACGTCAGTTTAATCAATAATTAATTATTGTCGTTAAAAGAAACTTTTTTTTATTATTTGTTAATGTTCATTGTATTTTTTTTTTTATTTATCAAATGAATAATTTTTTATTTTTGATTTAAAATCCATGTTTTTATATAACTTACTCTATAATAAAATATAAATAAATTTTTCATTTTCACTAGAATAAATTTCATAACTAAGAATATTTCATAGAATATTAATAAAGTATTAATGGAGTACGCGAATAACAAACATAGTGAAACTTATAAGTTCATTATTTATGTATACATTTAATGTTTTTAGTTTTTTAACTTGTCAATATGAATTTTAACAGTTTGAAGATCCTGGCGATTGGTTTCTACAAAGACTTTTTTTTTTTCTAACAGCCTTTTTAATTCTAACTGCTTTATTTTTTCGCTATTGGAATCAATGTCTAATAATTTATTTCAAGGTGGTTTTACAACCGAATTCGCGCCACGTAACTTTTTCAACAGATTTGACAGAAAACTAAATATGTCGGATTTTTTTCAGTCAAAAGAAAGAAAGTGAAAATTTTTCCAACTTTGTGACGATATTCCCTGACTTTTCCAGTATATTTATAATTCCCTGACATTTCCAGGTTTTTCAGAAATGTGGCCACCATGCAACATGGATTTTTTTGACAGGATGGTAATTGCATGCATATCAAAAGCTTAATAATTTTTTTATATTTACCTGGTTAGATGACATAGAGCCAATATTCCAAGAAAGAAAAAATATCCTGTTAATAAGAGATTAATGTACTCTTTGGAAAATATCTGGAAACGTAATTTTCATATTTATTAAGATTTATTTTTATTAGTGATAAAAAAAATTAACATAATAATTACTTGGAAAAAAATATATAGTCCAAAAAGTGCAACGCTGGAAATTAAAGGAAACATAGCCGCATCTTTTTGTGACATAGTTTCTGGTTTTTCACCACCAGCTTCAAATGCTTTCTGTTAAATAAGAAAATTTAAAGTCATTTAATGCTTATTATGTTTATATATAGATTGCAATAATAAATAAATAAAATATTGAAATATGCCACGTATGCTCTAAATCGATAGTAAGTAAATACTGTTAATAAATATACCTAACCTTTTGTTCCTTATGGTGCTTTACAGATCGGTAGCTACCGAAAAAAATAGGCAATATTGCCATTATTATAAGACTGCCATATGCAAGAGCCATTCCTTCAGGGGTTGAAGGGACTCTTGTTGATGTGACATTTGTATTTTCGTCAACACTTCCATTGGATTGCGCCAACACTTCATCTATAACTCCATCCATCTTGAAGTTTACTAGGCTACTACTGTTACTAAACACAGCAAAGTAGAGACCACGTATATAAACTGAAGTCTGTTTCTAAGATTCGCTTATAAAAAATTTAATTCAATGAAAATTACAATCGCAACGATTGCAGTATAATCTGGTTAGTTAAATATCCACCTTTAGGTAGGAAATATGTGACTTCCCCCTGACAGTTTGCTTTAGCAAAAGTTTACCTACAAAAGTTTCCTTGAATTTTTCGTCAAATATCCGTCAACTTCGGACTTTTACGTTTTTGACGACAATTTGTATGCAACTTGCTATTTAATTTGACGTTAATTTACTGCCAGAATTAGAATGCAAATTCACTTTAAAAGTTGACTAAAAAAAAGTTGTCAATTTTCAGGCATATTTTTACTTTAATTTATGGTTCATTTGACTTAAAAAGTTATAGGATATTTTTTTACCGTCAAATTGTAGGCACAGATGCAGGTTTACTCAAAACTTCTTTACTCTTAACGTTAAGTGACATCTTCATTCAGCGACAACTTTACTCGATGACAACTGTACTCCAGTTATTTACTCAAAGACCACTTTATTCAAGAGACATACTCTGATAGCCAAGTTGGCAAGAAACTGACGAGAAACTTGCAGCCGCAACTGGACACCAAGTTGGCCGCCAACAGTTGGTACTTACAAAGTTGATAGACATTTTCTGAGAAAGTTGCTTGCAAAAGTTGACAATCACAAGTTGACGGTAAGTTTCCTTTCAATTTTCTCAGAAACTTGCATTCCAGTTGCGGCTCCATACTGGCGCCAACACCTACGCAATTTTAGCACCTCATTTTAAGAATTTCGCAAAGAGAATTACCTTAATCGATAGGTCTCCGTTAGGTCCGTTAGGGTTCCACCAATTTTTTCGTTAGGTCCCCTTTTGATTTTTTTAAAATAATTTTTTAAATTTTCCACAAAAAAAAATTTACTATGTAGCACCTCATTCATGATTAAGTTGTTATTTTTTATCATATTCTTTCTCTTAATCGTTAGGTCAGTATTGGTCTATCATTTTCATCATCGTATCATTTGTTTTAAATATTTTATTAATAATTATATTATAATTTAAATAAAATTCGCGCATGCGCATTTTATGTTTATTCTATATATGGCGCGAAATTTAAATTTTTCTCTTTCCCCTTAATTATTATCTGAATACTCATTTTTTCCGTCCCTCAAAAATCTATATATATATATGATGAAAGTTTTTTTTTGTTCGCCAAACACGAGAAAATTACTAAATATATCGGCATAGGATCATGACAATTCGATGCGGAATTAATTGTTAATGGTTTATAAGCTACTGATTGTACGCCTCATAATGCGATAAACCTTTGAGGTAGTGCATTACTCTCATCATGTCGAAGTCAAGCAATTTTCCAGATTTAAATTACCTTTGTATAATTTATTCAATATTTGTAAGGTAATACAAGTGCACTATTATGAAGAGAAATGCTCTTATTATCACACTCGATGTGTTCAAAACACATATATTTTGTTTAATACTACAAAAAAATCTGATTAAAAAAATTTTTCGTGGACGTCTGGATGTCTGTGTGTGTGTGGATCCCTGTTGAAACAATCTCATAGATTCTTATAAAAAAATCATATTTTTCTATGAGGCTTTATGATCTACAAAATTTTCTATGAGAAACAAAAAATTTGCTCATAAAACTCTTTATGAGAATTTATGGATTTTTACTTTGTTCAATATCTTAAGCGATATATCTTCTACAATTTTCATGAGAATGAATGAGAATTTTTATGTTATAAGATACTATAAGTCAAATCGTGAGAAACTTCTATAAGATTGAATATAGATAATTTCTTTATGAGTTTTTATAAGTATTTACTACTTTACTCTTAATGAGAGTTTATACAGAATGTCCTGACATATAAAAGTCTCTCAAATTCTCATCGGTTATATTTATGTAAAAAAACTTACGTGTTTTATGAGTTTGAATGGGACTATATCTAAAGTTGAATTCTCTTAAAAAATTTTAGAGTATTTAAGAGATTTTATAAGATATTCCTGCAGAATAATGAATGCAAAAATTTTAAAAGATTCAATGAGTAATTTCGGTGCCAAATGCACATCAATTTCTCATAAAAATATACTTAGTTGGTTACTTGATTTATGAGTTTCTAAGAGACTTATCTAACAAGAAATTTCTCTTAAATTACTATTAAATCTTTCAAATAAATAAAAAGTTCCTGCATGATTATCAACTATATTATTTCTACTTAACAAATTTGAAAAAATTATAATAAATTTTATTTCTTCATGTTAAATCTGTCATCTTATAAGATCCGATGAGAACTTGATATATATGATAATGACATAAATTCCTCATAAAATCTATTTTTCGAAAACTCTAGATTTGTGAGATTCGATGAGACTTTTTTAAAAATCAATAACTCTCAGGAAATCTTTTGCTATGGCGGATCTGTTGTGATCCAACTATTGAAAAATATAAAGCTTAATGACATACAATTAATTGACTTTTAAAGTTGATACACTAGTTCAAACGTTTTATCAAAAACAAGTACTAGAAAAAAAAATGCTTGATTCATATAATTACCATAATTATCTTCAACATAATTATTAGTAGCGTCATGGCTGACAAAAACCATACGCATGTATATCAAAGTAAATGAATGGAATCCCTGGTGGAAATTTTTCGGACTTTTCTCTGAAAAACTCTGTTCTAAAGTGCTAACGACTTTTTCAAAGTTCTAAAGACTTTTTCAGAGTTTTTCAGAGAAAAGTCCGAAAAATTTCCACCAGGGATGACATATTTTGATTTTGTTTTGCGACGATTAATTTATAAAAATAGTTCATAAAGTGTCCAATCCGAAATACATATTTATTTACGCATGTGAGATGAAAAGAACTCCGGAATATTTATAGTAGAATCTATTTCTTCATGAAAATCTATTAGTTCTAATTCTTTCTTTGGAGATAATTTGCGTATAACTAACTTGTAGAATTCATATGAGATTCTATAAGAATTTCCTTTGTGTACCATTTTAAGGGATATTGCAAATAGAATTTTATGAGCATCAATGGAGATTTTTCAACTGTAAGATTCTATGAGGCACAATAACTGATACTTTTATAAGATTGATGTGTTATATTCCTTGACATGTTGTCACGAGAATTTTGATACATTTTAATTCAGGTCTAAATTGAAAATTGATCTACAATAAAGTCTTTACTTATAAAAATTATGTGTACAAAAATAAAACTGAGTAGTTTCGAGTTTTAATCATCAATCAAATATTCTATGAGTAATTTTCGTATTGTAGACACATCATGGTCTTAAAATTTTTTTTTCTTTAAATTCACAGTCCCTTGGCTGACGGGGGTGGGCTGTATACATTTTAATGTCCACGAATTTTTGCACCGGTTTCCTACGTATTTGGGGCCGGAGATAACGAGAATCTCGTTTATTTTGTTTAAAAGTGATGTAAACGATTGCTATGAACAATTTGATTGTTTAAATTGTTATATCTCTTGAATTTTTGATTTGACGGAAGTTTGTAAAAAAAAAAAAAACCTTCGAAATAAAAAAATACATAAAAACAATATGATTGCTTTTTTCTTGTCTCGAATATTTTGCGGGTTTTGTAAAATAACAAGCTAGGTGCTCGGATCTCTCCCTCTGGCATAAGCAGTTACTTTGTACTCGCGCTCTCTTTCCGCCATTACGAATAGGACGGTCGATAGACCAAAATATTTCTAATTTGTTTAAATTAAATATCAATGAAAATAAAAAAAAAATCGCTAAAATGGCGATCCTACCAATCAACTCGACTTTCCGCAAAACGAAATTCTGTGGTATCGTCCAATGAACATTTTTTTTTTTGTTACCTTCTTTTTTTAACAAATGGATTTTTTCACAGTCCGTTATTGATTGAGAAAATACATAAAATGTCGATACTACTAATCGACTGGATTTTTCGCGAAACGAATTTCTATATTATCGTTTAATTGAATTTATTTTTGTTAACGGAATTTTGTAAATGGACTGAAAAAATCCATTTGTTTAAAAAAGAAATTAACAAAAAAAAATAAAAAATGTTCATCGGACGATACCACAGAAATTTGTTTTGCGAAAAATCGAGTTGATTAGTAGTATCGACATTTTATCGATTCTTTTTTATTTTCATTGATTCTTAATATAAAAGACTTAGAAATGTTTCGGTAAATCGTCCGACCATCGTATGCGTTAATGGCGGTGACAAAGCGCTCGTGACAGGAGTGAGAGATCTGATCACCCAGCTAGTTCTTTTGCTAAATCTCGCGAAATATTTGAGAAAGAAAAAAAAACATAGATGTCATTTTATGTATTTTTCTATTTCACACATTTTTTCATTTATAAACTTCTTCGTCAAATCAAAGGTTCGAAAGATATAACGATTTAAACAATTAAATTGTTCATAACAATCGTTTATACCACTTTTGGATTAAATAGACATGAGTTTTTATTAGACATTTCCTAAAGAGAATCACGTTAATATATAAATATAACGTAATTTGATTGTCCTTATAAATAATATATATATATATATATATTAGGGTGCTCCGTTTGAAACGAACATTTTTTTTTTTTTCGCTCCCCATCGAAAATCTTGTTCTATATGTTAAAATAAAAATTCAGTCCAATTTTGAGCTCTTAATATTAATATTAACCACTGGAACAACGTCGTTGAAGTTTTCCCTTCAATATTTTTGGTTATGCAAAAGTTATATTTTAGTGAAATAACAATAACTGAGTTATAAAAAAATACAAAATCTCATTCAAAGTATTAGTTACATATTATCAGTTAATATTCAAAATTCTTGAGCGCCGTTTAAATATTTAAATTTTGGGCTGAAATTTTCAGAATTGTCATGATTTTACAAATATAAACAAATGCTGCTACGAGAAAGAAAAAATTTAGAAGTAAAAAATCCGAATTCCAAGCATTTTTGATATTTTAAAAACTCGTGAGCGACCTCTTAAAAATTTTTTATTGAGCTAATTTTTGGAGAGGCTTCTTAAAACATCGTAAACCAACAAATTTTTATGCGAGATCGAAAAAAAAAAAAAATAGTCCGTTTTTTTGGGCCACCCTAATATATATATCGAACGGTTAAAACTTTATAATTGCTTCTACTTGTTAAGAATGTCAATAACAATATTGCAAAAGTAATTAATATTTTTTTAAATACTCATAAATGATAATAAGAAAAAAAATTCTCGTATTAAAATTTTTAGGATGAGAGCGTTTTGTATCCCAAAAAACTATTTGGGTCACTTTCAATTGAGAGGAAATAATGATAAGCGGCAGTTCAACATTTCAAGTTTTTTTGTTATTAACAATTGTTAACGATTTTGGCTCCGCCGACTCTGATGACACGGTGTCTAGAGTCTCTGTCGAGGAAAGTCTCTGAAAAATTACAGATTTTTCAGTGTATGCCATCAAGTAGCACATGACAATAATTCTGAAAAATCACAGTTACTCAGAATTTTTATATTTTTTTTTTTGTTATTAACAATTGCTAACGATTTTTGCTCCGCTGAATTTGATAACAGAGTGTCTAGAGAACCATTTCAGAAAGATCTCTGACAACTTAGTTTTTCAGTGCTTGCTGTCAAGCCTGATATGACGATGAATCTCCAAATTCTAAGGTTCATTGAAATTTCAGCCAAACAGTAAAGAGCAATAAATAAGATAAGAAAGTCACAAGATATAGCTCCATCAAGCTGGCAGTGAAAAGTCAGCAAAAACGACTAAAATTTTCACGTGAATTGGTAGCTTAATAGTTGCTAATTAGTTGCTGCAAGATCGATTTTGTAGCTCTAACCAATTCCCCAAAAATCGAGTTACTGCTATCTTCACAATAAGCTAGCAGTAAAATCAGGAATTCGAGGTTAAATAAAACGACTAATGGGTCAAAATTTGTTGTTAATTTGTAGCTGAAAAACGGTGTTAAAAAAAGATGAAAAAAGTGAAAATCATCCGAACCTAGCTACCGGTCACTCATGATCACTGCCCCAGTAACCCCAAAACACGGTAACTGTTGACTTCGAATGCATATAAATTTTGTTGCTGCTCGAAAATAGCACAAGAAACACACAGAGAGCCAGCTACAAAATAGAAACAAAAAATCGGCTGGACCTAGTGGCCGGAAACTAGCAACTAGTGTCCCTGCTGTCTTAACGCACGGTTTTTATTGACTGCGGATAGTCGTAAATTTTGTTGCTGCTCCGAAATAGCACGAGGAACACACAGAGAGCCAGCAACAAAATAGAAACAAAAAATCGGCTGGATCTAGTGGCCGGGAACTAGACACCAGTCTCCCTACTGTCTTAACACACGGTTTATATTGACTGCAGATAGTCGTGAATTTTGTTGCTGCTCAGAATTAGAACGTGGAAAACACAGAGAGCCAGCTACAAAATAGAAACAAAAAATCGGCTGGTCCTAGTGGCCGGAAACTAGCAACTAGTGTCCCTGCTGTCTTAACGCACGGTTTTTATTGACTACGGATAGTCGTGAATTTTGTTGCTGCTCAGAAATAGCACGAGAAACAAACAGAGAGCCAGCAACAAAATAGAAACAAAAAATCGGCTGGATCTAGTGGCCGGGAACTAGACACCAGTCTCCCTACTGTCTTAACGCACGGTTTTTATTGACTACGGATAGTCGTGAATTTTGTTGCTGCTCAGAAATAGCACGAGAAACAAACAGAGAGCCAGCTACAAAATAGAAACAAAAAATCGGCTGGTCCTAGTGGCCGGAAACTAGCAACTAGTGTCCCTGCTGTCTTAACGCACGGTTTTTATTGACTGCGAATAGTCGTGAATTTTGTTGCTGCTCCGAAATAGCACGAGGAACACACAGAGAGCCAGCAACAAAATAGAAACAAAAAATCGGCTGGATCTAGTGGCCGGGAACTAGACACCAGTCTTCCTGCTGTCTTAACGCACGGTTTTTATTGACTGCGGATCGTCGTGAATTTTGTTGCTGCTCAGAAATAGCACCAGAAACAAACAGAGAGCCAGCAACAAAATAGAACCAAAAAATCGGCTGGACCTAGTGGCCGGAAACTAGACACCAGTCTCCTTGCTGTCTTGACACACGGTTTTTATTGACTGCGGATAGCCGTAAATTTTGTTGCTGCTCAGAAATAGCACGAGGAACACACAGAGAGCCAGCAACAAAATAGAAACAAAAAATCGTCTGGACCTAGTGGCCGGAAACTAGACACCAGTCTCCCTGCTGTCTTAACGCACGGTTTTTATTGACTGCGGATAGTCGTGAATTTTGTTGCTGCTCAGAAATAGCACGTGGAAAACACAAAGAGCCAGCAGCAAAATAGAAACAAAAAATCGGCTGGTCCTAGTGGCCGGAAACTAGCAACCAGTCTCCCTGCTGTCTTAACGCACGGTTTTTATTGACTGCGGATAGTCGTTAATTTTGTTGCTGCTCAGGAACAGCACGAGAAACAAACAGAGAGCCAGCAACAAAATAGAAACAAAAAATAGATTATAACTATCGGAAATTTGAAACTAATCGTTCTGTCATCTCGAAGAGCGTTTTTTTTTTGTCTAGGGGCAATAGTATATGTTGTAGCTGGTCAAAAATTACATTTAGTATGCTCATCCGGCCAGCAACAAAGTTGAAAGTAAAAATCAGCCAGAACTAGAGTCCCGAATCTGGAAACAAAAGTCCCTCTTATCTTGAAGAGCGGTTATTATTGTCTCGGCAGTAGTCATATTTGTTGCTGGTCGAAAATCACATTAGAGAGGCTCAGAAGGCCAGCAACAATATAGTTACAAAAATCTAGTATCTTAACGGCATTAAAATATTGGCTGGCCTTAATGATTGCAAACTGATTACCAGTGTCCCTGCTATCTCAATATCTTGTTTTATCTACGAGAGGTTATTAGAATTTGTTCTGCTAGTTAGTGATTTTTCGAATCATAGTTGGCGTGTCTTTTACAACGTCAAGTTAACAAATCTGCTTGAAGTAGGAATCGGACAATGACTAGCAGTATCCTTGCGACTCGAGCACGTCTTTTTTCTTGAGAATAAGCGCGATAAAACATGGTTGTTTTGGTATTTGCTATTTTATTTTATTTTATTTTTTTTTCATGGACTGCAATAATATTCTACGCATTTAATCTATCGTTATAATTTTTTATTTTATTTTGTTTTTACATAAACTAATATTTGTACATTTATTTTTATCGTTGACTTTTGAGATCTCGACATCTTTCAAATCATCATACTCAACCCATTGTGTGCCTCTTAAACCGTGTGTTAAGACAGCAGGGAGACTGGTTACTAGTTTCCGGCCACTAGGTCCAGCCGATTCTTTGTTTCCATTTTGTTGCTGGCTCTCTGTGTGTTCCTTGTGCTATTTCTGAGCAGCAACGAAATTCACGACTATCTGCAGTCAATATAAACCGTGTGTTAAGACAGCAGGAAGACTGGTTGCTAGTTTCCGGTCACTAGGTCCAGCCGATTTTTTGTTTCTATTTTGTAGCTGACTCTCTGTGTTTTCCTCGTGCTATTTCTGAGCAGCAACAAAATTCACGACTATCCGCAGTCAATAAAAACCGTGCGTTAAGACAGCAGGGAGACTGGTGTCTAGTTCCCGGCCACTAGATCCAGCCGATTTTTTGTTTCTATTTTGTTGCTGGCGCTCTGTGTGTTTCTCGTGCTATTTTTGAGCAGCAACAAAATTTATATGCATTCGAAGTCAACAGTTACCGTGTTTTGGGGTTACTGGGGCAGTGATCATGAGTGACCGGTAGCTAGGTTCGGATGATTTTCACTTTTTTCATCTTTTTTTAACGCCGTTTTTCAGCTACAAATTAGCAACAAATTTTGACCCATTAGTCGTTTTATTTAACCCCGAATTCCTGATTTTACTGCTAGCTTATTGTGAAGATAGCAGTAACTCGATTTTTGGGGAATTGGTTAGAGCTACAAAATCGATCTTGCAGCAACTAATTAGCAACTATTTAGCTACAAATTTACGTGAAAATTTTAGTCGTTTTTGCTGACGTTTCACTGCCAGCTTGATGGAGCTACAAGATATCTTTATATTGTTAGTAAAATATATATATATATATAATAGACTGGGCCAAAAGAATTGACTATTTTTTTTCTTGGCTATATCGAGAATATTATTCAGAATGACAAAAAAAAAATTCATGAAATTTTAAGCTCTTAATATTAATTTTAAGAGATCTATCATTGCTATTTTTAATTTTAATTTATAATTTGATGTTAAAATATCTGACGTAAACGTCAGAATTGCTAAAACATGGGAGTAAAAGAAATTAATTTCCACTTATTCTTATGTAAAATTAAATTCCCAACGAACAAGGTCTGATTGAAAATTTTCATCAGACAAGCCGTTTGCGATTAATTAAGCTTAATATAATTGATACATTTTTTCGATTTAACATCTTTACTTCCGCATATTGTTACCGACGAATCAATGAATATCTGAAAAAGACCAAGGATGACTTTCGAAGGAAATTTAATGCTCTACAAAAAAGGTCTCTTAACATTTTTTGCTAAATTCACTCTTTCGAAAGTTATTCAGGTTATTTAAGTCGTTTTGACTCAATTTCAACCTTGAATAACTTTTGAAAGAGTGAATTCAGCACAAAATGTTAGGAGATCTTTTTTGTAGAGCATGAAATTTCCTTCGAAAATCCTCCATGGTCTTCTTCAGATATTTATTGATTCGTCATTTACGAAATTCCAAAGTAAAAATGTTAAATCGAAAAAATTTAGCAATTTATTAAACTTGATTAATCGGAAACAGTATGTCTGACGAAAATTTTCAATCAGACCATTTTTGTAGGGAATTTAATTTTACATAAGAATAAGTGAAAATTATGTTTTTTTACCCCCATGTTTCAGCAGTTCTGACGTAAAAAATCTAATTATGAATTAAAATTAAAAATAGCAATGATAGACCTCTTAAAATTAATATTAAGAGCTTAAACTTTCATGAAAATTTTTTTTTGTCATTCTGAAAAATATTTTCGATATAGCTAAGAAAAAAAATAGTCAATTTTTTTGGCCCAGTCTAATATATATATATATATATATTAGGGTGATTCAGTTCCGCAAAAGTTTTATTTTTTTAAGTGCTCAAGCAAAATCTCAATCTACATCGAAAAAAAAAAATTCTCACCAAATATGAGCTTTTAATTCCAATGCTAAGTACTTACTATTTCAATTTGATTTTTTCCCATTTAAAATACACGTAAATTAAATTACTTTTTTTTTAACTTTCTAATAATCAGCTGCGTTTCATGATATCAACGCGGTTTTGGTCGCAAATCGTAAGGTATTTGGTGTTCTTTAAAAGTGCCCATAGTTACTTAGCTGTTATTCCAGCGGTTTCACTTGTGTCCGTTGCGGAACTCATTTTTCCTATTAAATTGACCTTTATTGGCTTGCAGAACGTAAACCAATGAAAGTACACAAAAATACTAGTGGAAATTTTATAGGAAATTTTTTTCCTTTTAAAAAAAGTCCTATGAGTGAAGTCGCTAAAGTCCATAGTTTCCGAGTTATAATTATTCTAATAATTTGAAAAATAAAATATCAATTGTAATTTTTTTTTTTTATATTATATTTTTTAAATTATTAAAATGATTATAACTGCTGGATACTTCCATTACATTTAAATAGAAATCATTGCGCCCTATTAATAGTTGATGTTGGCAGTAAAGCAATAGTCTACATAGACTCATTACACTACAGTATTAAACAAAATCTCATTGATAAAGTAATGGGATTAATTGCAGTTTATGGTGAAAATTCTAAAGAGGAAATGAAGGAATGGAAATTATACGAACCTAAAGACGTACCTAAACAAGAAGATGGATATAACTGTGGCATTCACGTCTGTCTGTGGATGTTCATTATTAGTAAATCGATTGAATTAGAGTTTACACAAAAAGATATGGAGAATGCTCGTGAAGGAATATGTCAATTAATTGTTGATGAAAATAGTGAACGGATTCCAACAAGCGAAGTGCGAACTGAGACGCAAATGCAAATTTTCGATAATTTCGAAGTTAATAAAAATGAAAAAGAAAAAATTAGTAAGAAGTATTGGCTGAAGGGATCAAACACACCACCACTACAATTTACATCAACAAGTGCATATTGTGCACAAATCCTGAAGTACAAGTGAGACAAAGCTTAAAAATTGAAATATAGATCAATACTTACAGTATGACCATTCGAAAAGTTTCAAAAAGGCAGAAGAACACACTTATAACATTGAACAATACAAAAATTTAATTAACTTAAAAATGATCAAAATATGCTTCTCGTCGAGTATTTAACAACATGTATAACATGATATCGGTAAAGAATATTGACAGGTCTCAGGAATAAAACGTAAAAAAAAAAAAAAAAAAAACGTTGACAATAGCAGAGATTTACCAATTTTTGTTTTCAAAAAGGTCCTTTACGGTTCCAGAAACTAATATCATTTTTTAATAATTTTAAGAGGTTTGACTACTCACCATGCGACAGAAAAGCTAAAACTCTTCAAAAACCTTTTTAAAGGAGGTCGTTGATATATCCTGACACTAATTTTTGTGAAGCAAAGATCTAAAACCATAGTTAGCAACAACAATACGATGAAAAATGCAGCAATTTCGATTTTTAATTTTATTTTTTTGAGTTTTTCCACTTGGCGTGATTAAAAATGTGAAACTGCTCGGAGTTCATTCCAATGACCTCTTTAATATGTCCTGATGTTCATTTGACCATTGCAATAATTTATAACTATTGTTAACAACAAACAAATGATGAAAATTGCAGGAATTTTAGATTTTTCTAAGTTTTTCCAGTCTGCTCACATAACTTCTAAAACTCGGCACAAGACTCCCAAAATATGTCATGAACATATCCCGTGTAAAAAATTGGCGGAGCAAAATTTATAAACAACTGTTTACCTGACGAATATGAAAACATTCTGAATTTTTCTAAGTTATTTCTGGCTGCTGATCGGTACCATGCTCAGAAATCCATAAGACTCACTACAGGATTTCCAAAATTTATCTCGAAGATATCTCGTACTCATCATTGCGGAACAATAATGTTAATCAAATTTCAGTAAAGACCTCTAACAGATAATGATACCTATGAGTCTCTTTAGTGATAATCCTAATGAATTTATTTAATATTCATACTAGTAATTTTTCTTTTTTCTACTCATATGTTTCCATCAAAATCTTCATTATTTGTGCACAAGTGGGAATCTAGCATACATTAGATAAATTAAAAATGATAAATAAATAAAGTAAATAAATACAAAAACAATATTTATAAAAAACACACGTTTCTTTTTTTTTTTTTTTTTTTTTTTTTTTATTGCGCATTTTTCATTATTTTCATTGTATTAAATGTTTAGTGTTACGTTCTGGCTCTAATTAAATTTACATAAAAATTTTAGAAAATTTTTTTTTTGAAGTCTCGAATTATTTATTCGCCACGGTGGGCGAATAAACGGTTCGACACCTTTTAGAATCATAAATAAATAATAAATTAATAAATCGTTACTTTGTTGGCGATAACATTTTTATTCATCACCAACAATGTAACGGAAATCTCTTGCGATAAGAGAATCGCCGTGGCTCGCGGATAGTCTAAACAGATGACGACGCATGAGACCCGGGCCACGACGATTCTCTCATAGGAAACCTGAGATGCAACGTTAACACTTTGACGAATGTACTTAGTCGAGGAGCTGAAGAATCAAGGCAGTCGATCGCGAGATCTCAAAGAGCACGAAACTCTGTACAATTGACTGACTGATTCTTCTGTCTCCACCGGTTTAAAGGAATAAAACCTAAAATTTAACCTTTACATAAATCTTTTGTCTAAGAACCTTAAAGGGGCGAGCGCTTACTAGCTGTTCCACCCTTCCTTTGCTCAGAGCGCTAATCAGCAGTTCGGGCTCCTTCACCACCTATCATAACAACCTTTACGCCTTGAGGCCGACGAAGCAGGAGATCAGGACGTACTGTACAGCTCGGTCGCGTAATTCAAGGCGTTATCGCGGACCTTACACAAGGTCGACCGAGAATAAGATCAGAGGAAGTCCTTATCGAGCCGGTAACGCTAGTAATACCGCGAGTGGTCGCCAACGATTCGATTGAGACATCAAAATCATGTGCTGTTGAGCCTCCGAGCTCGTGTGTTGTTGAGCCTCCGAGCTCGTGTGTGGTTGAGCCTCCGAGCTCGTGTGTTGTTGAGCCGTCGAGCTCATGTGTTGTTGAGCCTTCAGGTTCTGGCGGTTTGATCGAGCAGTTACAATCACTTGTCCTCGCGGAGGAGTCGAATCTCCAGAGTTCAGCCTGTTCGACCTCAGACGAGGCACCGAAGGAAAACCCGGTCTTCTGGACTGGCATCAGCGAGGGTTGGCAGTTGATTTCTGTGGACGTTCCATCCGTCCATCCACTCAGTGGAAGCATCCCATTCCACGACCCACGGTACGGATACTATTCTGAGGCCTATTTCAAGGCCACCGGCAGAGACGCATACGCACCGGCGGAGGAGAAGAAGTTACTCAAGAAAGGGATTATTTGGGCCGACTTATGGGGCCCATAATCTCCACCATGGTAAGTGACTAAACTTTTTGCATAAAATAAAGGAAGGTCAACAGCTGACGCACCTGGGGTCTATCGACACCCTAACGACGTCAACCTGGTCAAATAAAAAATTATTCTGTCTGATAACAGATAAGCCAGAATGTAACATTAGTCTATTTAATAATAATTTAAAATTTGTCCAATGTCATCTACACTCACACTTATCTTCATACATTTTTATTTATTCAATTTCTCTGCTGCCCAAACCGTAGAGTTTAGAGTAGGGCTAGTGGTCCTCGATAAGTTTTTTTGCCTACCATTAGTCGCGTCTTGTTCTGTCGTCTACTAATCTACACCGCTAACGCCATCTGTCGATAATTTGTTCTTCTTTAGCCCGGGCCCAAAATTAACGGTTTCGCCCCTGAAGATTTGAGTTTGGCTGCTTACGTGTGGCTGCTAGTTTCAGTCTCATACTTTAGAGAAACCGCAAACATTTTTTTATTAACTTTAATTACTTTTGGAAAGTTAAAATTAATTTTTGAAATGAAAAAATTGTTATTAAGAAATTTTGGGAGAATTTTGAACAAATTTGTAGAAAAGTCCGACCGCTTTTTTTTATTTAAAAATTTATTTGATCCATTAATTTTTCTTATAAAATCTTTTTTATTAATAATTTTTTTGACTAATAGTTACGTAATGTCAAATTATTAGATTTCATAATTAGGGAAGTTTATGCATCCACCACTTAACTTTAAATAAATTTAAATTGTTTTTTCGGCAACAATTTGTTCATTTCAAACATATAAAAATGCGATCATCTTTTGGTTCGAAATTCCAATATTATTAGTCAAAAAAAACTTAATTTTTTGCGGTATTCAAGAAAAAAAACAAAATGCATACCAATAGTTGCAAGTTTTTAAATATAAACTTAAAACAGCGAAAAAGTGCATGTTGAAGTCACGGCCATTTTAATAATACTTCTTTTTCAATGATGATACTAAAGTTTGCCGATGTCTAATAATTTTTGGAATTTTTCAAAACGATAAATTATAAAAAAAAAATTTTTGAAAAAATTGAAACCTATGATTTTTTTAATTGTTTACATGTGCATATATTTATTTATTTATTTTCTTTTTTTTGGAATCGATTTGTCGAAAAAAAAATTCTGAAAATGGTTAATTGTTGGTTTATATTTCAGGATCATTATTCAATAAGCTTAATTTATTTTATTGTAAAGATATGCCTGTTTAAAATAATTCTTTGGCTCTGAATGATATATATATATATATTAGGGTGTGTCAAAAACAAATGATTTTTTTTTTTTTTAGATCTCATAGTCTTAAAAGTTTCTTTCAGACCTAAAAAAAATCCTCCCAAAAAATCAGTTCGATATCTCGAAAATGGAGCTGGCGGTTTACAAGTTCATTTTCCCATTTAAAATACATGTAAAAAATTTTTTTTTTAGTTTTTTGAGAAAAAATCAGACAAAAATTTTTTTTTTCAATTTTGAATTTCATACCGTTATAGGAAATTAAATTTCCTACAAAAATGTCTTTAGTAGTCATGCTCGTAACTACAATATAAAAAAAGTTACAAGCCCCCAAAGTTCGAAAACAAATAATTTTTTTGTTATGTATAATTATTGTGTTTACTTTTTTGTTAATAATTGGTAGTATTTTTTACCTCTAATTGTAATTTGCAATCTCCTATGGAATATCTTTTTTTATGCAAAAAATTATTATTTTATCATGCTCATAAAGTTAAAGAAAAAAAAAATTTTTCGTATAGCAATAATGTATTTTTTAAATTATAAATTATATTTTTTATAAATAAATAAATAAACATTTCTTGCATAAAAATAGATTTTATTTAGAAGATTGCAAATTAAAATTAGAAGTAAAAAATATTACCAATTATTAACAAAAAAGTAAACACAATAATTATACATAACAAAAAAATTATTTTTTTTCGAACTTTGGGGGCTTGTAACTTTTTTTATATTGTAGTTACGAGCATGACTACTAAAGACATTTTTGTAGGAAATTTAATTTCCTATAACGGTATGAAATTCAAAATTGAAAAAAAAATTTTTGTCTTTGATTTTTCCTCAAAAAACTAAAAAAAAAATTTTTTACATGTATTTTAAATGGGAAAATGAACTTGTAAACCGCCAGCTCAATTTTCGAGATATCGAACTGATTTTTTAGGAGGATTTTTTTTAGGTCCGAAAGAAACTTTTGAGACTATGAGACCTAAAAAAAAAAAATCATTTTTTTTTGACACGCTAATATATATATATATATATATATTAGTCCTTCAGCCGAAGAGGAGAGCCCGTTTACATTTTGTTGGCCAAAGCTGGACCAAACTTTTTCTTACATATTTTAGGCCAAGGATCACGAAAATCGAGCCCATTTTATTAAAAAGTGGTGCAAACAATTGTTAATAATAATTAAATTGTTTAAATCGAAACAATTCTCGAACCGCTGGTTGATTGGGGCAGTTCATTGGAAACAACATGTTCATAATCATAATTAACAAAAAAAAAAAAAAACATCTCTGGACGATACGACAGAAATTAATTTCCGAAAAAATGCCGTCGATTGGTGGTATCGACATTTTTTCGATTTTTTTTTTCTTTCATTTTTAATGTAAAAAACTTCCGGCCTATCAAGCATCCGACGCGATTTGGCGGAGAGACAGCGCGCGCGATAGGCAGCTGCTCGTGCGACAGGGAGAGATCAGAGCACCTAGCTCGTTTTTCATCATATTTCGCAAAATATTCGAGATACAAAAAAACACTATGATACCTTTTTTGTTTATTTTATAATTTTGATCATTTTGTTTCCATTGAACTGCCCCAACAAACCAGCGGTTCGGGAGTTACTTCGATTTAAACAATTACATTGCTATTAACAATTGTTTGTATCACTTTTGAACAAAATGGACTCGATTTTCGTGATCTTTGGCCCAAAATACGTAAGAAAAAGTTTGGTCCGGCTTTGGCCGACAAAATGTATACGGGCTCTCCTCTTCGGCTGAAGGACTATATGTTCAATGTTCATGTACACAAATATCAATAATACAAAAAAAAGTTGTTTTAAAATTATGAAATCAGAATTTTCAAGGAGTTATGAATAACAATTTCATTAAAAGTTGTAAATGTTTGTCTTTAAATATGATAATTTCATTTTTGTTTAACTTAAATCATATTTAAGCAGTAATTATCATGATTTAATATTATTTTGAAGTAACTAATGTGCTTTAAGAAATCTTAATAATAAATGAAATTTAAAACCAACTCATCTCTATGTTACGTCTAACAGTCAATTGGATGGGGTACTGACCTAGGTGTCACCGAGCAGGCTCGAGGCCCAGTAAAAATAAAATTATCGCCGTTTTCCAGTAAATCTCTTTAATCCTAAATTTATTTTAAGATCACAATTACCATCGTGCATATATATATCGTTGTCATTTTTTTTATTTCTTTTTAGTAAACCGTTTGGATCTTATGTAGGCTATGCAGATGAGATACTACTTTGAACCCCAAAGTCGTGAAAACGGAAATTAGAAGCACTTATAAGTTCAGTGTAGGTTCTAATTTAGCATTGAAATCGACTCAACTTTAAGCCTTTTGATTCTACATAAGGACTTTATTTTAGATTCTATGTAGCTTTCAAATTTCGGCTCGGGCTATTACTCTTGCAGCATAAAAAATGTTGTCAGCTAAGATTTTCATTATTACTATCAATTTATCTGAGCGATTACTTTAATTAGTAAAAGTGATTATTATTAGGGTATAATAATAGTTATTATAATTTGATTATTTTTTAAAGCATTACAGCGAAAATAGTAAAATTCCTATACTGCATAATAACCATTAAAAATACCCGATGTGAATAATATCCATTAAATTATCAGATTGTGGTATATTATCCGAAATACATTTCCATTATAATCGAAATTCGAATAAATATATTCGAATAAATAAGGTGTCAAGTTAATTATTAGGTCTTATAAAATATAAATAAAATAATTGTCACTTGATTACTTTATTGATCTATTTTCTAATTTTAAAATTTTTGTCTGTGGATAGTATAACATTGACACAAAATGATTTAAAACTTCGTTTGTTTCTATAACGTTTCATCAGAACTTAGTGTCGGCGGACCTTTATTACAGGCACTTTGTATGTTGTTATAATGAATATAGTCAATTTCTAGCTACAGAAAAACAATGGGAGATAAGAAACAAATGTATAATCGGTTATTAAATCCGTCATTTGATGAAGGAGACATGAGTTTACGGACTCGTTTAAGATTTCGAAACGAAATGCGCATTATCCAATCGAAACAATTATTAGGTATGTTAAGATTTCAGGTACTTCAATATGCTTAGAAAGCTGTATTTTAAATAATGCAGTATTTATTCTTAAATTCTTTTAGCAAATGGAAAAATTGCCCACATACCGGAAAAAGACCAAGATGACGAAATTGATGAAACGTCTGTTATGGACACCCGTCATGACTGTGACGATTTTTTTTGCGAAGAAAAAAACATAACTCGTGAAGTTAATGATTGTGATTTAAATGATGATGATTTTAGTGATTGTTTTGAAAATACTGATGAAATTTATAGTGATTGTTCCTGTTGTAGTGATCGTAGTTCTGAAACTGATGAAAAAATAATTAGTGATTCAAATGAATTTAATGCCAGTCAAGTGCAAAATAATCGAATAATGTTTCCGGCAGCTGAACTAACCGTTGCTGATGTTATATTTATGGTCCAAATGTTTTCAATAGCTAAAAATTTAACCAAAAATGATGAAAATGATTTGCTGGAGTTGGTGAAAACTTTAGCTGGGCCAGAGTTTAAAGAATGGGAAAGTAGTCATTACGAAAGATCGAAAGCTTTTTGTGTTCCTGATGATAAAATTACGCTGTCCTTTTTTTGTGAAAAGTGTAATGTCATTTTGACCAAAAAATACTTAAAAAATTGTGTAAAGAAGGAAAAAATGACATGTACAACGTGTTCTGAAAAATTTGAAATTTCTTCACAAAGTAGTAATTCTTTTATGAGTCCAGATATCAGATATCAAATAGAATTAATTTTAAATCAACCTGAACTTCAAGAAGATCTATTTAAAAATATTAAAAAGATGAATCATTCATCTACTGATATCTGTGATGTCCAAGATTCTAAACTGTATAAGAAATTAAAAGCTAATAACTCTGATTTATTAACATTAAATTTCAACACCGATAGAGCTCTGCTATTCAAGAGTTCTAAGAACAGTTTTTGGCCTCAACAATTATACGTAAATGAGTTGCCCTTAGAACTTCGTTTTAAGCACATCATTCTTGGGGGTATTTTCTTAACGAGTAGAGAACCTAATCCACAATTCATGAATCTTTACAATGCTGCATTATGTGATCAAATTGTTGATTTATCAAGAAATGGTGTTAATATATACAAGTATTCTACTCAAGAAATTGTAAATTTAAAATTTACTTTACTATGTTGCTGTTACGACACACCTGCTCGAGCTTTGTGCCAGAATCGAACCAAATTTAATGGCTACTGGGGATGTAGCTGGTGTTACGAACCGGGAGTTTATGTAGGAAATGCTATACACTACCCGATCGTCGAAGTTGAAGCACCTTTAAGAAGTTATGAATCACACTTATCTAATGTTGAAGAAGTTCAAAGACTACAAAATTCTTCAACCAGAAAAAACTATGTTCATAAAATCATGGGTGTTAAAGGATCAATGTCTTTTATCGAAAAATTGCTATCTTTTGACAGTGTTTGGGGATTCCCGAACGACTATATGCACAGTTGTTTGTTAGGAGTTACACGACAAATATTAGAGTTGTTGAAAACCTCGGAGATGAAATACAAACTCGATAAACTAAAATGGGAACAAGTTAATAAACGTTTAACTGCTATAAAACCACCGCATGAAGTTTATAGATTGCCACGATCAACTGCTGATATGTCAAAGTGGAAAGCCTCCGAATTCGACTCATGGCTTCTATATTGGAGTATTTTATG
Source organism: Microplitis deprimator (assembly GCA_964016945.1). Lineage (NCBI taxonomy): Eukaryota > Metazoa > Arthropoda > Insecta > Hymenoptera > Braconidae > Microplitis > Microplitis deprimator. The sequence goes on from OZ024714.1 coordinate 3,471,412, forward strand.
TCTGGAGGGGATTGTAGATGACAGTTTTCTAGAAATGTATGCCCTTTTAGTTCGCAGTATTAATACATTATTGAAACGAAGAATTACCAATGAAGATATTATAAGATCAGAATACGATTTATTGCAATTTGTTGGAAATTTTCAAGTTGCATTTTCAAAATTAACTATAACTTTTAACATTCATTCTTTATTACATTTAGGTGAGTCTATCAAACAAAGTGGGCCATTATTAGATAGTTCGGCTTTTGCATTCGAAAATGGTATATTTAGGCAAAAGCAATGTATAAATGGACCTAGAGGTGTTAGCCATCAGATTGTGAAAAAGTTTCTGAAAAAAAAATGCTGATTTCGCGATTAAAAACAACAGCAATATTTGAAAGTAGCAAAACGTTTTGTGAAAACTTATTTAAGCCCAAACAGCTTCTAAATTATTTAAAACTTCAAAGTGGAGTCGTTCTTACAGCCGAGACTCGTGTAAAAAAAAATATTAATGATGAAATGAAGTTTCACTTTAAAAATGATAATGTTTCTCTAAGAGTATTCAAAAAATGTATTTTTAAAAAGTCTATTATTCATTCCATTGAGTACACACGTGTTACAAAAACGGAGGACACATATATATTATCTCATACGAATCAGATTATCCACGTACATCATTTAATAGTTGTCGAAACAAAATGTTTTATTTATGGATGTCTTGTAATAGCTTCACCTCACTCTGTTGGTAAAATCCAAATGGATCATATTCATCGTGTAATAAATGACTGTGGAGATAATATTGTTATCAAAAGTATTGATTGCTTTAAAGAAAAAGTGATACATGTTCAGATAGAGGAACAAAGATATATTTGTTATTTTCCGTATATTGTGAATTTAAATTGACCCTTATTGATTGAGTGTTGATCATGTATGAAAATCGAACCCGGAGTTAATTAATATAAGGGATTTGCGAAGAATCTTCTATTACTACACCTTAGAAATTAAAAAATCTATGCTAACATTGTATATTAAATCTACTTTATATAAATTAAAAGAGTTGTGAAAAGTACGAACTAATTAATATTAACATAATAATGGAATAAATCTACTAACTAATCATTTATTTCTGTTGTAACTATTTTTCTTTCGTGTTTAAAAATTAAATTTTAATTCAACCTATTTATTTATTCATTATTCAATTATTAATTAACAATATTATTATTATTGACTTAAGCTCTAACATATATAAAAATTATGGATCTATTATTATATATACATATATATTTTTCTTAAAATACTACTATTTACACCTATAGGAACGCTTGAATATGGAAAACGCAACTACAATAAAAGAAGATACAGGACCGAATGATCTTTCGGAAAATAACATCATTAATTCTACTAAAGATGGTCATAATCCTAAAAAGGTAAATTATTATTAATCTTTATATTTATTTTTTTTCAAAACTTATCTTCCTATTATTTTTTGTTAATTTTTAGCGTAAAATCAACGACAAGAAAGATTCGTTGAAGGAAATAGGATGCGAAATAAAATGCGTGCGTAAAATTTTACACTAATATTTATGCTGAGTTGGAAAAAGAATTATTAATATTCGGATATTTAGATCCGAAACATAATTATAATATAAAACTTAAGGCTACTATTAGTGTTTTAATGTTTTCTTTTTAATAATAAAATAATATAATTAACTAAACTGAAAGGATTAAAGTACTCATTTCATTTTAATTATTATTTCAGAACAATGGTAAAACTAACAAAAAAACAAAGACGGGGCAAAGTGCAAAAGTAAGCCATGTTTTCTTATTCAAAAGCATATGTACATTATTATTTATTTTTTTCTCATTAGTTACTGAATATCGAATAAATTTTTTATTTTAATACATAGTAAAAGAGTTATTGAATATTAAATAACTTAAATGTATATAATACGATTTTGAAGTCAGTAAAATTTTTTATTTTCAGAACAAAAAATCTCTGATGATTGCTAAACATGAAAAAATGAAAAAACCGGTAAATTACACAATTTCAAAAATTTTATTTATCTATTTGTAAATTATATTATCAAAAATAAGGCTTAATAAAAAAGTTGATGCATTAATCTTCCATGTCAATATCGTATATATATATATCTAGGCATAGGCATTTAAATTGATCGATTATTTGTAGATAACTCTTGTCATTCCAAACGAAAAGGAAGTAATCAATACACCACAGAAAGATGGAACTTCTCCGCATGAAACTAATTTGCCTCTGAAGCTAGACATATTTCCAGGTATCAGTTAATTTTTTTTTTTTAATTACTGTGAATCAATCATATTTCATGTACGTTTCCATAAACCCAGATTTACGTGACACGGTATTAATACCAAATAGTATTGATGATGAAGAAATTTTAGCTATAGATCAAGCTTCTGCAATCCCATCAACAAGTACATCACGTAATGGTCTTTCTCAAACCATATTTTCAAGTATGAATAGACATATAAATTTACTTTATTTTTATTTTTATAAATTTATTTTAACTGAGCTTAAAAGAGTATTTTTTCTAATTATGTTACAATGTTTTCAATTTTTTAGCTCAGATTAGTGAAGGAAAGCTCGAAAGTGAACCTGCACGGACTAAGTAACTTATTTGCATCTGCATAAATTGTTCCTTTACATTCACGTTTTTTTTTTTTCGGATTGAGGTTTTTTATTTTATGTTTTCAGAAATCATGAAACAAGATTGAAGTGTACTAAAAAAGTTAAAAAAAGTACTATAGAAAAAATTGAGCAGGAACTTCGGGTTCTAAAGAACGGATTTCAAAGAAGTGAAAAAAAACGAGAAATCTTTGAAAATGAAACTCAGGAGAGCTTAAAAAATATTACCTCGTTAATAGAAATAAATAAAAAGATTCTTGTTACGATTTCCGACAACTAGAATGAATTTCGTGGTATAATATTTTTTTTTATTTATATGATGAAAGACAGTTAGTAAGCGATTTGTAATTCAACAATATAACTTTATTCTTTATTCTTTGAGTTTTAAATATTAAATATAATTTGACATTTATTAGTTTCAAAAATTTTAAGTAGGAAATAGATATTTAAAAAATACTTGAAAAATATTTGTTCAACATTTACGATAAATCAAAATATTGTTTCGCCATTCATTTATACTTTGCAAAGAAAACCTATAAATATCTTTTTATAGTTAAAAACAAATTATGTTTTTAGTCACTAATTTTTTTCGTATCTAAAACTTATATTGTGAGTAGCGTTTTTAAAATATTTTTGTAGTTTTTTTATTATATTAATGTTATGTTAGGTATCTAGGTGTAAATAAATCTTTGCTAAAATTATTTATGTATTTTACTTATAAATTAATTGTTTTCCAGAAATTCCATCTGACAAGCCATCAAAAGCACTTGAAGAAAAGACAGGGTATCCTAGTGTAGGATTTATTAAAAAATCAGACAATACGGTAAGTTTCATGTTGTGAAAGTTTTTGGACATTCTAAATAATTTATATACTGTTTGTATCGGTTGCAGATTCATATTGGTCAAGGAATATATATCCCTACACCATATTATAATTCTGCGGCTTATAAAGCGAAAACTGGAAGACAGTTTGTGAAGGAACTAGTTATAATGCTATTTACTGAAGAGGAGTTGAAAACTCATAGTGTACGAGGTGGAAAATCCAACAAAGTAAAAGTGGAAGTACAAAAACCAGCTTTAGATCCAACTCGACTTTTAGCGCTTAAAAGTAAATTATTTCTAACTATACATAAGCTTCAGGTTGTGTTAATAAAAAAATTAATTTTAATTGTGAGTCCTCATAGTGCCGAAAGTTTTTTTGGGACCTAAAAAAAATCCTAAAAAATTATCTCGATATCTCGAAAATTGAACTGGCGCTTGGCAAGTTCATTTTCTCATTTAAAATTCACGTAAAAATTTGTTTTCTTTAATTTTTCCTCGAAAAATTAAACGAAACCATTTTCTTTTGAATTATGACTTTCAGTTTTTTGGGAAAATCGAATTCCCTACAAAAATGACCGATATATTCATGCTCGTAAAATTGACACAAAAAAAGTTACAAGCCTCCAAAGTTCAAGAAAAAAATAATTTTATTTCATGAATTTTGGAGGCTTGTAACTTTTTTTGTGTTAAAATTACGAGCATGAGTACCTAGGAAAACAAATTTTCACTTGGATTTCAGATGGTAAAATCAACTTGTCAAACAACAGCTCAATTTTCGAGATGTCGAGATAATTTTGTAGGTCCCAAAAAAACTTTTGGCACTATGAGAACTAACGATAAAAATTAATTTTTTTATTGACACATCCTACTATACAAACATACATATATTCCAATTAAAAAGGATTAATAATTTAATTTATTAAATAATGATATTAGTTATACTATAATTTCGAATGGTTTTGTGTTGTTTTATAGATATTTTTGAATTCTACCTCACGTCGGTCCGAATGGAGCCAGCAAGAATTCAGATAGAATTAAAAAAAATGGACGAATACGTACGAAGCAAAATTGCAGACTTGAGGAAGACATCCAAAAAACAAACTCCTCAAGAAAAGTCAACTAGAAAAAAAACTAACGAGATTGAGGGGTACGACAAAGAGAATGAAGAAGAAAGTGAAGAGGAGAGTAAGGAATATGAAGAAGAAAATGAAGAACAGGATGAAGAAAAGAAGAAAAAAGAAGATGGAGAAGAGTATGATGAAGAGAAAAAAACAAGTGACGGAGAAGAAACTGAAGAAGAAATTTAACAAAAAAAAATAAAATCAAGATAAATAAAAAAAAAAAATTTATAAACATAGACTGTTGATTGCTCATACGTTCTCGTATAATAATAAGTTAAAAATGCCTTACAATCTTAATAATTCATTCAAAATCGCTTGAAATGATATGAAGATCAACTATTCCCCAATAAATCCTCATAGAATAATTGCGGTCGATTATTCATACGTCTTATCTAATTATAAGACGAAAATCCTTTACAATCGCATAAATTAATAAGATTAAATGGGATTTGCGTCTTATAATTAAATCAGAACGTATAATTAATTAACTGCAATCTTCCTATGAGGTTTTATGTAAACATAGTTGATCTCTATATCATTTCGAGCAATTTTGAATGAATTTGTGCGATTGAACGGTGTTTTCGTTTCATAATTCAATGAGATCGTATGATAAATTAAATGCAATGTTTCTACAAGGTTTTAATGGAAATACTTAATCGATGATTCATCCGTTCTCGTTTAATTATAAGACGAAAATCCTTTTCAATCTTATAAATTAATTCGAAATCGCTGGGAATGATATAAGATTACTACTTTCATATAAAACCTTATAGGAACATTGCAGTTAATTTATTATACGTTCTCATATAATTATAGAACGAAAATCCCATTCATTCGCATAAATTCATTCAAAATTGCTTGAAATTCTATAAAGATCTACTATTTCCACATAAAACCCTATAGGAAAATGCCAGTCGATTATTCATACGTTCTCATATAATTATAAGACGAAAATCCCTTTCAATCTTATAAATTCATTCAAAATCTGTGGAAATAATAGATGACTACTTTCATATAAAACCTCATAGGAACATTGCATTTAATTGATTATACATTCTCATTTACCTATACGAAAAAAATATATATATGGATATATCCGGGCAAATATGCAGATTTGCCCGGATTAATATTTTTTTCGTATAGGTAATTATCAAACGAAAATCCCTTTCATTCTCGTAAATTCATTCAAAATCGCTTAAAATTATATAAAGATCTACTATTTCCACATAAAAGCTCATAGAAACATTGCAGTTAATTTATTATACGTTCTCATATACTTATAAGACGAAAATCATTTTCAATCTTATAAATTCATTCACAATCGCTTAAAGTTATATAAAGATCTACTATTTTCACATAAAAGCCCATAAGAACATTGCAGTTGATTTATTATACGTTCTCATATAACTATAAGATGAAAATACTTTTCAATCTTATAAATTCATTCAAAATCGCTTGAAATGATACAAGATGACTCCTTTTATATAAAACCTCATAGGAACATTGCAGTTAATTTATTATACATTCTCATTTAATTATAAAACGAAAATCCCTTTTATTCCCATAAATTCATTCAAAATCGCCTAAAGTTATATAAAGATCTACTATTTTCACATAAAAGCTCATAGGAACATTGCAGTTGATTTATTATACGTTCTCATATAACTCTAAGACAAAAATCCCTTTCAATCGCCTAAATTCATTCAAAATCGCTTGAAATGATATAAAGATAAAGTATTTCCACATAAAACCTCATAAGAAAATCGCAGTCAATTATTAATACTTTCTCATTTAATTATAAGACGGAAATACCTTTCAATCGCATGAATTCATTTAAAATCGCATGAAATAATAGACTGCTCTACTTATTATTTTATGTCTCATAAAATATGATAAACATAAAAAACATTTTAAATTTCTCATAAAAATTTTATCAGATTTTATGAGAACTGAATAAAAAATAAGAGTTTTGCGTTTTTTCTCACACAATCGTTCTATGAGAAACTATGAGGAATTTCAGTGCCAAATACACTGCCATTTCTCATTAATTTTTTAGGGTAAGTATTTTTTTATGAGAATCTATGAGATTGTTTCAACAGGGATGTGCCACGACTACCCCTGAAAAACTTAACGCATCCTCTCCATTTTTTTTTTATTACCTTCAGAACGACACCGGATTATTAGCTGTTTGAAATGGCAGTTTAATTCGATCTCGTTTAGTTATAATTAATGAAAAACATTGAAAAAAACTGTTCAATATGGGCATATTTCTACGTTTATACGATGTCCAGCCTGTGGTCTTGTTCGGGCGCTGTTGGTCAGGTGATAAATATATACGCACATGTGCTGGATGTTCCTGATCTGACACCCATACCGCGAAAGATTGAACCCTAAAATTCAAATAACTAAAAGTAATAATGAAAAAAAAAAAAAAAATAATAAATCTAATAGCATTTATTTTTTTTTTATTTATTTTTTAAATTTTAATTCATTCGGTAGGATACTTGAATAATAAAATATTTTATGTTTTTGAATAAGCGTTATGAGGCGTGCACTTTTGGATTTTCAAAACTTTTTTTTTTTTTTGATTACATTGTACCTTTACGCGGGTTTTTTCAAATTTATTTTAATAGTACCCTATTTTGTCTCTCCCTTACCCCTATATATAAGTTTATATATAATAGATTTGACTATGTCTATCTAATAAATTCTATTTTAATTTATGTGCAGAACCAAATTCATTATTTGGTGCATTATTTATGTAGGATGTAGTAATTTGATCATTCGAGATAAATAATGCCATGGATTTTTTCAATTTATATTTGTACAGTAGACGTTAGGAGCAGACAACAGTGCGTCGATATTTAAAATTACCCGATAAAAAACGATTTTATCTGATTATATATGTATATATGAGTATATATGATTATATATGAGATCATATATAATTACATATAATCATATATGGAATTATATCTGATTATACATGGTTATATATGGAATTTTATATAATTATATATAATTAGATCTGATCAGACCTGGCTGATGAAGGCTAGGTATAATCATACTCTCTAAAAATAAATTAGTGAAATTCTCGCGAATCAGTGGATAGTCACTATTTCTACAGCTATAAGCATACCACTAATTCAATCAGTGGTATGCTTATAGCTGGTTCCCAGTGAATATTCACTAATTTGAAAAAATTTCACTGATTCATTTTTGGAGAGTATATAAGCCTATTTATGATCAGATCTAAGTATATATAAGTCTATGCATAATTAAATCTGATTAGATCTAACTGATGAAGGCTACGTATAATCATATATAAGCTTATATATGATCAGGTCTAATTATATATGTCTACATATAATTAGATCCAATCAGACCTGGCTGATGAAGGCTAGGTATAATTCGATGTAAGTCTATATATAATCAGATCTAACTATACTTGAGTCTATACATAATTAGATCTGATCAGACTTCAATGATATGAAACCTATAAATATTTAATAATGTATATATATATATATATATGTCGGAGATAAAAATAATACTTGGATTTTTCCTGAGACTTGGGAAAGTCCCAATTATATTGAGTTTGTTTTTTTAGACAATAAAACTAAGTAAAAATATTTTACAACTCAATCCGCTTAAGATTTTTGTTAGTTTTTTATATTTACGTTTATGACGGTAAACTTGGGTCGAAGGAGCACATCTGGGCATCCAACGTAGCCACGATCGAAGGATAGCAATACTTTGGGCATAATGAGTTTTTAAACATAAGGACGTAGTTTGTACGTGTTTGTAAAAATTACCTGAAATATAGTTTTGGTCGACTTGAGAATGACCTTTATTCTACGACAGTAAAAATAAAAGTATTTCATATTAAAATTACTATTTTGACTGCACCAAAAAAGTTATTACCAAAAACCCCCTTTTTAAAGTAAGTGTTATCATTTGACGGTTTTATCGATGCTCAAAAAAAATAAAATTTCCAAATGACATCTACGAGTCATTCAAAATATTAAAATTCTTTAATCATAAAAATTAATTGACCTTCATTGATATTGATATTTAATTAATTAATATCATATATCAATTGGATTTTATTTATCGAAAATTAAAACGTAAGAGATGTCTGTTACCTCTGATTAATTCAGAAAATTAGTGATTCTCATAATACCCTGGTGGAAGTTGTTCGGAATTTTTTCCGAAAAACACTTTTGAAGACTTTTTCAAAGTTCTAAAGACTTTTTCAGAGTTTTTCAGAAGAAATTCCGAAAAATTTTCACCAGGGTACCGTTAAAATGAGATCTAAATAATAATTTAAATATTAATAGACGCTTATTCCCTAGGATAAAAATATTAATTAACAATATATTTGCCGATTGTTTATCATATGATTTATTGACACAGAATGCTTTACGTTAATGGCATAAGTTAAATCAGATCATAAAAATAACGAGTTAATTGTTTCATTCTTAATTTGCTAAATTAAAATTAACAAGTCCACAATACTTTATCAGATATTTAGAAAGTACAGATATTCATATGCTATATCATTACATAAATAAAATATAAAGTTTAATAACAAATCAAAATATTTCAATAACATTTAGTCGAAAAATACTTCAAAATATACGTTCTTTTCATTGTTTTGATTTTTATAAAAATAAATAATCTTCAAAGTAACTCGGTGAATGAGTAAAACACCCATGAGTTAATCCGATAAAGTAATTAATTCCACTGGAAGTTGCCACGGAATCTGAACAATTAAATGTTTTAACCACTTATTTCAGCACTTACAGTCTACAAATTATTTAATTTTCAAATTGCTACAGTGTCATAGAAATAAAAAAATATTTAATTATAAATTAAAAATTTAGAGTTAAAATATTTGTTTGAATTTACGATATGATAGTACACTAATTTAACAATAAATAATTTAAATTTATAAACTGAAGAGTTAAACGTCAAAATAAAAAGACTCGCTCAGATTTTCATTTTAATAATTATTAATGTAATCAACTAATTTTTAATTATTTTGAGAAATTAAATTTTGATGTAAAGTAAGTAATTTAATTGCATTTAAGCAAAATTTACTTATAAAATATTCAGCACCAGAAGCAAAAATAATTTTTTACTGAATTCTAGTATAAATAACGGCATCAGGTGTTACTACTCTCGTAGGTGAAACCAGTGTTATTTTCCCCGCATTATCATCGTGTAATCCCCAATAACCTTTATTTCTTCGAGGGTAAGCTTTAAAATGGCCTGATGTACATTCAATAACTCCTCGCAACCTATAAAATAAAGCAAATTATAATTTCTGCTGTATAAAAAAATTTTAAATTAATACTCACTGATAATTATTATTATTTAATCGGAGAATGGTTGGCATACTTTCTAGCTTGCATGTTAATGAGGTATTTTGACCCATTCGGACATCTAATTCAATCCACACACATTGATTAAACAAAAGTGAACGTGTAATCATATTTAATCTGCATTTTGTGCATTGTATGCAAGGTTGATATGATTCCAATATTGTTTCCTGTAATTTACTAAATTTGTGTTCCCATAATGTTTTATAGTTTACTTGCACCATTGGAACATTAACTTTATATTCTCCACATAAATTACAACTGCAGCTAAAACACGCGCTATAAGGGAAGCATCTTCGCCATATTTCAGTAGTGCTTGACCACATATCTAATTCATTACTATATAAAGTCGACACTTTATTTTTTTTTTTTTTACTTTCTCTTCGAACAATTTTAATAATAAAGTAGTTCTTTTCTTGTATATAGATGCAATTGAACCACTCTCAATGAACTCACAAATAAAATTCATCGTCGGGTTCGAATTTGTATTCATATATAATAAAAAATTAGAATCGTCTTTTCCAACCGTAGCAAGTACTTGTATTAATGAGTCAAAAACACAAGTATTAAGGAGTAAAATAGGAATTCCATCCACAGAAAAAGCATTCCGCTTGTTACCATTTTGTAAAATTTCAATTCTTTTTTAGCAGTGGTTTTAATCGAACTAGTAATGTTAGTAGGGCTAATATTCTGATATAAAATACCTGGTTTCGGTTGAAAATGAAAACCTTGTTTTTTAGGTTTTCCATTAATCTTTTCTGTATTTTGACTGGTTTTATTGTTATTAGAATTCAACGATTCAGTAAGTACTTCTTTTGTAGGAAGTAGTGGTTTCAATATTTCAGAAGTTAGAACTTTTTTTTTAAATACTGATACCAATGGTTCAGTATTTTCTTCATTATCATTAAAAGAATTATTGTTATCATAATTAGAATTACGACCTTTATTTCTCCAATTATCAAATGAAGAAATGTCAGAATCGTCCAACAAATTTTGTTTATTACTATTGAAACTATCGGAATATTTATTGAAAAATTTTGTATTATTTTCTGTAATAACAGTCCCTTGTGGAAATTTTTCTCTTCAGAAAGTGAAAATAATTCTTACAAATTAAAAATAACAGTTTTGAAAATCTTATTTTCTCTTAAAAACTCTGAGAAACTCGTAGAAAGTCAAAAAAAATTATATAAAGTCCTGAAAAGTCCAATATTTAGTCAAATTTGGCAATTCTTCAAGAAGAATTATTAAGACTTTTTAAGACTTGTAGCAAAAAATTTTCATATGACAATATAAAATGTTTTTCAGAATAATTCAGAAAAATCTATTGAAAATGAAGAATGTCATTTCAATAATTGGAAAAAAAATTTCTGAAAAAATTCGGATAAATTCGAAAAATAGTAGATAATTTATTCAAATTTTTTTATATTACAATTAACATTAAATAATATACTCATTTGAATAAATTAAGAAATTAAAAGGATAGGTAGGATATTAATGAAAAACTGTTTTAATTATCAAAATGATAAATATTTTATTTTGGTGAGCTAATGAATAATTCAAACTATTCAATAATTTTAATGGTAAAAAAAATTATAACAATCTGGTGAGTATAGTTGATATTATTATGATTTTTAGTTAAAAGTAAGTAAAACTACATAATAATATAATGAAATATTTAATAATTTATAATTATTATCAGTTATAACTAAGTGAAATAATAATATAATAAATAAAATATAATAATTTGAGTTTACAGTAAATTAAAATATACCATACAATTATACTAAACTAAATTAATTTGTTGATAACCATTTCGCGTAATAAGTGTCAAAAAAATTTTACATTTATAAATGGAAATATTTATGAAGTAAAAAATTGTAACAATAATCTGTATTGTAAAATAACGGAAGCTTATTATTTGCATAAACTGTAACATAAAAGTTCATCAGAATTTATATCACTACATTATTATTTTACTCTTATAATATCAATATTGTACTACCAATTTCAAAATTTTTAACTGGCAAGATTTTAAATAATATGTAAGCAAAAAACTAGAGGTGTGCGAATCTTGTTCGAATCGAATCAAATCGAATAGTTAGATTCGATTCGATATTCGAGTCGAATAGTTAGATTCGATTTGATATTCGAGTCGAATATCGAATAGTTCGAAAGTTTCGAGTATTCGCACACCCCTACAAAAAACGCAAACAACGATAATAATTATTCAAATGTAAATATAATAAGATGTGGAGAAAAATAATGTTTTTCATTGTTAGAAATATTTAATGAAGCAGTATTCATAAAAATAATTTCTTTTAATTAATTTGGAGAACAATACTATTTTTATTAATCGCCATAACTTCCGGGTGGTATGAAAATAACATAACTTTTTGTTTCTATGGACGTCAAAATACATGGTTGTAATATCATGCTTGCTTTGCAATATTGCAATTTTTTAGTTATTAAACATTCTGCAACATTGTGAACAGTAACATTCTTGGACGAAAAAAAATATTTCTTTTGTTTTACTACCTCTTCAAAAAAGATGAAAATTTTCTTTTCAGTTTCATCAGTACCAAAATAACAAATATTTTTGATTATGCCTATCTTGCCATTTTTAAATAATACTGAAGAGTCATTTATTTTTTCACAAAAACGATAACTATCTGATGTGTATCGCTTACCGTTTAAAATAAATCTATTAAACGACTTACATTTAGCGGATTTATTCAAAAGTTTTTTCTCTTCTGGATTTAGTTCATAATCTTTTCCTTTTCCAATTAATATGCAGTTGTCTACTTTCAAAGAATTCTTTAATCGTCCGGTTAAATGTTTTTCACAAAATTTTAGAAAGTCATCGCTAACTTGTATTTTTTTTTTAAATAACGATAATGATTTTTGGAATAAGTATCGTCTTGCGATTTGTACAGCGATATGATTTGGACTTTTCTGCATCTTCAGAACAAAGTGATTTTCATTTTCAAAAATGAACGTATTGTGGAACTGCAAAGGACCTAAATTCAATACACATCTTTTCATATGTAGCAATAAATGGATATTATAAGTCATCACTTGTTTTCCAAAGTATTCTTGATATAATGCTACATATCTTACAATCAATGTACCAGCAATTTCAAGATCATTATATTCAATTATTTCTAATAATAGAATACGTACTGCCTCTACTAGCAGAGCTAAATGCTCTAAATATTTTTGAGGAAGAATCCCTTTGAGACATAGTAAAGAATATAACAGTAACCATGATCGCCATTCACTCGCTTTCCACATGTCTCTTTCGATAATAGATCTTGGTGAGCGCGTTATACATGTAGGATGCTTAAAATTTATAAGTTTATTATTAATTACTTCGAGCTGATTAGGACTACCAATATAGTAATCTTTACCGAATGATGACAGCAGTATTTCGGTATGCTGCTTTATTACTCCTAATAGAATGGCGTGCATATAGTCTGGGGACATTCCGTCTGCAATGTTAAAATATTTTAAATTCATTAATGGAGATGGCCCCCAAACACCCATAACATCTTGACTATATTCGTTTTGAGCAGCAAGTATCATGCATCTTTTTATTGACTCATCTGTCCTATCTGGTGGAGCAACTATCGATATAGGATATTTTCGGTTGTTATCAACACGTTCTGTCGGATGTTCGCAGAATGTACATCCATGGGTACCGTTATATTGTTTCATGTTCAAAACTTTGCACCTCGCTACTGAGTCAACTACAGCACACAAAGGAATAAACTTACTTGTTATTAATTGATCTCCTAATTTCCATTGTATACCTTCATCTGACAGTTTATTAGCTTGATCAACGAATGGTTGTAAAAAAAGAAGCATATCTGGCTCTTTTTTATGAACCCATAAACCAGTCATAATAATATGTTTAGATTGAAGTTTTGGTGGTAATTCATTTATTTTAACATATATTGGCCAGATAGAAAGTTTACTAGATTTCGAAGGCTGACAACCATCAGTATTGAATGTGTATGTGAAATTATATTTATCTGCTAATGGATGATTTATCGTAGATAATTTTTTATATATTTGTCCATCACCCATATTTCGTATGTCATTATTGTACAAATTTTGTTGGAATCTTTCCAATGATACTTCTTGCACTTCTGGGTTTTCTAATATTTTTTTCAGCTGTTGAGAGACATCAAAAGTTAGAAAATATGAAATTCCTGGCAATTTCTCATCATTTCTACAAGTTTCACAAATTAGTTCTTCTTTATTTAACTTTTCTTGAGCACCAAAATAATAAAAACAATCTTCGCAAAATAAATGGTACGACAGAATTTCTTGATTTAATTCTAATATTTTAAATAATTTATGCTTTGAAGCAGGAACTACTTCATTTCTAAATAAAGTATTTATCATTGAGAGGATTGCAGTAATAGTCTTCCAAGTAAGAGATTCCTCAGCTCCTAATAGAAGAGTCATCATTAAGGCTTCTCCCCGCGTAGTTGTCGTACAGTTGCACAGTGGTTGGTGATAATCATGATCATTATCACTTTGTGAACGTTGATGCTGTAAAATAAGAACAATGAACTACTTATTTTTTTATTTTATAAATGTAAATAAATTAAAAAATCACAATACAAGCTTGAACTAAGAAAAATGATTGTTGATCATTACGATTGTTATTAGCACTATTTTTAATATAATGACAATTTTATAAGTCTAGTTATTGCCGTATGTTATTATAATTCAAAGCATTAAGACTTGGTTGCATAAGTTTGGAAATGAGTAATAGTAATCAATAAAAAATTATAAATTACTCTTTCAATGACATACATGCATATATATTAGGATGCTCCCAAAAAATTTGATATTTTCTTTTCTATCAGCTGTTGTGAAAAAATTTTCTATCCATCGAAACAATAATCCTGTAAAAAGACGATTTTTTTTTTAATTTTAAAAAGTAGCACTCGCTGTTTGAATTTTCCCATGCTAATAGCATAAGAATTTTATTTTTTTTATAAATAATCCTATAACTTAATTTGACGTTGAAGAAAAAATTTTATTCATGAACATCTTTGTTGGAAATTTTATGCTCTGCAAAATTTTTTGGAAAATCAAAAGCTATGAAACGTACAGTTCAAAAGTTTCAGGGATTTAAAGTTGATAACTTTTTAAAAATTAACGTTCAAACGGTTTTTACACTAAAACTGCAACTTGCACGAAAAGTATCTAATAAAGGGTTTTGTAACAAATTTCATTTATTACAAAAAGGCTTCAAAAACATGAATGTAAATTCCTTACTTTATGATTAATCGATATATTTAATAAATACTTTTCCATAGAAATTATTTTGTGCTTGCATAAAATTTACCACAATTATTTTTACTAAATTTGCTTAGAATAAAACTCAGCCACAATCTAAATTATTATTTTAACAAATTTATTATACTCTCAAAATATTTTTCACTTACTTTCAAATCGATTCAAGTAAAAATTGTGTTAAAAACATGATCACAATCATACAATTGATTTGTATAAAGAATTTTTTATTGGTATAATTAATTTTTTAAAATAATAGTTTTGATCATACTTGAGTTTCATTCTAAGTAAATATTGTAAAAATAATTATTGCAAATGTTATACTAAATAATAATTTCCATAAAAACGTATTTATTAAACATATTCATTAATCATAAAGTAAAGAATTAACATTCATGTTTTTGAAGTCTTTTTTAATAAATGAAATTTGTTACAAAACCCTTCATTTGATACTTTTCGTGAGAGTAGCAGTTTTAGTGTAAAAACCGTTTAAACGTTGATTTTTAAAAAGTTATCAACTTTAAACGCCTGTAACTTTTGAACTGTACGTTTCATAGCTTTTGATTTTCCAAAAAATTTTGCAGAGCATAAAATTTCCAACAAAGATGTTCATGAATAAAATTTTTTCTTCAACGTCAAATTAAGTTATAGGATGTTTATAAAAAAAATAAAATTCCTATGCTATTAGCATAGGAAAATTCAAACAGCGAGCGCTACCTTTTAAAATTAAAAAATTAAAATCGTCCCTTTGACATGATTTTTTTTTTCATATGTAGAAACTTTTATATAGCAGCCGACAGAAAAAAAGTAAGGAATTTTTTTGGATACCTGTGTATGGGTCATTCCATGCCAAATCACCTGATTTTAAAAATCATACTATACTTTTCTGTTACTGTTAACTAAAATCATATCAGTTAACGGAACTGCAGTTTATAATGGAGGCTTCATTGAACTATGTTTTTCATAGTTCAGAAATAGTATATTACACACCTAGGGAAGTGTGAATGAAAGGAATTCGAATGAACTTTATTGAAAATAATTTGTAGGGAATAAAATTGTCTACAAAAAAGTTTACATGACATTTTTTGATCAGCTTGATAGTTTTGCTGGAAAAGTAAAAAGATCGCGAAATTTACTGTAGATTTGACTTCCAGCTCCAATAACTTTCGAACAGATGGATCTATCAAAAAATAAGAGACTTTTTTTGTAGAGCGTTCAATTCTCTACAAAAATATTTGATGGACATTAC
Source organism: Microplitis deprimator (assembly GCA_964016945.1). NCBI lineage: Eukaryota > Metazoa > Arthropoda > Insecta > Hymenoptera > Braconidae > Microplitis > Microplitis deprimator. Next base: position 3,487,939 of record OZ024714.1, read on the forward strand.
AATGCAATTTATGGTTCATTAGTTTCAAAAATCAGAAGAAAAAAAAAATTTTTTCCTGTGTTATTCTTATGGGAAATCGAAAAGTGCGATGCGGACAACCTTAATATTAATATTAAGGGCTTATATTTTCAGAGGCCTATTTTGGTATCTAAACGAAACTTTTGAGCCTGGTTCCGAGAAAATCAAAAAATTTTTTTTTTTTTTTTAAACGCCCTAATATATATATATATATATATATATATATATATTAGGGTGCGTCATTTCGGAGCAACGTTTATTTTTTGTAAGTGCATGTGGAAAAAATCATAGTTGAACACAAAAACAAAATTTTCGCGCAAGGAAAAAAATTCTATGTCGATTACAGGCCTAGCTCATTGAAAAATTCGATTTTCCCATTTAAATAACACGGAAAAAAATTTTTAGCTTTAAGTTTTGTTAACTCTTAAACAAATCAATAGATCGAATAGACTAATACATATTTTTGTAGGAAATTGAACGCTCTACAAAAAAGGTCTCTTATCATTTTTCGATAAATCTATTTTTTCACAAGTCATTGGGCTCAAAGTGAAGTTGGAGATATTTTTACTTTTCCGGCAAAACTATCAGACTTATCACAAAATGTTATTGAATCTTTTTTGTTGACAATTTTATTCTCTACAAATTATTATCAGTAAAGTTTTTTCAAATTCCGCATTAGTTTCTATTTATTTTCATTTTAATTTCAAGCTCTTAAAAAAGTGGTTCTGATCGATTTCAACAGCTCGACATTAAAATGAAAATAAATAGGAAACAATGCGGAATTTGAAAAAACTTTACTGAAAATAATTTGTAAAGAATAAAATTGTTAACAAAAAAGATCCAATAACATTTTGTGATAAGTCTGCTAGTTTCGCCGGAAAAGTAAAAAGATCTCCAACTTTACTTCGAGCCCAATAACTTTTGAACAGATGGATTTATCGAAAAATGATAAGAGACCTTTTTTGTAGAACGTTCAATTTTCTACAAAAATATGTATTAGTCTATTTGATCTATTGATTTGTTTAAGGGTTAACAATACTTAAAGCTAAAAAAAAATTTTTTTCCGTGTTATTTAAATGGGAAAATTGAATTTTTCAATGAGCTAGGTCTGTAATCGACATAGAATTTTTTTACTTGCGCGAAAATTTTTTTTTTGTGTTGAACTATGATTTTTTTCACATGCACTTAAAAAAAATATGTTGCTCGGAAATGACGCACCCTAATATATATATATATATATTAGACTGCTTTTTTTTTTGCGACTATTTTTTTTTTTCGCTCCCATCCCGAAATTTTGTTGGAAATACTCCCAAAAAAATTCCCTAAAAGTTTAAGCCCTTAATATTAATATCAAGTACTTTTTCAGAGCAGATGAAGATTTCCCATTTAAAATACACGTAAACTTGGGTTTTTGCTCTAAAAAAGTGCCGTTTTTGCTCTAAATTGCTCTAAAAAAGTGCCGATTGTCGTAAAGTCGTAACTCATGCGGATGGGGTACTACGGACCACTAAACCGAATTTTTTCATAGAATTTTTGTTTTTTCTCTCATTATCTCATAAACAACAAGACCTACAGAAAAAATGTGAACGACAATTTTATAGGAAATTTAATTTCCTACAAAAAAGGTCCTTAGCACCAAATCATTACGATTGATATTTTCTGAGATATTAATTATTGAAGTTAGAGACCTTTTTTGTAGAAGGTCAAATTTCCCATAAAAATACGTCTTGAACATTGGAAAGTATTAGTCCCACCGCGAGCTACAAAATTCCAAAGCTTGAAAAATAAATTTTCCCATGTTATTTAAACGGGAAATAGAATATTGCGATGCGGCAACTGTTAATATTAATATTAAGAGTTTAAACTTTCACAGTATTTTTTTTTTTTTTTCGTCATTTCCAATAATATTTCATATATATATTCCAATAACAATCCAATAATATATATATATATATATATATATATATATATTTATACAATTAACTTTTGAATGATGAATGAACATTGCTATTCTCAAGCTACAAAATTTGATTCAAATTATCATATGATATAATACATACTTGATTAATCTCATCATCATTATTTCTATCAAAATCTTCCATCTGCGGTGAATCTTCAGCCTACAAACAAAAATTTTTTCTTATAAATACGTTACATAAACTTTTTTTTTTACACGCTTGGAATTTAAGGATTTTTGGAATTTGCCTTTTACATGGATGTTACTGAAGAATCTATGGAATATCAAAGAATTTATCGTTTTTATTTTATCTTACTCAGTTAATGTTAATTATACTTACATCAAACCAGATTTCTCGATCCTGAGTTTGTTCATCATACTCCTCACGAAGCCATGAATTTTGTTCAATATTCACTACAGGTACAGATGTCTGATTATTTGAAGAAATGACGTTTCCATTGGCAGTTTCAATAAATGATAAATTGCTATTATCTACATTTTCCACATAATGTAACGGATAATTTACATTTGAATTTTCATCATCATTTTGATTTGGAACTTGATTAGCTTCGTTTATAATCTATATATCACACATAAAACAATAAGAGGTGTTAATTAAAAATAAAAAAACTAAAAGTTTTTAATCACTACCGCAGATGCACGCAGTATAGAGTAGAACTACCATTCGTGGCCACTATGAAATTTTTAGACCCTTAATACCGTATGTTACTTGACCTACTAATCTTGTTGAAACCTCGCATTTTAATAGTCTAATCAAAAAATCTTTTAGCACATTCGAAAAATTAATTGTGTCATTGCGTATTTTACAAATTTTTTTATTTTAATTTTCCAAGTATCTAAAACTGACTCTACAATGACCACAAAAGGTACCTTTACCATGTACGCAAAATATTTTATTTTATGAAAGTTCATATTAATAATTTTATTTCTTAGTAAGATCATAATTTATTGAAAATGATAAAATTATCGTTTACAGTATGCATCCAATAAATTGGAATTATCCTACGGTCTAATGTATATAATATATACATTAGACCGTAGGATAATTCCAATATATATATATTAGACTGTGACAGAAAAAAAAATTAATTATTTATTTTAATTAAATACATCTTAAAAGTTACTTCAATAAAAAAAAAAAAATTCTCCTAAAATTTCAGCTCCATATCTCAAAAATTGAGCTGGCGCACGGGAGGGTCGCCTTTCCCATTTAAAATACATTGAAAAAAATTTGTTTTCTCTATTTTGTAAATAACTATGTCAAAAAAATTTTTTTTCGATTTTTGAATTCAGCAGTCTTGTAGGAAATTAAATTCTGTACAAAAAAGGTCTATTTTGTGTCATATGGTCAAAGTTGATAGGAAAAAAGTTATAGAGGTTGAAACTTAGGAGGAAAAAATCGAATTTTTAAAATAAATATAATTTTTTTGTTTTTTATTCGTTAACTAGCAGGATTTCATTTTTTTATTATTTTGCAATTAAAGTCCTTACAAGAAATGTAATTATCTACAAAATTGGTCCTCAGAGTCGTTTTAATAGAGCTCATAGAAAGAAAGTTACAGAGCTCTAAAGTTAAGAAAAATTGAATTATTGAGAAAAAAAATTTTGTAGTCAAATATTATTTTGAAGGATTATAAGTCCAGAGAACATACATACAATGAATCTGAATTTTTAATTTCAATTACAATTTAATTTTGTAGAAATATAAAAAAAAAAAAATATTTTTTTTCTCATTAATTCAATTTTTCTCATCTTTAGAGCTCTGTAACTTTCTTTCCATGAGCTTTATTAAAACGAATCTAAGGACCAATTTTGTAGATAATTACATTTCTTGTAAGGACTTTAATCAACTTTGACCATATGACACAAGAGACCTTTTTTGTAGAGAATTTAATTACCTACAAGGCTGCTGAATTCAAAAATCGAAAAGAAAAATTTTTTGACATAGTTATTTGCAAAATAGAGAAAACAAATTTTTTTCAATGTATTTTAAATGGAAAAGAGGACCCCCCCCCCGTGCGCTAGCTCAATTTTTGAAATATGGAGCTGGAATTTTAGGATAATTTTTTTTTTTATTGAAGTAACTTTTAAGATGTATAATGAAAATAAAAAATTAATTTTTTTTTCTGACACAGTCTAATATATATATATATATTTGGGTGCTTCAAAAAAAAATTTTCAATTTTTTTTTATGCTCTTACCTCATAAAACTTTAATGGTTAGGTCACTATTTTAATTTTAATTTCTCATCTGATTAACGTGTAAAAATTTATTTTTTCATTAAAAGTTTAATTACTCGAAATTTACTGAATATTATCCAAATGTATGCATAGATCTTTGAAGCTGAATCCTCAAGGTTTCCAAAACTTTAAGATAAGTCATAATTATCATAATTAAAATGCAAATTGAAGCTATCTAAAAAGTTTCATTTTGTATATCAAAATGAAATTTTTAATGAAAATTTTTTTTTGCTGGCTTTAATTAGCGATAATTTTACTTCTTACAGGGTTTTGGAAAGCTTATGAAATTAGTTTTAAAGATCTATGCATAAATTTGAAAAATATTCAGAGTAGCTTTCGAGTAATTAAGCTTTGAATGAAAAGCCAAATTTTTACATATTAATCAGATAGCAAATTAAATTAAAAATAGTGCTCTTAGAGTTGAGCTAGAGAGCCTATCTTTTGGGAGGATTTTTTTCTAGGCAACCACTAACGTTCCTTCCGGTAAGAGCAAAAAAAATTTTTAATTTTTTTTGAAGCAGAGTAAAATCACGTCAAGTGGACCCCCCATTTTCCACTTGATCATGAAAATTAAGTCTATGTATTTTTTTCGTATGTAGTCCCTATGAAAAATTGATCCCTCAAACGATTTTTTAAAATTTTAATTTTAACAACAAATTTTTTTACAATGAAAATTTTGAGTGCTTTTAATTAAAAAATAGATTCCAAAACAACCGTTAAAGATAAATTAATGAAAATTTTCAGGATTTATTGTCAATTATCTATATTTTATAAAAATTTTAATAGCTTAAAATTCTTTGTTTATTATCCTATTGTTAATTAACTTTTAAGTAAACAAATGAAAATTTGATTGACTTCTCAGTCGACAAATGAAGTTTTTTTCATGGGTTACATGCGTTGTTTATAAAAGTTTAAGATCCCGAAAGAAAATTACACTGCTCGCGATTAGTTTAAACAATATAAATTTATTTATCACCGCGCGCCGGCCGCTAAGCGCTCTCAATACAGTGCGCTTAATAAATCCTGAAAATTTCATTAATTTATCTTTAACGGTTGTTTTGGAATCAATTTTTTAATTAAAAGTACTCAAAATTTTCATTGCAAAAAAAATTGTTGTTAAAATGATAATTTTGAAAAATCGTTTGAGGGGTTAATTTTTCATAGGGACTACATACAAAAAAAATATATAGACTTAATTTTCATGATCAAGTGGAAAATCGGGGGTCCACTTGACGTGATCTTAATCAGCACCCTACTATGTGTGTGTGTGTCCATATTAAATTTTTCAAATAGAGTCATACTTACAGCGTTATTTTTCCTTAATTTTCGATAAAATGTTGAGTCAGGCATAGGACCGTCACCATCACGATCCAAATATAATTTGTATGGACCTCGCTTCATATTTATATTTAATTGAAATTAAGACTGAAGTTACTGAACGCTACACGTGTATACCAAAGTATCTGACAGTGACAAACAACTGCAGCACTGCAGACTACTGAAGCTACTAAGAACGTTGCCTTTAGTTGTACCTCTAGCCTCTAGGCTCTAGCTTACATACAGTTCTCACCCCCCCCCCCCACCCCCCCCCCTCCACTAAATACAAAAAGCAAACTATAACTGTATATACATTTACGGAAGCCGGGTTGGCTCACAGCAGCCTTATAGCCAAGTGGCGCTGCACACGGCCACTTCCAACATGTGCACATACTTATATAATTAATATATATATATATATGTAAAATTATATATAATAGGGTGGCGCAAAAAAACCGACTATTTTTTTTTCGATCTCGCATGAAAATTTGTTGGTTTACGATGTTTCAAGAAGCTTCTCCAAAAATCAGTTTGATAACAAATTTTCAAGAGGTCGCTCACGAATTTTGAAAATATCAAAAATGATTGAAACTTGACTTTTTTATTTCAAATTTTTTTCTTTCTCATGGCAGTAATAGTTTATATTTGTTTAATCATGACTACGCTGAAAATTTAAGCCCAAAATTTAAATATTTAAACCTCGCTCAAGAATTTCGAATGTTTTCGAGTGCTGTCTGTTGGACGTTTTCGAGCGACACTTAAATATTAATAATAAAGTTTCTCAATTTTTTCACCATCAATTTGCATGACAATGAATGAAAATTTAACCCGAGAAATAGAAATAATAAGTTATTTACATACTTTTTTATTTTTTAATTCAATTTTTAGGTTTTTTCGCTTATTCAAAACTTACCAAATTTTATTGTTTAAGACTGTCCTGTATATATTCGGTTATGCAAAAGTTATATTTAAGTGAAATGACAATAATTGAGTAATAAAAAAATACAAAAACTAATTGAAAGTATTACTTACATATTATCAGTTAATATTCTAAATTCTTGAGCGCCGTTCAAATATTCAAATATTAGGCTGAAATTTTCAGCACAGTCATCATTTTACAGATATAAAATATTGCTGCCACGAGGAAGAAAAAATTTAGAAACAAAAAATCCGAATTCCTATTTTTTTTTTTTATATTTTCAAAATTCGTGAGCGACCTCTTGAAAATTATTTATCGAGCTGTTTTTTGGAGAGACTTCTTAAAACATTGTAAGCCAAAAAATTTTCATGCGAGATCGAAAAAAAATAGTCGGTTTTTTTGCGCCACCCTAATGTATATAATGTATAATTAAGAGAAAATATAAAAAAATTTAGTCTATTCCATGTCTTCTATGATAATAAAAATTAAACAGATTTAATTTGATATTAGCCCTGGTGAAAAAAAAAAAAAAAAAACGTGTGGTATCGTGAAACACCAGATAGGAACGAAGTTTCTTATTATAAAAATATTAATTTCAAATTCAATTCGAGATATAAAAAAAAAATTATTAGGGTATACATTTTTTATTCCAAAATACCATAAACAAATAAGGTTAAAAATGTAAAAAAAATATATTTGAATAGTCTACTAATCGGGTAACAAAAAAGTCCGGAAGCATATTTGTCATAACATTACTTGTTTATGAGATAATATAAGCATTGTAAGAAATAGAAAATATGCTAATTCTTATAAACAAATGCGTGTAGGTAAAGAACTATAACAGATAAACGTTAAGTTAAAAATTTATAAGAAAGCTTCAGTCATACTGTATAAAAATGACTTGAAGGTCAAAACCTGTATCTGCAATAGTTGCAAAGTTACAGCAATTTGTTTGTTGACAAATCTAGTCAGTGCTTGGACTTTGTCGTGATCCAAAATCAGAATGGTTTTTAATAAATTGAAAAAATTTTTTTTTACCATTTTGTTGCAGGTTTCTGTTTTTTCAGTTTTTTTATGTTCTAGAAAAAAATTAAAATAAAGAAAAATAATTGTTTATAACAAATTGTTAAATAAATAAATGAATAAATTGTTGACAAAAAAAATTTTTTCTGATACCATTATATTTAGAAATGCAAGTTATGATTTAAATAAAAAAAAACGACTCCTTAATTATTTATTTAAATAATCAAAATATGAAAAAAAAAGAATATAAACAATAAGATATTGTATTTTAAAAAATTCGAATTCGTCTCCGAGAAAAATTGTTTTAAAATTCTCATTTACTCAACGAGTGCAACAAAGATAGTCCCGTTTATTTTTCTGAGTGTGAGAAAGAGGTCCGGTAGCGTATCCCCTTAACGTAGTGTCTAAAGATATAGAAAAAAACCTGTGTTCGGAATAGCCTACCGTGTGGCACGTCACCGTGCCGCACGCTTATCCCTTATTCTATCCCACCTATTTCTGTACACTTATCCGCGTCGTTATCTTAATCTATTTATTTATTTAGACCGACTTTACTTTTAAAAAAGTTTCAGTTCTATTGTGACCTTGTGTCTGTGAGGCTCACTCTTGTTTTTTTTTGGTTGATTGTTTACTTGAACTTTCAAGAATTTTCATAAACGCACTTTTTTATAAAAAAAAAAAATTTTCTAACTGTCATTACCCGTAATTGTTTGAGTAAATGTTCAAACTAAATTATCTATACGGTCGTTTTATTTATTTTTTATTTTTTCCATGTTTTATTTAACTAAAATTGATTTTTACTTTTTTCAAATTTAAAATTCGGAAAAATTTTTCTGGAAATTACCAATTTTTTTTTTCGGTAGGTATATGATTTACTTACAGAATACAAAAAAATTTACAAAAATATCGAATTGCTGCCGAGTTAATCGTTTGTTCATCCGCACGCGAAACTATTGGTCGTAGAGACATCGGTCAAAGTTCATTTTGTTTGATTTAAATCCAAAACACAATGATACTCTGCGTGTACTAGTCCAATCGGCTAGAAAAAAAATCCGCGGTTTGGTTATAACTTCCTCCTTCAGACAGTCCGATTTTTAAATTCATTTTGTTTTAAATACCCGGGAAAATATTATACATCCTCTTAAATTATTGTTGGTTTATTTAACTGAATTTATTTAAACAAAAACTAATCTTTTATATATATATATATATATATTATTTTATATCTTTTATATTTATATTTTAACTATTTATATAAACTTATAATAAAATTTGATCCTAAGTTTAAGAATATGTTTAAAAGAAAAACACATAAAATAAATACTAAGAATGATGAATGCATGGATGATATTGTTTATTCTTTAGGTATATGTAAGTGGACCTATGTGGCCAAATAAATGGTGTTAGTCACTAAGATGTTGGTTGAAGTTAGGTAGTCTGAAAGCATACGTCTTATGAGTAAGATATTCTTTCCGATTGCGATTAAATAAAGTAAAAGTAATTATTGAGAAAACTGAGTGAATAAATTATTTCCATAGCCTTATTTCCAATAATTATTATTATTATTTCACCATTTTTCTGCTATTTTCTATATTTTTCTATATTTTCTACCAGTAACATGCACAGTAACGAAGAAGGGTAGTAACGTATACAGCCTCCTTGTCTATCTTACGCACTCGAAGTACAATGTAATTTTTTTATTTAGTTGTTTGAGTGGAGAAAATTTTTTAAAAATTTATTCTTTACTCCCATCGTTAATAATATTGTTAAGAAATAAAATCTTCTTAATTTAATTATTTTTTTCAATTCTTACTACTTTTATAGTAAAACAATTTTATTATTTCTTGAGAAAACAATATTGAAAAAAAATTTTTTTTTTTTACTTCAGATGAAATTTTATCATATAGTACAAGATAAAAGCTTCAATTGAAAAAAAAAAAAATCAAAAGTTTATGCGATCTCACGCTCTAGTCATAAATTAATATCTCGGTAACCATTTATCGTAGGGTCTAATAAGGGCACATTTTATTCTGTACTCTTTTCTCTCAAATTCGTTTGCCACATGTCTCGACTCATTCTTATAATAAATTCCGAGATATTTTAATTCTAAGCCCATCATAAAAAAGCTATTTTTTAAGCCATTGAATTTCATCACCCAATTACATTTTACAATTGTTGTATATATTTTCCTGAGTATTTAAAAAAAAAATTTTTTTTAATCGGACCATCTAAAGTGAAAGTTGTAAACAAGCCGTTTTTTTTCTTAGACGACTGGACTAATTGTTGATGACGAGATCTGATATGCTCTTGATCGTTTTACGCACTCGGATAGTTTATATTAGTAAACACTTCGAGAAACCCATGTAAGTAAACCTCGAAACAAGGATAGAACAGATGCTCTTTGTTTCGGTATTAGGTGTTATATATTGACAACCGAACTTGAAACATTATTCATGATTCAAGTAAAAGTACGATACGAGTGAGATATCCTTTCTCTATACGAAAAAAATTTATAAAGTATGCATAAAAAATATATTTTTTATAGCTAACTTTTGATCGATTTTCGTATGTATATTTAATATATTTGAAATATAATTTAAATATCTAAAAAATACATGTATGAAAACAAAAAAAATATATATATATATTTAATATATGTATATATAATTATAAAAAATATATTGGTATGATGATATTAAAAAAATAAAATACAATAAAAATATATATTTCGTATATTTTATTTATATTTTTATGCATGTATTTTTTTATAGGTTCTAAGATATATTTAAAATATATGAAATATGTATGAAAATCGGCCAAAAGTTAGCTATTTAATTAAAATATATTTTATATATATTTTATACATTTATACATTTTTATTTATTTTTGTTATAGTAAAAATTTATATTTTAACATATACTTTTTTTTCGACCAGAAATAAATTTTCAAATCATTGGATTTCATAAAATTTTTTAATAAATAAAATACAATATAAACTCTAAGTATATAACCAACCAAAGGTTGGTTAGCAGACTTGACATTGAATACACAAATTGTGTATGAATGGATGAAGATTTCAAATTATAAACGTAATATATATTATTAACTTCTTTAGATTTACGTAAAATTAAATTCTATTAAAAAAATTTGTGTTTTATAATCCATCATACCAGCTATTTGCTACAGTTCCTTCAAAAAGTCTAGGTGGTTTCACACATACATACATATACTCGTAATTGGTGACAGTATAGTATTACAAAGGCAACTAAGTTACAACTAAAAGACTATACACTGCACGCACACATACACTCTTCTATAGTAATATATACGTAGCTGAAGGCGCTACCCCTTGTCGTAGAGATGGAATATTAAAACGCGTGCGTGTCACGCGCCATGCGTGTCTTGTGTTTTTTTTATTAGTACCGGGAAGACACTTACGGTGAGCGGTCCAAGTCAAGCTAGTATACAAATAGTTGAGTTGTTAAACAAAAATGAAAATCGAATATGCATTGGTTGAAATACCAGAAGAATCAAATCTAAGGGTAATTATTAAAGTTAGTCAGATCTATGGCTTTGACAATTTTAATACACTAAATAGAAATCAAGTTTATCGTTTCAAGAAAGGTGATCGAACATTTAAATGTAGGATATTACAAGTCGCTGGTAAGTAACTAATTTGTTTTCCTATTTAAATATTGTAAGTTATAAACATCAGTCAGTTCTTATGTGTTTATTAACAAACAAAATAATATTACATACAAAAAATTAAGTATATGCAAATACAAATAATTTAAATGTTTTTATATACGGATTTAGAATATTGTTTTGATCACTATCGATTCTTTGTTATAAACAATACTAAAAATGTCAGATACTTGTAATTTTCGATAATATTTATAATTGTTTCCTTTTTTCATCAATTTTTCATTTTCATATTTCACGTTTTTTAATGAAACTTAAAAATCAAAACAAATTTATTATTAGCGATTTTGGTCTGATAAAAATGACAATCAATAATCAACTATTTTATTAAATGGTTTTTGAAATTGGCAGCAAACAGAATAATTTTATGAGATATTTGTGAATGGTTAATAGTCGTGTATTACCCTCTTGTAAAAAAACTCATTCTCAGAATCATAGTAAGAATAAAATAAAAAAAAAAATTAACAAAAGAAAAGACAAAAGTTTTTCTCGTGCTTACGAAAATAAAAAAATGACTAGATAATTTTAACGCAAGATTAAAATTTACCGATAATTTTACTTCTTTTTGTTCATTTATTTTTTCAAACTTAGTTATGAAACGAGTCTCTCATCTCAACATTATAATAAACCCTCTCTTCTAATACATTTTGACACTAATTTTATAAACTTCATACAAACTTTAGGAACCAAGGAAGCATTGGAAAATTATAAAGGCCGTATTAGTCGTCCTAAAATTATAAATCCTTCATCTTTTGAATCTTCTGATGAAGAAGAATCAGTAGCCTCGAAGGCTAAAACTTCTAGAAAAGTAAGCAACATAATTTAAAACGTAAACTACATTTTTCAACAACAAATCGATAATAGATTAAATTTTTTATTACGTTTCTATTGTTTTAGAAAAGGAAATTCAACGAAACTTCAATAAAAAAACAACGAACTGAAGAAATCGTGCAGGCGTACCAAATAACTCTAGGAACTACTGAAGATGTGGTAAATATTCTAACATACAAAATTAGCAGTAAAATTTTGACAAATTACTTTTTTGTCCATTGCTTATAATTAAAAATTTTACTTCATAAAGATTGCAAAAAAACCTGGTGATGTTAATACTCATCCAAAAGACAAAATACAACAAATTAAAGATGTTTCTGTGAGTAATGATGGTAACGTAGAAGAAGAAAATTCAGGATCTGAAGTTGAAGGTTCAGGTGCTCAGGATGAAAGGTATGATAATAGTCATGCGACCTATGACAGTGAATTTGAGCGACGATCCACTACTGTCGATGATTTAGAAATCGATGGAGAAAGAGAAGAACAATCAGATTTCGAAGACCCTGTTAACTTGAGACTTGATAATAACCAGGTAAAAATTTTGAAAATATTTTCAAAAAATGTTTTTTTGTTACGGATTTTTTTATTGTAACTTTAGTACATGAATATTTATTTCCAAAGGAAAAGGTTTTCTCAATTTTTATAATAATTTATAAATAAATGTGCCAGTGATTTTAAGATAACGTAAATAACATTTGATTTATGACTGTCGTTAAATTTCACATATTTCATTTGAAATTTTCTAAAATTAAAAAATTAGTATATATACAAATCCAAGTTTTTCGGATACGTTGAACAATTTTTCAAATTATTATTTTTAGATACTTAGACGAGTTATAGAGTTTTTTTCTTTTACTACTATAGGTGTAATTCACAATTATTATGTGGAAAAATAATGAAATTAATTTATTTAACCACAAGTTATTCAATACTAATTTTTTAAGCAATTGACGTGAATAAGTCAGCCTGTTGCATTATTATTTCCCGATGAAAAAAGATTTTATACAATTGTATAGAATTATATATCAATTATATATAGACTATATATAATTGGATAGAAAAAATGGCCCGATCCAATTGTATACAATTCTATATATTGCAATTATGTAGAATTGTATATAATTATATAGACTTGTATACAATTTCTATACAGTTTTATACAATTGGATCGGGCCATTTTTTGTATATACTTTTATACAATTGTATAAAATCTTTTTTCATCGGGTTCTTTAAAAGCCTGATTAAAAGTTTTTATATTTAGTTTGTGAATCTAAATTTTATTGTTTTATAATAGAAGACGAGTTTGTAGACTTACGAGGTATGAAAGTGTGACTTCTACATAACAACGTGATAAATTAAATATTTTTACTTACAAAGCAAAAAAAAAAAGAAACTAATCTCACATTCAATAAGAAAATCAATTTGTTATTGAAGCATGTAACACTTGCAAAAAGACATTTGAAAAATTGTAAGTCGATTTTAAAGGTCACACTCTAATTTGATAAAATTAAAAAGCATTTTTGTATATACATATTAGGGTGCTTCGTTTCCGGTGAAAGTATTTTTTTCGTTGCTCATCAAGCAAAATATAGTTTTTTACGCCGAAACAAAAATTCCTGCCAAGTTTGAGCTCTTAATTCCAGTCCTAAGTTTTTGTTGTTACATTCCATGAACATAATAAAAATATTTTAGAGCTCAAACTTCAATAATTATATGGTAGAATAATTATATTCAACAAAAAAGTTGAAAAAATTGAAAAAAAATATTTTGTCAAAATTCAAAAATTCATATTTTTGAAAATAAAAAAAACACCCTCCTGAAAATTTCAGAATTTCTTAAGATATGTTAGAGATATAATATAAAAAATTTTGGACCTAAAATTTTACTGCAAACTTTAATTTTTACGATTTTGAAAAATTCAAAATTTTCCATTTTTGGTAATGATCAAAATTTTTCTTCCAAAAAATTTTTTTTTCATACCTCTTAGTGTCCTCTTTAAACGCATCGGCGGTTTTTTTTGAATATACAGTAGGATATGAAATATTAAATAAATAAACTTAAAAAACCAGAAAAACAGTGAAATTTCCAATTTTGCATAACTCTTGAGAAAAATTTTTGAAAATTATTTCCTCTGGCAGAACTTCGTTTTATGATGAGACAAAACTCTCCACCAAAATTTATCCGAATCTGAGGAGGTCGATTCCAACCATTTGTCGATTTGACATGGAATGACCCAAGTACTTTCCATTTGATTTCAAAGATTTCTCATTTAAAATACACGTAAATTAAATTACTTTTTTTTTAACTCTAATACTCAGTTGCGGTCTATGATATCGACGCGGTTTTAGTCATAAATTGTAGGGCATTTGATGTTCTTCAAAAGTTCCCGTAGTTACTTAGCTGTAATTCCAGCTGTTTCACTTGTGTTCGTTCGGAAGTCATTTTTCCTATGAAATTGACCTTTATTAGCTTGCAGAATGTAAACTAATGAAAGTACACTGAAAATGTTAATAGAAATTTGATGGGAAATTTAATTTGAAAAGTAAAATATCAATTGTCATTTTTTTTTTCATATTATATTTTTCAAATTATAAAAATTACTATAACTCGCAAATTATGTACTTTAGCGACTTGACTCATAGGACTTTTTTTGAAGGGAATGAAATTTCCTATCAAATTTCTAATGACATTTTCAGTGTACTTCCATTAGTTTACGTTCCGCAAGCCGATAAAGGCCAATTTCATAGGAAAAATGACTTCCGCAACGGATACAACTGAAATAGATGGAATTACAGCTAAGTAACTACGGGCACTTTTGAAGAACATCAAATGCCCTAAAATTTGTGACTAAAACCGCGTCGATATCATAGAACGCAGCTGAGTATTAGAGTTAAAAAAAAAGTAATTTAATTTATGTGTATTTTAAATGGAAAATCTTTGAAATCAAATGGAAAGTACTTAGGATTGGAATTAAGAGCTCAAACTTGGCAGGAATTTTTGTTTCAGCATAAAAAACTATATTTTGCTTGATGAGCAACGAAAAAAATACTTTCACCGGAAACGAAGCACCGTAATACATATTTTTAAAAAGTAAAGAAAGAATGTCTATTTTTTGAAAAACTTTCTTATGCAGAGAGTAGAAAAAAATATGATGATAAAAATTGAAGAAAAATACACCGATGTCAGTTGAGTTCTTGACAACTTATTGCTGTTATCCGTCAAAATAAATTCCATTTTTCTAAACGGCCTGATAAAGAAATTAGGAAAACTAATGTACTTATCTAGTACAATCGAGTCTAAACACGATCGCACTCTATAGATAAACTACTATTTTATATTATCTACAGACTGTTAAAAAATTGCTATTCCTGTGAAAAAAGTATATTTTAAAATCTTATGAAATTTCATAAAATTCTATCAGCAGTAATTATTTATGAAATGAAAAAAAAAAGAAAAAAAACTTAAAATTACAATCAAATTCTACTTACGATCTAATGATCCATTAAACAAGTTTAGGAATCTTACTTTTGGGCGAACGAAACAATTATTTCTTTTAGTAGATTTCTTATAGAAATTTGGCTATTGCATTTGTCCTTATGCCGAAATTTCTGAACAAATTTGCTACAATCTATCATAATTCGTCGCGTAGGTTCCAAAAATACTATTAGTTCAAAAATTTATCTGTGTTAGAGTGATTGAAAAAAAATAAACAATTTTTTTTTCGCTCTTACCAAAAAATCTTTTCAAAAGATGGGTTCTCTAGCTCAACTCTTAGCAGTTGCTATTTTAATTTTATTTTGTTATCTAATTAACATTAAACAATTTTTTTTTCATTAAAAGTTTGATTATTCGTATGTTACTGAATATTTCTCAAATTTTACATAGGTCTTTAAAGTTGATTCCTCAAGCTTTCTGAAACCCTATGATGATTCGTAAATATTATTAAAGAAAACTCCAATAGAAGCTCTTTGAAAAGTATCAATTTTTTTTATTTTTCAGCTTAATTACATTAATTGCATGCAAGACTTATTGACGCGTCCTGAGGCACATAAATTGATGTAATGAAGATGCAAAAAAAAAATTTTAATTAATAATGTCTTTTAAATAAAGAAATATTTACTTTTCAAAAAGTTTAAATTGCCGTTTTTTTTATAAAAATTATGACTTATCATAAGATTTTAGAAAACTTGTGGAATCAGCTTTAAAGACCTATGTAAAATTTTGGAAATATTCAGTAGCTTTCGAGTAACTAAACTTTTAATGAAAATACAAATTTTTTAATGTTAATTGGGTGGGAAATTAAATTTAAAATAGCGACCTCTTAGAGTCGAGCAAGAGAATTCATCTTTTTTAGAACGATTTTTTTCTCGGCAACCACTAATGTTTCAGAGGGTAAGAGCGAAAAAAAGAAAATTTCAATTTTTTTTTAATCATTCTAATACCCCGTGTAAAAAAAAATCTTGGAAATAAGAGTGAAACAGTGTTGACAATTTTAAACTTCAAATCGTGACACAATGACAAATTATTTCTAAACCATTTTTAAACTTCAAAAAATAGAAAGAAAAAAACAATTGACTTAATATTACAAATTAATGTTTTTGGCCCATATTTGAGAACTTTTATGACGCTCCCTTAAAAGTGTTAGGTTTCATCATCTTTTTCAGTGCGCAATACGTTCAGAAAAAACTGATTTTGAACTATGTCTAATTATTGATTTTTTTATCAAATTTTCAAAAGTTTAATAAACGTTCAAAAAAAGTACTTCATTTATAACTATTTCGTTTATAACTTCTGATGTTTCAAACGTACCTCTACACCTTATAATTATAGCTGGTCTCGTCATCACGATAGCGCCAAAAATTGTTATCGGATCCTGATGAAATTTTTTACATTTATTTTATTGGCGATTATCTTGATCAATTTCGAAGATGGGCTGAATCATTCTATTACTTGAAAAGTTATGGCTGTTCGAAATTTTTACGATTTTTTAAAAAAATAAGATTTCATTTAATGTAATCATAAGAAATTTACTTCCATTTCGCCTGCCAAATGACCTTTTTATTTATTGATGAAAAAATCGTGACGAGCGCTGAGTTTGAACTTGGATCTTTCATTAAAGTTCTTGCTACCCCCCAATGCACTTACTCACATACGTGATTGTAAAAGAATGGAGATAGTATATTTATCAAAATATTAAAGAATAATTGCCAAAGAAATTAAAAACCTGTGATCTCACAGTTGATTTTATCATTTTTATTGTTTGTCAAATACATCGCGTTCTGAAAGGTAAAAGGGCGCATTGCTACAGGTTAGTAGGGAATTATGCTAAAAGGGCGTATAAAAATTTTTTTTTTTGCCATTAGCTTTGAAATTTTTCGAAACGCAAAGATCTGCAAAAAAAAATTTTGGGCATCCTTGAGCTAAAAGGGCGTATCTCAAGACATACGCCCTTTTACCTTTTAAAAAGTAGTGCCTAAAGGTAAAAGGGCGCATAAAAAAAAAATCAAGTTTTAATACAAAATATTGATAAATAGTTTCACAAGAAGGATTAGATGAAAAAAACAGTCTCCTACACTTTTTTTTCAAAATTTATTAAAAATGAAATAGTTGAAAAAAAAAAAAAAAAAAATGAAAACATCAAATTTTTAATTAAATAAAAAATTTTCATAAAGATTATAAAAAATAAAAGTTTACTGACTTTCTTTAATTAGTGTTTTGGAATATGGATCCGTCATAAATCCGAATAATATGAAAAAAAAAATAATAAATAAATAAATCATAGGTACCGGTTATTTCTGCTTTTTTTTTCAATTTAGTATAAGAATTTTAAAACAACATTATAAACTCTAATAATTAACTGTGAAATAAAATAACATTAATACAATCACGTGTATTTTGTGAATTTTCTAGATATATTTTTAACTTTAATATTGAAAGAACGTATTAGTTAGAATACACCTTTTTGACTGCAGCATTTTTTTTTTTTTTTTTTTTTTTTTTTTTTTTTTTTTCATTTTTAGACTTCGGCTAAGTTTTTTAATCAATTTTTCAGAAAAAAAAATTTATACGCCCTTTTTGCTGTTGGTCACAAAATTTTTCGATTTCTAAAGCTAAAAGGGCGCATAATTAAAGACATACGCCCTTTTAACTTTGGGAAAACAATGTTGGATTTTCAAGCGTAGAAAATGTTTACTAATCGATTGGCGATGAAA
This sequence comes from Microplitis deprimator, assembly GCA_964016945.1. Taxonomy (NCBI): domain Eukaryota; kingdom Metazoa; phylum Arthropoda; class Insecta; order Hymenoptera; family Braconidae; genus Microplitis; species Microplitis deprimator. Next base: position 3,506,179 of record OZ024714.1, read on the forward strand.
AAAAAATTTATGCGCCCTTTTACCTTTTAGCACGCGACATTATTAAACTTCAACTTAAAAATTGCATTATAGGGTAAAAGAGGGTGTTACTGGGGTTGGCAATTTATCAACGCTTTTTAACTTTCCGCTAAGAAAATTGAAAATTTTCAAAAATTCGAGAAGTTATTGGTTTCGGTCCGATTTTCGAAAACCGAATTCCTATGAGATCTTCACGTTTTGAGGTTCTAGGAAGCTATTCTGACTAATTTCACGATCATGTCCGAGTGTATGTATGTGTGTACGTACGTACGTATGTATGTAAATATTCAAAACTATTGAACGGATGAACCGATTTTGATCGTTGAAGCGTCATTCAACGCGGCTTGTCAATATCTCGAAGCTGTAAAAATTTCAGCTTAATCGGTAGGGTGCGTTCAAAGATATTCCAAAAATAAATTTTATTTAAAAATGTTTTTATCAGATAACTTTTAATGTGCTCGATGGATCGATTCCAAAATCTACTCAGCTCTAAAACTTTATAAGCTGCGTCGAATGCCACCTCAACCATCAAAATCGGTTCATTCGTTGAAGAGAAAACGTTAACGAAAGAATAAAAAAAAAAAAATTTCTTAGTTTTTTTTAAATTTCTCAAAATCGACTCGATAAATCAATTTCAAAATTTGATCAGCTTTAGAACTTAAATAAAACGCGTCGATTGTCACCTTAATCGTCTCAATCGGTCAATTCGTTTGAGAGATATCGTTGGAGAAAAAACAGAAAAAAACGTTTTTTTCGAAAACAACGGTATCTATATTTTATGAGGCTTTTTGGTAGCTGATAGTAAGTTCTATGACTTATGGTCTGTGTGCAAAATTTGAATGCAGTAAAATATTATGATATCTACACGGAAAAAAAATAGGAGCTGCGACAGGCACAGTCCTGTGGGAGCAACAGAATTTTTCGTGGAATCAAAAAAGTAAGGAACAAGTTTCATGTACCAATTTTTTTTGGCAGTATAATAAAATTTCAAAATTACAAAAAAATTCAAATGTTGAACGAAAATTCCAATTTTGAATAAAAAAAAATTAACTTCAAAAAAAAATTTTTTTAATTTCTTTTCAAACTTTGAATTTTTTTCCAAATTTTGAAATTTCATTATACGGACAAAATAAAATTAATACATGAAACTTGTTTCTTATCCTATTGATTCCACAGGAAAAATCCTGTTGCTCCTACGGGATTTTTCTTGTTGCTGTAACATGGAAATCCTGATGCTGCAACAGGATTTTGTCCTGTTGCTCCCAAAGGACTGCGTCCTGTTGAAGCGCCTATTTGTTTCCGTGTATCTAAAGCCTTATAAAATTTATAATTCTATGAAATAAATATTTTACAAAATTTTATAAAGTTATATTAAATCATATAAATTTTGTGGTAATGCAGAAAATTCGAATGCAGTACGAAAAACAATGATTTAAAAAAATTTTATTATATTGTGAAACCTTTAAATACAGTATGAAAATATAAATTTTTGGAAATTTTTGAGGGATTTCATGAAATACTGTAATGTAATTATTATTTTTCATACTGCATTTTAATTTTGTACACTTTTATTGATGTATAATTTTATGGAATTTCATGACATCTTGTTTGTACGAGTTTGATAAAATACAAAAGATACTCATTCTAACAGTTAAATTCTATTATTTCGACAAAGATATTTGAGTAAAAAGAGTCGAATTTTTCAAATGAAATATGTGGTTGCTAAGTAGTTACGTACAAATTGAAGCTCTTCTTATTTTTAAGTGATAAAAAAAATCTACTTTGCAGACTGAGCCATCTACGTCCGGTAAAAATGTAGTGCGGCAGAAAACTCCATCAGTACCAAATAACGTGGTAAGCATCATATGTGTTTTCTTATTATTCAAAACTTACTATAATACTAATCTTACTACAACACATTGCTTAAATTGTTAATTGACTTTACTTTTCAGGATTTAAATGTAAACCAAGAAGAACGTTTGATATCCGAACTTAGAGAAAAATGTCGGCAACAGGAGCTACAAGCAAAGAAATGGAAACAGCACGCTTTATTGACACGAACCTCTCTTGAGAAGCGTCAAAAAACACAGAACCAACCCCCACAACAACCTTTACAACAACAGCCGCAACAACTCTCACGACAACTCCCACAACAACGGCAACCTTTACAACAACAGCCACGACGACAATATCAGCTTCAACAACCACCGTTAGGTGAACAACTGCAGAACGAAAATGATTTTAATGATCCTAATAATAACGTAGACTTTTATCGAAATGATCAATTTCACATCGGCGACAATATATTTATCTCCAGCTTCATACATCGCGAAGCCGATGATGCTGATACACCATCAAAATTCATCACCATCATGGCACATGCAATATGGGATGAGCAAACGTTATCCAAGCGAGTGATTCGTGCTCAATCTAACACCGGTCGCAGAAAGGTTTTATCACCGCGGAAAAAAGAATTACTATCATACCATTTTGAAAAATTTTTAAACAACAGGAACTATAGTAATGAAAAAATTAGAGCAGAGAGAAAGAATTTAAATACATATCTGGGAAGAGCGATTACGTCTGCTAAGAATAAACAAAAACAAAAAATTACTAAGCCACAAGAATAATTGTTGCTAGGGTCATTTTTTCTATGAAATTAAAGAAAAATTTGGAATCCTTTCAAATTCATATACATCATGTACATGCAGAGAAAAAATACTAAGGCGGTTAAAAATTAGACTCTCAATATTCATATCAAGAGGTGGCAGTTTATAAATTTTTATTTTCCATTTAAATGACATGGAAATTTTTTTTTAACTTTGGAATTTTATAACTTGTGACGGAATCAGTTGACCGAAAAATGCTAAACATATATTAGTTTGGTACAGAATGCACTACAAATAAAATCTATCATTATTGTTTGAAAAGTTAACTCTTAGAAGTTATTCAAGGTCTAAATTGAATTCATAATAAATTTTATTATCGTTTGAATTTTTTGGCGAAATTATCAAACATCACGAAATGTCAAAGGACTTTTTTTTTTTGGTAATAGTTTTATTTTCGATAAATGATCTTATCCAAAATTTTCAAAATTTCCGGCAGCCCTTTTACTTATTTGTGTTTGAATATTAATTTGTTAAAAAAAACTATATGTCTTTAACGTATTGCATGGATTATAAAGATGAAAATAGCAGATTTTATAACTAAAAGTTGTTTAACTATGACTATCGAATAATGTAAAAACACTTATATAAGTTATTCAAGAGAAATTGTCAATAAATATTATTAATTTTTTCTTAGAAATATTTGATTGCATTGTCAACTAAATATTCTGAGAAAGAAGAGATTATATTGATAGGCTATTCTTAATTGAATAAGCAGATAATTTATTTTTTAAGTTTTGGTAATCACAGGTAAATAAATTTTTGTCGGAAAATTTGCTGCTGATTGTTTTTATAGTTTATCAGAAACGGTCAAAACACAACGTTCTTCAACAACCTGACAGTAAAATCCAAGTGACTAAGGAACTGTTAGAATTCGGGAAACTTTGTAAAAAATCATTTCTCGATAAGGCTGATAATTTCGCCGGAAAGGTCAAATAATAGTTTAATTAACAATAAATCCATCTTTGACCTTTAATAATTATTGGAAGAGTTGATTCATCGAAATATCATGACAGATTTTTTTTGTAAAACGTATAATTTCCAATAAAAATATGTGCAGTTCTTTCGGTCGGCTGATTGTCATGTTACTTGAATAGGAGATAGAAAATTATAAGCAGATACTTCTTGAAATGAATATGAAGATTTTAAATTTTTAAATTAAAGTTAAATATTCCAAGTTAATTTATTATAAACAAAAAGAAATATATTTTATTCATAACTTATTGTAAAAGCACTGATTATAGTAATAACGCAACTTGTATGTCTAAAAATTATTGCTTTCATATTTTATGTATTATTTTGATTTTGTTTCTGTATTAAGCTTATTATTTTCTTAAATATAGATTTCAATGTAGTGTTACAATTTAGTTATATGTATGAACCGACAGTAAGAAAAAAAATTTTCTATATTATAATTATATTATTATTTTATAAACGATGAATCTAAGTTCAAATATAAGTCTATTTATACGTTTATAGAGGATTTACAATGCAGTGAGTATTTGTTTCGTTTTTTCTTATTTTTAGAATATCAATGAAACATTAAAGGTTGTATAGCTTATTTTATATTAGTTATTTCCTGCTCATAAAAAATTTCATTCATATCAATGAATGAGAAAAATAAGAAAATAAAAACACAATTAATTTTCTAAAATATGATGCGAATAGTACTAAAAATTATGATAATATCAACTATACTCACCGGATTGTTATAATTTTTTTTGCCATTAAAATTATTGAATAGTTTGAATTATTCATTAGCTCACTAAAATAAAATATTTATCATTTTGATAATTAAAACAGTTTTTCATTAATATCCTACCTATCCTTTTAATTTCTTAATTTATTCAAATGAGTATATTATTTAATGTTAATTGTAATATAAAAAAATTTGAATAAATTATCTACTATTTTTTGAATTTATCCGAATTTTTTCAGAAATTTTTTTTCCAATTATTGAAATGACATTCTTCATTTTCAATAGATTTTTCTGAATTATTCTGAAAAACATTTTATATTGTCATATGAAAATTTTTTGCTACAAGTCTTAAAAAGTCTTAATAATTCTTCTTGAAGAATTGCCAAATTTGACTGAATATTGGACTTTTCAGGACTTTATATAAATTTTTTTGACTTTCTACGAGTTTCTCAGAGTTTTTAAGAGAAAATAAGATTTTCAAAACTGTTATTTTTAATTTGTAAGAATTATTTTCACTTTCTGAAGAGAAAAATTTCCACAAGGGGTGTCATCAAACAATTTCTGTTCATCAGTCATTTCATTAACTTTCTCTTTTTTAGTATTAATAATATTTTCTGTACTATTATTCATAGATTCTTTACAATTACCATGAGAAATTATATTATTGTCCCAATTTTCGAGTAAATTAGTATCAGAATTATTCATTTGAATATCTCCATTAGATTCATCTACAATGATAATGCTATCAACAGATTTTACTTCATTAAGCATTTCATTTACTTCATTTTTCCGATTAATTGCAGCAAAGTCATTTTTATTTACCTCACTATTATCATCATCTTCATTGTGAACGTGCGTTTCTGATTTTACGACTTGAAAATCGAGCGCAAAATCTATCAGATTCTACGGCCATCTATTAGAACAATTACATGTTAATTAACACTCCTCAGTCACTCGGGGCCATGTCAGAGGACCCCTAGATCAAATTCTACTTGAATTTAGACGACAGTGGGGTAGTTCCAGGCCTCCAAAATTAACATATAAAAGGGCCAGCAAACACTTGCTCGAGGACTTAGGCCCTGGCCATCACCTAGAGTGGACTGATGACGCTTAGCGAGGTCCCTACTCTAGCACCAGGACTCATTACAATTTATATGAGTCGGCCTAACGATAAGTTCATTATATCTAGTCATTTAGCCCAGTAATCAGTTCTATTTCGTTTAAGCTGTTACCTGAATAATTTTGTCTATTGAAACTTATATTTATATTAAAACTAAATTATTAATTTTATAAGTGATACTGGTTTTGACTCAAATTAATTAATTACGGAGATTTGTGAGACTCCTTCGTCTGGTTAAAGGAAAACCAAATTTGATTACTGAGTGAGTGTGGTGGTTTGATATACAACATCTGCCCGTGAGAATTTTACTGAAGAGGATCGACATCGAGTCCAAGGAGCCCGTGAGGATTTACCGAAGAGGATCGACATCGAGTTCAAGAAGCCCGCAACGAATCGGAGATCGATATCACCAGTAAGCCCAAGTACAACCAGATAAGTTTCGACAAATTATTAATAAGTTTCCTTCCCTCTCTTCAACGCGACACCACGTAATTAATTAATAATATTGTTCCTCGCGTCCAATAGATATTTGTGCGCTTAGTGAATTTATTTATTGTCGCTGGACGCCCCATTATTCTTATAAGTAAATAAATTATTAACCAAAAGGGGAAATAATTGTACATATTTGGGTTTGGTTAAATAAAACTGAATTTTATATAATTAAATTTGAGTCTCTTTGATCAAATTTTCTTTCATCACCAGCGTCGTTTTGAATAAGTTTATTTCAGCCGGGTGTCCGGTCAGAACGAGTTTACCTGCATCCTAAGATCTATTTCCTGTTTTATGAACCAGCAATAAAACCAAACTTTAATTAATATTTATATTTAAGAATTTACTATTAATTAATTTAAATTATTCGGGAAATTTATTAACTGTGATTCGTGGCTACTGGACACGAAGTAGCCAGGGCCCACCGTTATATCATTCATTTTTTTATTATCGCGTTTACACTTATCATTTAAATCTTCTTCTTCCTTAACTTTAATTAAATTTGAGTGCAACTCTGCAGAGCTACCATCGTAATCTTGATACTCAGCTTTTAAAAAAACATCAGCCCGCAATAAATTATTCCAGTTTTTCAGAGTCCTTGTTTTTTTGTCTCCGAAAAATTGCTCAATGTAGCTAGTTGTAGCATGCCCAGCTTGATGGGGTAAACAGGAAGAAGTCCAAAGAGGAAATTCATATGCTCTTGGTAAAAAATCGTCCGTAAAACTTTTAAAATAATACGCATTCGCAATAAATCCTAATGTATTGACATCTTGCGCTGATTTACAAATATTATTGATAAATACTTTAACAGGACTGCATTCACTTTTTTCATCACTATAATTTTCATTTCCATCAAACTCAGTTTCTTCACTTGTTGCTCCGTTCATTTTATCTGATTCTACCTTTTCCATAAACTCTGAAAGATCCCGCGATGCTATGAGCAATTGTAATTCGGTTCGAACCATTATCACTGTTTGTTTAGTATCTTTAATTACTGAATCTTCACATTCATTCAACGCAACAATATTTACCAGATTAAATATTGCTTCAAATTGTTCTACAGTCTGACAATCTATCATCAGAGTAACAGAATGCATGTAAAATAATTTTACAAGAGAATTCTGTTGATGTTTGAAGCACTTCCACCTACTGATCATGTGGATGAAATGCGCGACGTCTAGACGAATATGAGTGAAAATTGCTAGTCTCGTACAATAAGAAGAATCTCCAATGGCTTGTAAAAACATAGTATCAATATAAACCTTAATTGATTGATCGTTAAATGCAAATGAAAAAGCATTGATTAAAGCTCTTGAGCTATCACAGCTCTTGAACTATCACAGCTCGCTTCTTTTGGTTTCGGGGCTCCAATATGTAGCCATTGTTTGAGCCACCATATTAATAGTTATGAACTTTGGCTTTCCGTTAGTAACTGATGAACAGAATGAGATTTTTTTTAAAATTAATGACAATAGCATAAAAAAAAATGTGACCAGATTTTTTTCCATTAGGATTAATTATTTGTTTAACAATGCTTCCAGTACCATCTACTGCAATTTGAGATCTTTTGACAAGGTTACAATAACGCTTATAAGAAACTAACTGATTACGAGTACTGTAGGTAACATAAAACTTATCTCTTTTTACTTCTTGGATGAATTCTGGATCCTACCAAAAACAGATTCTCTGTATAAAATCGCGCCAAGTACACGTTTAAAATTTTTTTACAATTAAAAAAAGATTCTTCTTACAAAAAAAAATAAATCAAATCGAAAAAATACCAAGTACCTAATGTAATTCGAAATCATGGAAAACATTTTCATAGAATTGAAAAAAAAAATTGAAAAAAAAAAATTTCAATGTTCTTGGTGTGCGTTACTAAATTTATTCAAGCAAAATTAATTTCTAGAATTAATTTCGCATATAAATTATTTTCTTATAAAATTGAATGATATTCTTTTTTTTTCAGTTTAAAGGCACACCAAGTACATTGAAATTTTTTTTTTCAATTTTTTTTTCAATTCTATGAAAATGTTTTCCATGATTTCGAATTACATTAGGTACTTTTTTTTAGTCAAGATATTTATTCTTGATTTAAATTTAATGCTCTACAAAAAAGGTCTCTTAACATTTTTTGCTAATCTCACTCCTTCGAAAGTTATCCAAGGTTAAAGTTGAGTCAAAACGACTTCAATAACCTGAATAATTTTAGAAGGAGTGAATTTAGCAAAAAATGTTAAGAGACCTTTTTTGTAGAGCATTAAATTTCCTTCAAGAATATATATCTTGACCAGAAAAAATTTTAATATTTCTAGTAGTTACAAAAATCCAAAATAGAAACAAAGAATTTAAAAAACAAATCAATGTTTAAGGCACGGTGACGAGGAAACGGCTCGTTTGACGTCAATTTACTAAGAGAGTTTATTTGTAGGAAATTTAATTTCCTTTAAAAATATACATTGCTCAAATTTTTTTGATAAATAATTTACGAGTTTTGGGTAAGAAATGAAATTTCTCTCAAAAAACTTAAAGTCGTAACGATACACCTGTTAATATTAATATTAAGGGCTCAAACTCGCACAATAATTTTTTTTGCTCACCAGGAATAATATTTTCACAGTATCGAAAGAAAAAAAAAGTAGTCGATTTTTTGGCCCAGTCTGATATATATATATATATATATATATATATATATATATATATATATATATATATATATATATATATATATATATTAACAATAATAGTTAAGTCCCTGTGATATGATTTTCACTTATAAGTAACATTTATTTTTTATTCGTTTCCTATTCTTAATTCTTCATACAATATGGATTTGCTCTTACCTATATTAACTGTTAGCTAAAAAAGGGCCTATTCATGATTTTTATGCGTGTGTGTTATTTAGGTTTCGAGTATCGGGTGACAGGAAATATTCCAAAAGCACTTAAACTAGGTTTATATTTTTTTATCATTCATGCGATATAAGTGCTATCTTGTCGCACGCTCTTTTGTTCGCCAAATAGCTGTTTGTCCATTCAACTGTTTTCACGACATTTGTGTGCGTTATACGATTATCTGCGTGCGACAAGTAAATTTGAGTGCGAAAAGTAAACTTGTCGCACGCAAATCTACTTGTCGCATGCAGAATATCGTATAACCCACAAAAATGTCGCGGCAACAGTTGAATCAGCAAAAAGCTACTTGGAGAATAAAACAGCGAGCACTAAGATAGTACTCATATCGCATTAATAATAAAAAAAAAGTATGTTCGATTCGTGCGGTGTTGCCGATTACCCACACGAGCAAATTTGCTCTCGTGGGCAATCGACAACTTACCGCACTAGTTGTACAATATACTATTCCGAATACAATATAATGATTTATTTATCTATTTATTCCAACTTTCCTATAATTTAAATAGATAATTTAAAAAGTATGTAATACATTGATTTATAATTTGAATTATCGACTAATTATTGATAAGATGCAATAAATGTTGTAAGATCTCAATATGTAAATGTCAAATGGAAGTTAAATGCGTGCCTATTTATGTTTTTCAAGTTCAGTAATTAATTAACAGGTGGCGGCACTTGAGGCCACTGAGGACATAACATAAGGAAACTTTCCTAATAGCACAGCTTGCTTTGACAAAAGTTTACTTACAAAATTGTCCTTGAATTTTTCGTCAAATGTCCGTCAACTTCGGACTTTTCCGTTTTTGACCACAACTTATATACAACCTGCCATACAATTTGACGTGCATTTACTTCCCGAATTAGAATCCAAATTCACTTCAATAGTCAACGAGAAAAAATTTTTCGTCATTTTTCAGGCAAATTTTACATCAATTTATTGTTGACTTGAAAAATTGTAAACTATTTATCCGTAATGTAGACGTTTTTATGTATAAATTTGCTTATTTTCAGCAAAAATTTTTTCTAGTTAACTTCTGAAGTGAATTTGCATTCTAATTCGGGTGGTAAATTTACGTCACATTGTTTAGCAAGTTGTATGCAAATTATCATCAAAAACAGAAAAGTCCGAAGTTGACGGATATTTGAAGAAAAATTCAAGGAAATTTTTGTAAGTAAACTTTTGCTAAAGCAAACTGTGCTATTAGGGTAGTTCGGCCAAAGACAGCCAATGACAACATCTGTATCTGTCATCGCGGTAAATATTATATGATTTTGATACCACCTAGCGGATATAACTAGATAGAACTTAAGAAAATAAAAAAAAAATTTTTTAGCAACCCACAAATAATATTTCTGTGGTATATATATGTATATATGTATGCGAAATCAGGAAACATTTAAAAAATACAAGTAAAATTTGAATGCGAAATGAATAAAAAAAATTCATCTTAAACATTAACAAGGATTTATTTATATCATTGAAATCTAAAACGTTCTTACATTCTATGGATCGTCATCTCCTGATATGATATCGATTATTTAACTACGGATTGTTTGAATTTTACATCAGAATTTCCATTTAACTCAATGAAACTATAGTAAAGAATACAGACTGAAGCACCGCTGGTGGCGCAAATGTGAATCATTGCTATAAAAAATTTCAATGTTTTACTGAATCACGGCATTTCTTATAACTTTTTATTCTCTGGCAGTGCCCTTTTCGCATGAAAAAATTTATAAAAGTGTCTAAATTGGGGGTGCTATAGTATATGCTGGCCTAATTTCATTATTTGAATTAGTTCTCATAACTAAAATGAATAAATTTTTATAATTTTAAGACGACCAATCAATTATCTTTCAAATAGAGAAGGAATTTTCTAAAAATTTATTATTTTAAAAAAGTTTTTAAAAATGAGAGCTAAAAAGAGCCAAAAACCACTATGTCTACGGTATAGATATACGTTAGGCTCGCGCCATGACACTTCACACATATACATGTGTTTGAACGTGTACTTGGCGCGAGACACTACCGTGTCTCCTGATAGGCTCGCGCCATGACACTTCACACATATACATGTGTTTGAACGTGTACTTGGCGCGAGACACTACCGTGTCTCCTGATACATTGGACTATACCTCATATTTTCAATTGTGTTTACAACATCATTTCCATCATCTGACTTCACTCCTAGTTTCTGATGAAGGAATTCATTTTTACACTGGCGTATCACATTTTGTTTGGGGAATGTCGGTGGTAGACGTTTATCATTTTCTGCATGCATTGCTGCTTGCCGCTTCGTATAATTACCGACCCCTCCATTTAAAGCTTTCTCTCCAATAATTAATCGTTGTAATTTTCGTACTGGCCTACGTATATCTTCATGAGGCAGCCCAAACGTATCTTTTGTCTTTATCCGGATATAGCACGGAAAACTAGAAGGTTTTTTGTCTAAGAATCCATAAATTTTATTGCCACATAATTTACTTTTGCATTGTCCTCTGATTGTCAGATAATGGATGCTTCCTTCATCAGGATAAATTTTTCAATTTTTGAAGACGAACGCGCAAGGTAAATAAGAAAACGCATATAATTTTTCTGCTATTAAACTAGTCCATTCACAACGTTTTAAAATATTATACTTTCTTTTTTTATATTGTACAGGTTCTTCTTCATGCAAAGCCTTGAAAAGTTCTTCAGAAATTGGTAAAAAAATTTGTTCCATTCCTGAAAGTTCCCAATCTGTGTCACTACAATCTTTGTCAGAAAAATCATCACTTACTTCATCGGATGATTCAATTTCTTCATATTTCGCCAATAAGCAATGATTTTTAATCGGAATTCCAGCTTCTTCGCGAGCTTTCGTCAAAATTTTGCGCCGGTCTTCTTTTACTTCTCGATAGACATCCCTTGCATTCCATCTGTTACCTAACCGAAGACTTACCTGTTGCCATATTTCGGCGCTTTTTATTGGGAAATTATTGTCCTCAAAATTTCCCATTAAAATAAATTCTTTAACAGCCTCGACTGCATCGCCAACAGATACTTCCGCCTCTCTTGGCATGTTTTACAGTCCTAAAAAAAAAAACCATATTTATAAACAATGTACTTTAAAGAATAATTCTATACACAAAATTAAAAATTAATGTATTATTACCGGATATATCTTAAAATATAAACAATAGTTAATAATAGATCTTTATATTATAATTAAAATAGTTAATTAAGTAGCACTTCAAAATGTCCCGACACAGGGAATAACTACATTCTTTTAAAGAAGTAGAATTGATATATATATATATATATATATATATATATATATATATATATATATATATATATATATATATATCTATATCTATATATATACATAACGATCTACGCAGTCAAAGTATTTCGACGCCGATTGTCTTTTGCTATTAAACTCAGTCACTTTAATAATATTCAACATATCGTTTTCATAGAAATAACAATAATACATACTTTTTTCTCAACAAATAAAAATCTAAAATAATTTTAAACTAACTTTTGATGCAACGAAAATTTTACGTTCTATTAATAAATTTCTACTTAATTTTTACTTATTATTAAATAAAATATAGATTAGATTCTTGACTAAAAATTAATTTGTTGTTTAATTTCTAAAATCGTTAATTTATCATTTTCATTGTCTTATTTTGAATATTCATTAATTTTTTAAATATATTTTACATAATGTTGGACAGAATTTGGTAACGATTTTAATTTTGTTGGATCATTTAATGGCCTCTTTTTTCATTTAGCTACAAAAAATGTTAATTGATATTGTTAAATAAGTATATTTACAATTTAATTTCTTTTAAAATAACTTCGAAAAAATTGAAGAAAAAAAAAAGACAATTTCTCATACACAAATACATTAAAGTCCATATTTTTATTTATATCAGGAAAATTAAAATTTTTTTCTTAATTTATTTTTCGTTTTTAAATGGAAAAGTTTCAAAATTATATGTATCATATAAATATAAACATATGAATAAATATTTATTTACATTTATGTAAGAAATACAAATTTTCAGTTCTTGCATTTTAAAAATTTATAAATAAATTAAGAAAATAACTTTAATTTTTTTTATATAAATAAAAATATGAATTTTAATTTATTTGTATGTGACAAACCGTTTATATAAATTCATATTAAATAAATTTATTGTACACCTTAGTGTCAATGAAATTATAAAAAAATTAATTACATATCTAGTGCTTAGTTATTTTAAAAGAGATTGAATTTTAAAATACACTAATTTAGTAATACTAATTAACATTTTTCATAGAAAAGTAAAAGAGAACACCATTAAATAATCCAACAGAATGAAAATTAAAATTAAATTCTGTTCATATCATTAGGTAAGATATATTATATATTAATGAAACATTAAATTTCTAATTTAATATTTATAATAACTGTTTACCTGCAATCCACTAAATGCTTGTGTGGAACAATACAATACAGTCGAACCTAAGAAATTCATTTTCACTTTAATTCTTCTTAAACAGACCTTGAAGAATTGTTTCTTATTTTTTCAATACATTGGTGTTATATCTGTACTTTTTTATTAATCATAATAATATTCATAGACACCCTGACATGATGGCCACAGAATTTTGAGATTGAAATTCCCTGACTTTTCCAGGTATTCCAGTCAAACTTAATGGAAATCTTGTTTTTAATAAACTCTCAAATTATTCATCGATGTTTGTCATCTTAGATATTAATTTACACAACTAAATAATAAAATTTAAATATTTAATAGTTTATAGAAGTAGCTCGCGAAAAAATTAATATATTTTATATTTTTGTCAACACCAACAAGAAATTTCATTTTGTTATAAAAACAAATTTTTTTTCTTAGTATAAGAATTTTTTTCTAATTTTTAATTATATCTTTCTTCAATTCCTTTTCTTATTTAACCAAATAATTGGTTTATTGAAGTTTTTAATTGTAATAAAGTCAAGAAGGTATCAACTAAATTGTCGAAATATTTGCTTGCCTAGTAACTGATGCTTCTCTAAATTTATTACTTAAGTGTCGTAATAGTTTTCTTAAAAAATGAACTATCAACTTCATTTTTAAAAAAATTACTCATTTTGAGTATTTATGGAAACAAGAAAATTAATTACTTCAATTTAATTTTTTTTTCTCAGTGTAACTGAAGCATAAAATGGTAAAATTTTTTGTTAAGTTGCGTCATGACGACTAGTACAATAATTACTTTTCTATGGAATGTACACAGAAAAAAAAAAGAATTCCTTTCTCCAAGAAATTTTTTGCATTATGAATTGAATACGACAGTTTTCTAATTTTTTCGTTCTCAATTCATAATACAAAAAATTTCTGGGTGCAAGTAAAAATTTTCTTGGGGCTTGTAATAATTTTTTGCACCAAGAATTACTTTTTTTCTGTGCACTGACAAAAATCCACATATATATTTATACAAATATTCATAAAAATTGATATCATATCGTCTTAAATTAGTTGCAATTAAATAATTTCTTAAATAAATTAAAAGGTAATGTATGAGAACAATAATAATTAATTAATAAGAAGTAAAGTAGAATAATATATTTTATACACATTAAGAATAATATATAATAAAAACCTTAATAGTATAATTTATCATCTATTTTTCACATTTTAACCTTAGTTTTTTTTTTTTATTACAGTTAATATCATTCAATTTACTCATTTTACAACCATTTCACATTTAAAAGTTATTAAAAAAAAATAATCCATTAAAAATTATTCATTTCCTTTCTTCCCTGATTACCCTGAATGCAGTTTTAGTAAAAATAATCCTTACATTTCATGAGTTTATTTTTGGATTAATTAATTGTGTGTTACAATTTTAATGAGATAGTATTTTTTCTAAAACTATGATTATTTTTTTTTTATAAAAATGAAGATAAATAAAATAAAAAAGACGTATCTTCTATAATTACTGAATAAGTGTATTCTGTTAATAAACTTTACGTGATAATGATAATAAAAAAAAGTTGGAAAATCCAAACGTGCACACCTCGAACGCTCACGTAGTTCAATATTTATTTGATAGGGTTATCTTTATACAGTTAGCTGGTATATAAGGTCACTATATCAATTAATGGAAGACTTAAAAAAAAAAAAAAATTGTATCAAAAAAAAAGTTTATGAAGTTAACCTCTGAACTAAAGAAAAAAAAATACTTTGAAGGATATCAACGATAAAAATTAAAAAAAAAAAAAAAAAAATCGATCCCTGTTTAAAAAAAAATCTCATAGAATCCAAAAAAAAAAAAAATAGATTCTCATAAATTCCCATAGAGTTTTTGAGTTCTACGAGAAGGGCTATAGTTAAGTATAGGGTCTTATAAGAATCTATCGGATTTTATAAGCAGGGATGGTTCATTTTTCCGTTCAGTGGCGCTAGTAGCGTATATAAAATAAAAAAAAAAAAAAAAAGAGTGAGCGAGGTGTATAAGAATGTCTGTATAAAAAATAAAGATAGAAAGACATACGGCGCTAAAAATATGTAGAAATCTCAGAAAATTCATCGACTTTTTTTATTTTTATTAAATATCTTTTGACAGGTAAGGATTTCGTTAACGAAATTTGAAAGGGACTGTCTCAAGGATAAACGGAAACTTATAAAAAAAAGTTTGAAAGTATTAATTGTGTCTGATGAGCTCTGTGCTGGTAACAAACGGACGCACAGACCAGCGGACGTCGCTGTAAACAAACTTTTAATCGTGTTTTTTTACATGTATATTGAAGTGAATCAATCTGAAAATATTTTTATCATTTTCAGTGGAATATCTAGTTTTTATAAATGCCTAAATTTAATGTATTCATTACGTCATAAGAATAACAGAATCAATTATATATGAGTGCATCGGGTTATCTCGGCTTTTCGACAGTAGACCACTCCCGGCGCTTTCGCGCTCGAGGTGTGCAAAAAACTCACTCAGTTTCATGTAGTTTTTTGACGTTTATGAACGAAATATCATTATCATTCATAATTAGTTACATAAAAAGTTAACGTGAAGTAATTTATTTTTTAAATAAACAATTTTTTAATTGTTATTAACGCTCGGCAGTTATTTGACATGGGCAGAAGCAATTTTACCGATTATTTGTAGGTAAGTTTTTGTATTTAATTTGACAAATGTGTCAGAGGTGTAATAATTTGAACTATGATAAAGTCAGCAACACCTGATGAAACATTGGCAATAAATTAAAAAAGCTTTGCACAAATAATTTGTACATATTTCACATAAAAAAAACTGCGATAATATATACTATTACTATTTTCATTGGTATGTCAAAAATAAATTATTTTAAAAAATAATGAACTAATATACCGTAATCGGTTCCACAATGATTAGGATCATGACAGACATCAATTCTGATCACCATTGACCCTAGTACTCTAAAGTCAAGACTCCAAGAAGCATCACTTGGCTTTGCAAGTTTCCTGAAATAATTTAAATATAAAATGAAGTGAGAAACCAGAATATGCTTAACTTTTTGTGGGCATTCAATAAAATAAAAATTGAATAACATTTGATTGAAATAAAATAAAGAAAAAAATTATTAAAAAATAAATACTAATTATGATTTCTATATTCATTACTTATGTATTATTTATAAAAAAGAAAAATCATTCTACTTTATTTACGTCATAAAATTTTTTAGGTTAGTTTACTTAGTAATTTATTAAGCATATCAACAAATGATTATGGATAAATAAATGTGAATTAATTATTTACAACTACTTACTTGAGCAGCAAATACATTATTACTTATCATTAAAATTATTAATTAATCACTATTAATTAAAATTATAGTGTATGGAGGGTATAGAAACCTCTACCCTCCATATTGGACACCACCAGACTGCACCAAACCACAACACAAAAAATCCGAAAAATGTTAACTTTCTGTTAACTTCAGGATCTTAAAGTTAAATGATTCTGAAGTTTACAGACAATCAGCAACTTTTGGTCTTTTATTTTTTCAACAAGTCGATTACAAAAAAAGAAAAAAAAATATGCACATGTAGGAAATTTAAAAAATTAGAAGTGCAATTTAAAAAAAAATTTTTTTTTATGATTTACCGATTTAAAAAAAATCTAAAAATTATCAGACGTTGGCTAACTTCAGTATCATTAAAGTTAATTATATTTTAATTTAAACAGATTACTTCCATTAAATTATTTATTTAATAATCATGTAATAATTAAGGGGAAAGAGAAAAATTTAAATTTCGCGCCATATATAGAATAAACGTAAAATGCGCATGCGCGAATTTTATTTAAATTATAATATAATTATTAATAAAATATTTAAAACAAATGATACGATGATGAAAATGATAGCAGACCAATGCTGACCTAACGATTAAGAAAAAGAATATGATAAAAAATAACAACTTAATCATGAATGAGGTGCTACATAGTAAATTTTTTTTTGTGGAAAATTTAAAAAATTATTTTAAAAAAATCAAAAGGGGACCTAACGAAAAAATTGGTGGACCTAACGGAGACCTATCGATTAAGGTCATTCTCATTGCGAAATTCTTAAAATGAGGTGCTAAAATTGTGTAGGTTTCCTATAATCCTGATTGATGATAATACTAGAAAGAAGGGCCGTAGTTAGGCAAATAAATTATTTGAAATGAAAATAAAATTTTTCTACCCGAAGCAATTCAGTATTAGAAATGTTAATTGATTCAATTGAAACTTAGATATTTACAATGTGTTACTTGAATTAAATTATCGATTGATTGTAAAACTACTTACCATAAAAACAAAAAATAAAATGTGTTTAACAATTATTATTACTTTTATCTATCAAATTGTATGAGATTTAATGATAAATATAAACTTTACTGATGGCGATTAAAAAAAAATTTTTTAAATTTATAAATACCAATAAATTTATTATCCGTATCTTATTGCTTAATAATAAATAATCAACAATGGATCTAATTGTTTATTCATGTTGCCGATTGCTTAATTTGAAAAGGATAATAAAAATAATTTTTTTGTTATTTAATACTAATAGCAATTATTTATTTCGAAAACAATTTTATACACATGAGGAATTTAATGAAATTAAAATAATTACGAAGCACAATTATATATCAAAGAGCTCCATAGTGTATTTACAATAACGATTTCGAGCTTGAAAACAGCGGGAATTAAGTTTCGATGTTGGCCTGCAGGGTCAATCGTTTTTTAGATATTATTTTATCTGACCCTGGCAATTACTATTGAATAATTATTTTTCCTTGTTATTTTTTAGTCAACAGATGCCAGATTTAAAAAAATGAAAAGTTCAGTGATTATATTCCTATTGAAAAACGTAAAATAACTTATAGTCGAAGCAGTAGTCCAGGTCAACAAAATGTTGATAAATCAAATGTCAATGTCGATTATGATTCAATATAAAAAACGGTACATGGATATCAGAAGAAATTAACGAAAAATTATTGATAAAGGATTGATTTTGTTACTTTTTTTTTTGTTATTAATTATTAAATATTTGTCTGCCTGGTTTAGAATTATAAAGGAACAAAATCGAATAAATAAAGAAGGATATTTGGTGATGATACAATAAGATTCGACACGATACCAAATTATGAATGTTGCTGATGCTCTAGAAAAATTGAGAGCGATTATTTGACGTACTCCTGTAAAAATTAAGGAATCGGAGTCAGAAGAATTAATCGGGAAACGAAAAATTAAAACTGCATGAGAACGTATGAACGAAATACAAATGCAGTCTCAAACAAAAAAATAGATCGTAATGTTACTCTGGATTAATGATAGCAAATTTTTATTATGTTAAATTTAAATTTTACAGTTATTATAATTTATGAAGATGTCTGTGGAAATTATTTTGATGTTTTTATGTTTGTGCACTCAGAGAAAAGTCGATAGTCATTTTAACTAAAAAGACTTCAACTATTAAAAATAAGTTGTTAGAACTAATGCGTTAGTACGGCTAACTATTCAGTAGTTGCTTAAACCAAAAAAAATTAATTAAAGCAATTAACGTTTTTCAGTCTCCGAAAATTGTTGTTTTAACTAAAAAAATTTAGTTGACAGTATATGAATTTTAAAATTAATGATAACTTAATTTTTTTAGTGTATGTAAATAGAAGTTGTTGTTATTATAACTACTGATTTAAAGTTAATATAAAATAGTTGTTATAAATATAAATCTAGTTAATAAAACTCAAATTTTGTAGTTACTGTAATTGAGTTAAATGTAGGCAGGAAATGGATTTTTAATTTTTTCTCCAAACTTAATATTTGAGTAAATAAATGTTTTTAAATTGCCAAAAAGTTTTTATCAAAATCTTTTTATGCAAATTTTTTTTTTTTTCTTTTTTTTAATTATTATTTTTCAAAGAATTTTTTATTACAAAATTTTTTATTTTTTTAGGAAATTTCAGTTGTTAGAAAGATTTTGAAAATAGAAATAAATTATATATACGAATTCTTTTAGGATCATTGGATTACTTAAACTGCACTATCGTACAAAAATTTTCGATTGAAGCATAAAAATATGTTGACTTGAGAAAATAAACTTTGATTCAAGATATAAAAATTCTAAGATAATTATTAATTTGGTGTAAAAAATTTTTGATTTTTCGAGTTGTTAAAAAAAATTTCTTGTATTAAGAATATTTTTCTTGATTTGGGTTAACTTTTTTTGATGTAGTTATAATTCACAAAAACATCAGAGAATTTTAAAATACATTTAGGATGAATATTAATAGCTGGAATTATTTTATAATATAAAAATTATAAATCTGTTTCAATATAAACAGCATGCATGTAGTTTGGGTATTTTGCTACAAAACCTTCTCCTTTAGTTTATAAGGTTCTTTTTGTGTATTTTATTTAACCCTAAATGCGTCTTTCAAATTTTAGTTTCTCTACACTGCAAAAAATTATTGGACTCGGTATAGAGTAAATGACAGTGTAATAATTTTGGTATGAAAATTACCAAATATCGTGTTAAACTTAGGCGGTGTGAATTAGAAATTTTTACACCGCTAAGCGCGTATATGGGTAAGTTATGATAATTTTGCGTTAAAGACAAATAATCATAAAAGTTTTAAAATGTTCAAAATACGAGTTAATATCTAAATAAAATGAGTACACTTATTAATTTCGTAGTTACAAATGTTCAATAATCATTGTTTGCACAATAATCAAAATTATAACGGGTATCACCCAGGTAGGAAAAAACCATAGGCCAAGGCTTGGGCCAAGCGTGGACCAATCTTTACCAGCCTTGGGCAAGCCTTGGCATGAGCCTTGGTTGACCATTGGATGAGCGTTAGTCCAGGCCTTGGATGATAACAATGGTCCCAGCCTTGGGCAACAATAAATCAAGCCTGGCTCGACCCTTGGAAAAGGAAAATATAATATTGGGCCAAGCGTTGTGGAACGAAAAAATAACATTGGCCCAAGCCTCGGAGAACGAAGAAATAACATTGGCCCAAACCTCGGAGAACGAAAATATAATATTGGCCCAAGTCTTGTGGAACAAAAAAATAACATTGGCCCAAGCTTCGAGGAACGAAAAAATAACTCTGGAATTTTAAATCCTTAAACTCGTAAATTGAAATAACGTATTAAAATAGAAGTTTCTTTTTACAGCTTTATAAGCACAAGCTATATTTTCATAAAATGAGACAAAATATTCAACATTAGAATAAATTAAATTTTCTTATAATTATAAAAACAATATAGATAAGAATAATTTTTTTTTTAATCTGTATTCCGAGCATATCTTCCTTTTTCGCGATCTCCAGCACCAGCAAGAAACGCACTTACGACCGTCAATATTTAAAAATTTTTTTTTTCATTGATGTATTTAGTTTCAATATACTCTGTAAAATAAATTTTATTGATATTTTTATTTCTCACATGGCATCAAATATGAACTAAAAAATATAAGTGATAAGTATAAATAGCCTACTCACCTTGTAAAAGCTTATACGTATTTGTGGCGCTAAAATTCAGTTTCCCTCGACCTTTAGCTTTCCGACCAGCACCACTATATAATATTTGCACGTTTTTTTTAATCATCGCATGCATAACATTTTTTATGTCTTTTTCATAATTGTTGCTTCTCATCGTTTCAAGTTTTCTAACATACTTTTCTAGAAAAAAAAAATTAAATATATTAGTAATTTGAGTTAGTAAAAATCTATAAATTGAAATTTAGAACAAAAGATATAATTCTTTACGAGTGCTTCTTGTTTTTCAATGTTAGTTTTGATGTCCTCCTCGAAGGTCAAAAACTCATCAGGGTCATCAATTGGTAAATCAATACCAAGTTTTTGTTTCCAGGATATATCGATAACTTTTGAAGTAGATGTTTCATTGGTTGATGTAGAAAAGTTAAGATGACGATTTTTATGATTTATATCATAAATGATGCTTCTTTTAGCGTTTACAAGTTCTTTTTCTAATCCATCAAATTTTAAATCTATATACTCAACTAAAAGTTCTAAAAATAAATTTAATTATTAAACAAATAAAATTTTTAAGATAAGCATTAAAAATCACGAATACTTGAACACAGCAAACAAGAATTTCTTGGCGAAAGAAATATTTTGTACTAAGAACTAAAGACAAAATTTTCTTAGGATTAAAAAAATTTTCTTTACCCAAGAATTTTTTTCTCACCTCAAAAAATTTTTTCTTGCTCCAAAAAATTTTTGTTTTCAGTTTATATTATAAAAAATTTCTTGAGATAAGTTAAAATTTCCTTAGGGCGAGTAAAAATTTTTTGCGCGCAGAAATCCTTTTTTGCTGTTTATTATTACTTACTCTGTTCTGAAGTCATTTGATCTTTTAATTCAGTCAATTTATCATTTATAGCTAGTGTACGTGACTTTTTAGAGTACTAATTAATATCATTGTACAAACTTGTGTTGTCTATTGGAGTTTTATTAATTTTAGTAAATAAATGTTTAAAGAAAATTATTAATTTAAAAAAAAAAATAAAATAAAATTATTCAAATGTTACCATCGACAGCTTTATGTTTCAAGTTTCTTCTCAAACATGCCTCATTCCCATCATCATGGCCATCATCGTTATTATTTTTATCCATTTGACTCAAATCAAATTCACGATTATTCCCTATAAACGTTATATATCAATAGTTGGGAAAACAATTTTTTTGATAATTGTTATGCATAATTACCTCGCAATAATGTCTCAATGAAATATTACGAGGTATTGGTATTTTAAAATACATTCGTCAGTTATAAATAATTATTTTATCATTAATTACTATTATTTATCAATTTCGTATGATATATTAATTATAAATGGAAATTTTTTTATTTTGAAATTCATAAATGATAAATAAATTATTTGTAAAATATTAATAAATTAAGGGACCGAAAATAAATAATTAAAAATAATACCTTCAAAAGAGTTAATACCTTGTGAATTTTTTTTTGGACTTCAATGAAGATGATTCATTAAGTATTTTTTCTAATTCTTTTCTATCTATACCGTCACGCAATTTAGGTTGGTACGCATCTTCAGGATCACTTGTGGCTTGGGCACTCTTAAAGGCACGTTGAAGACGTCGTAAGCCTTCGATATAAGTATCTATTCAATAGAAATAAATAAAATTATTATCATAAAAGTAAGCAACTATTTTTAAAAAATTAGATCTTACTAAAAATTGAAATACATATCAGCTCTGTAAATAACATCGATATTATAAATCGCCTAATCTTTGCTAGGCGTTTTTAACTCTTTCAGCCACTCTGTTAAATAAACTTGTGCCATTTCGTTTGGTGGATATCGACATGAACATTGACTTTCGTCATCAATTTCTATCCATGATCTCGGAACTAGTTCTATTAATTTTATTTTTGAAGAGTCATACTCTTCAAAAGCGACAATAGCATAAAGTTTGTTATGCAAAAATTCTTCAACGGTAGCCATACTTTATGTGTACCTAACAGTTTTAATTATATAACTTGATAAAGAATAAATAAGATACTAGAAATAAATTACGAGACAAATTAAAAGTGGTATAAGATAAGCAATGATTTGATATATTTTAATCGTAATTGAGTAAATATAAATATTGTAAATTTATATAATAGTTTGGAATTTTAATTCTGCAATAATTTTTAATTTAATATTGTTTGGTTTCTTTTTAGTTAAATGTTGTCTAAATTTTTTGCTGGGTGTTAGGTTATGAAAGATTATGGCGTCAAATATTAAAACTGGGTATTTATCTATATGAAAGTCTATAATTAATGATTATTCAAACGTATTTTTATACCTGTACTTATAAATAATTAAATTATAATAGCCCTGATTTTACATTGAATAAAATTTCATAAAATCACGTAAGAAATTGAAACTTCATTCAGACAGAAAGTGAATAAGTAACAAGGCCGAACACCACTACTATCCTACCCCCTCCTTCGCCAGAGATGCGGCTCAAACCACAAAACAAGTTACTGCGCATCACAAAAAAACCCCGCGATTTACGAAATTATTTTAAATAAATAATGCATAACATTAATATAAAATATGTACAATAATGCTGGACAAAAAAAAAGTTGATGATTAACTGAGGGCACTGTTCGTCACTAAGGCACCCTAATCTATGTATATTGTTAAAATATAATAAAAGATTTAACCAGGTATTCCTTTATGACAATGGTTTTTATTTGAAATAATTAAATATAAATTAAAAATTCTGACGAGATAAAATTACTATTTTAAATATTTACAGAATGAAGAAGTGAGACAGCATACTTTGTGCCATTGATCTGCAATAGTAAACATTTATTCTTAATTTCAGTGACTGATAAACGCTTCATTTTTCTAGAAAACTCAAATACTCTTATGCAATCTACTTCTCTCAACTGACATGGATTTTCAAAAACGTTTTCTATCACTGAAGTTTCAGAGCCTTCTACATAAAAATCATCAAGTTGGTAATTATCAGAGTTATTGATGGTGGATAAGAGTATAAAACTTATCATAAAGATCTTATCACATTTTAATTGAACAATATTATTGGGAGAATTACTAGTTATAAACATGTCATGGACTTGTAGATAAGTAACTGATATCATTCGACTTCCCTTTTCTTCAATAATTTCGCCACTTTTGTCAATACCGAATTCTTTGAGAACGCACTTTTTTTTTATTACCACATCATCTAAAGAATCAATAGCATTTAATCGATTTACAATCTGTGGTCAAGGTTTTGCTGCAGATTGAACTAAATTTTTTAATTTCCCAATATAACTTTCGCCCCAGAATGATGAAAAATCACTCAATGGAGCTTGGAAGTTTCTTACATCATCTGCCACATGTGTAAGATTATGAAAGTTCATAGTTTGACAAGCTTCTCCATAAAAGCTTGGTATTATTTTAAAAAATTTTTTCAATAAATTATCTGCAAAATCTACGTATTTAAGAGCTAACTCTGGACTACAGAGAATACGGCAGGCGACATGAAGCAATAAAA
Source organism: Microplitis deprimator (assembly GCA_964016945.1). NCBI lineage: Eukaryota > Metazoa > Arthropoda > Insecta > Hymenoptera > Braconidae > Microplitis > Microplitis deprimator. The sequence goes on from OZ024714.1 coordinate 3,530,641, forward strand.
AGTGCTTGTACTGGTTCGTGTCTAACACAAATTGTAAAATCATAGGTCCAACGTATAAAAGCATAAACCGATACTGAGTTGCTTTCCAATGAGACACTTCGTTAATGTCAAATTTCTTGCGTTGGAATTCTTTTGGAACATATTCAGTAATTGAATCCATTAACTGTTTAAAAGCTTTTCGCTTATTGGGGCGAAGTCTGAATTCGCTGCCTTTTTCATTCCACTGTACTAATAAATATTTCATCACCCCTAAGAATAATAAATGCATCGAATCCAAAATTACGTCATTGACTGGATCAAAATCCGGAATCTCAATAAGTGGTGAAGTTAAGTTGTCTTGGTGATGCTCAGCTTGGGTTTTATTAATAAAAGAATATTTTGTGTGCCTCTCACAATTTATTTCAGGATATATGCGCCTTTTTTGTTTAGTAATACCTTCGACCGTGCAACGTTCACATCCATAATAAGCTGTTGGACCTTTTGAGCATTTTAAATATGCGCGGGCTTGTCCATCAGCAATTAAAGCAATAAATTTAAAAGAATATGTTACTCCTTTTATAGTCACTCCGTTGTTGGTTAGATCTTTAACTTCTTGTACGAAGTCATTGAGGATGTCTTTGACATTGCTAGGTTTAGCTTCACCATAAAATAACCCAGCAGTAAAGGGAGTACATAAATATTTATTGTCATACAGCTGTATGACAATAGACCAAAGTTGACCTTTAGAATTGTTGTATATTTTCATTCCATCAATAAATACATTTATTTCAATTGAAGTTTCTTGAAATACTTCAGGTGCAATGCGCTTTTCTAATCCATTAAGTATCCCCAAATATAAATATTGCCCATAACTTCCACTCTTTGTTAAAACACTATAAGGATTTATGGAATGTTTATAGCCTAAAAGCGCATGAGCTCTTGAAGGGAACGCACTATATCCTTCACTAATTAAAACCTCCAAAAGCTCAGTGATCGTAGCTGAAGGTAACTTGCCTATATTGTTAATTACCCATTGAACAATTTTGGAGTATAAATCAATAGGCTTCTCAATAATTTGCTGTATATCAGAGTGAGTATCAAATAAATTCTTCTTTATATCCTGATCACTTATTGATTCAATCTGAAAATTACCCGAAGAAGAGTTTATTGAATCATTGATTGAAGCTGGAAAAAATTTGTATTAATTTAAAAACTTATTGAACTACATGAATATAACAAATAAATACTCGCTTTGTTAAACTTACCAAAGGAAGTTTGAGTCTTATTGGTTAACACTTAGGTGTTAACACCTAAATCATTAACTTCTGATAATTGATTCGCAGCACTTACATTTGAACAATTATCATCATTATCTGTGTCTTCCCAATCTGTATTATTACGCATGAAACGATTTTTTTTACTCTATAATATGAACTTGAACTTTCACGTTTACAAGACATGTTTACCTTTTAATATAATATATTTGTAGGTTATATGAAAAATATACGTGTAAAAATAAATATACACATACATGTATTTCATAAAAGCGCACACACGTGAACATTTAGTAATGCGACGAAGATTGGGCCAGTGCTGTTTCGAGGCTTGAATGCGATATATTCTTGGGCCAATGCTCAGTTTTCAAGGCTTGGGTGTGACGTGATTGAACATTGGGCCAGGCTTGGAATGAGGCTTGGGCCAATGCTCAGTTTTCAAGGATTGGGCCAATGCTCAATTTCCAAGGCTTGGGCCAATGTTCAGCTTCCAAGGCTTGGATGCGGCGTGATTGACCATTGGGCCAAGCTTAAAACAAAGCTTGGGCCAATGCTTAGTTTTCAAGGCTTGGATGCGGTTTGATTGACCATTGGGCCAGGCTTGGAATAAGGCTTGGGCCAATGCTCAGTTTTCGAGGCTTGACAAGTGACGAATGGTCCGAGGCTTGGCCAATCGTCAGCCTTGGCAATTCCTACCTGGGCATGGAATGGTGTAAAAAAAGATTACACCGTGTTAAAATTACATGGATGGGTAATTTACACCGAATTTTTTTTTACACCGTTATTTTGCACTATACGGTAAGAAAATTTTTTAACGATTCGGGAAATCAAAATGTTCGTGCACCAAGTAATTCATTATCTTGAAATTTTTATTCTGAATATAAATTTTTTTTACAAAACTCAACATATTTTTATGCTTAAATCAAACAACTTTTACTTATTTCGAGAAGTTTATTTCTTAATATGAGAGATATTTTTAACTTCCCGCTAAGAACCCATACGAAAAAATTTATAACCTAAAATATAATCGATTATAATTACACTGTTAAAAATTTTTGTAAAATTACAATAGTTTTACAAAGCAATGGTATGGTAAAAATACAAACCAATGTATGTCAATAAAAAATTACAACACAATTTGAGTGATCTTGCATGATGTATTAGGAAAACTACTAATATGAGTTGTGATTTTACCATCTCTGAGTATAAATCGTGCACGAGTTGTAATTTTACAAAACAGTAGATTGATTTTGAATAACAAGCGATAAAAGTTTACAAAGAATGTTTGTGATTCAATTTGCAATAATTCTTAGTAAAATTATACATAAATATTGTAATTTATATTGCAGTGAAATCATTCAAATTTTACAAACCTTAATTATTTTTTTACAAATTCTATTATAGAATTACAGAGTGTATTGTAATTTCGCTATGACTTTTTATTTATTACACACGAGCTGTAATTTTACAAAACAGTACGTTGATTTTAAATAGAAATCGTTCAAAATTTACCAAAAATGCTTGTAATTTAATTCACTCCAATCCTTAGTAAAATTTGAAAAAAAGTATTGTAATTAATATTACAATGAAGTCATTGAAATTTCACAAACTTTAATTTTTTTTTTCACAAATTTTATTGTAGAATTGCAAAGTGGTTTGTAATTTTATCATCAATTTTTACACAGAAAAAAAAAATTCTCGACTGAAGGTAAATATACTTGATTCAAGAAAATTCTTTTGGAGACCTAAACTTTCTCAGATAAAGTAGAAATCTTCTCCGACCAAGACGAATTTTTTTTAACCAAGACAAATTCTCTTGGCTCAAGAAAATCTTGACTTGGTTCCCGAAAACGTTTGTCTTCAAAAATATTTTCTTGACTCAAGATAACTTTTTTTTCTGTGTATGTATTATATACATGAATTGTAATTTCGCAAAACAGTGCGTTGATTTTAAATGAAAAGCGATAAAAGTTTACAAAATATGTTAATAATTCAATTTGCTATAATTCTTAGTAAAATAATAAAAAAATATTTTAAATAAAATTACACAGAAATCACTGAAATTTTACAAACCTAAATTTTTTTTTTCACAAATTTAATTGTAGAATTACAGTGTTTTGTAATTTCACCCTAAAAATTTTAATTATTATACAGGAGTCGTAATTTTACAAAATAGCATTTTGACTTTAGAGAAAACGCCTTCAAAGCTTACAACTAATGTATGCACTGATAGAAAATTTATATCGACTCAAGAAATATTTTTTTTAGCCAATAATTTATTTCTGTAGAAAGCCAATTACCTTGCTTTAAGAAATTTTTGTCTTGATTTAGACTTTCTTGGCTCTAAAGATTTTATATCTTCGATATCCTGAGTTATTGACTGTCAAACTCAAAATGGACTTTTTCGCTTTGATCAAAGATGAATTCGCGCCAAATGGTCGTAGGGACTTATTCAGGGCGGCAAACTAAATTAACCAAAAGAGGTTCAAGGATAGATTATCAAAAACAAATTGTTGAAGCTCATAGACTTTTTTTAAGACGAGCAAAAATTTGGAATTTTTTGTTTTTTGCGGTCGTTTTTTTTTTTTAATCCGGAATCGTGAATGATTAAAAGTTTTTAAGACCAGATCTAAGACTTAGACACTTGAAACTACAATTTGCTTTTTTTATTTTCACTGTACGACCATTTTCCTCCAAGTTACAGCACGTTGAAAATCACTTAAAAATTTGGAATTTTTTGAATATCCTTTAATTTTTATAACTAATGTATGATACTCAAATTTTTTCAAATATATAATATATTTAGCAGCAATAATTTTTTTCTTTACAATTAGTTCCATTAAATCGTATTCAAATGTTTTTCTCTTGACATATTACATTTTGAAATAAAAAATCTTAGAAAATGTTAAAAAACACTCCTAAAAGTTAAAAAAAATCTTATGTATACCAGAATACAATGTATACACTGTAGTGTACAATTAAATTCAGCAGTCACTGTTGGTTGTGTAGCCTAGTCGTTAATGCGTCGGTCTTTCGTGCGTAGGGTCCCGTGTTCGAATCCCACTAATGCGTGTGCGTTTATTGATAAGTTTAGCGTTTTTTCTCTGAATTAAAAATTCCTACTTCGATTAGAAATTCAATATCGCATATCTAATACTCCTAGCATCGCCAAAATAATAGGACAAAAAATTAAAAAAAAAAAATCTTTTTTTTTTCGATGTCTGTAAAATTATAATACTATATTGTAAAATTACTAAATTGTTCCAAGGCAAATACAGTGGAAAATGTTTTGTTAAATTACGATAGAAATTTTTAACAGTAGGTATTGCAATTTTACAACACGTATGATCTCTTAAAAGTTTTGTATTAAAACAGTAATACATTGTGATTTTACAAATAATTTCTAATTGAATTGTTTCCGAAAATTACAATATTCGTTGTGTGAAATTGACAAACCTTTTTTTATTATCTGTTCAGTAAGATTAGTACTTTTGTTTTGCAATTTTCCAAAACAAAAATTTTAAAAAATGTTTTGTAAAATTACAACACTGGTTTTATTAAATCACAAAACTGCGTTGGCAATTGACTTCCAACATATTTCTTGTAAAATTACCAAAGAAATTTTTAACAGTGTATTATAATTTGAAATATATTGTCGGAATATATCCACAAAATTATATCCGCAAATTATAAGCAACTTTATAATACATTATAATCCAAAATATATTTTTAAGGCTACATTTGCTGATATATTCGCAAATTATAACCGGAATTATAATAAATTATACCCTAAAATATATCTTTTGAGTTATATCCTTAGATATATCCGAAATTATAACAAGTATTATAATAGATTACACCCCAAAATATATTTCTAGTTATATTCTCAGATATATCCGCAAATTATAACCGGAATTATAATAAACTATATCCCGATATATATTTCTAGAGTTATATCCTTAGATATATCCGAAATTATAACGAGAATTATAGTAGATTATACCCCAAAATTTATTTTTAGAGTTATATTCTCAGATATATCCGCAAATTCTAACCGAAATTATAGTAAACTATATCCTAAAATATATCTTTTAAGTTATATCCTTAGATACATCCGAAGTTATAATCAAAAACATAATAAATTACACCCTCAAATATATCTTTGAAGTTCCCGGGAAGAAAAAATTATATATAACAATAAATAATCATATATAATTATATAATTTTTTATAATTATACATGATTATATCTCATTATTTTCGTTGTGCGGGTGTTTGAATCATAATATTTTATGAAATAATTTCGATACAACCAAACGACGTAAGACTATTCATAAAAACTGCAAAATGATTTATAAAACAAAGTCGATAAAATTTTATAATTTATTACCGCATTCATAAATATTATAAAGAAAAAATTTTTTTTTAATTCTTGGAAATAGACTAACTAAAACCCAAAGCGGGATAACAGCTAAAAAATTTTGAAGTTTTAACGATTAATTATGTTATAAAAAACTCAGATATAAAATTAAAAAAGTTTTAGTGAAGTTTAAAAGATTTTAACTTCTCATTTTTTTTTTAATTTTCCAAAAGAAGGAATTATTGCGCCGCTATCAGTGGGTATACCACTATTGGTCTCTTTACCCTACACAGAAAAAAAGGATATCTTGGCGCAAGAAATTTTTTCTTGCCGCAAGAATATTTTTTGCAATTTTGAATGAAAACGAAAATTTTCTTGGTTCAAGAACAAAATTTTCTTAAATTTAGTCATCTTGGCACAAGATTTTTTTTTTATTCAACCAATATAATATATGTTTCTTGAAGTAAGAAATATTTTCTTAAAGTGAGAAAAATAAATATTTTGCCCCGATATATAATCAATTGTCCGAAAAGTAAAATATTCTTTGTTGAAGAATAATTTATTTTGAATCGAGATAATTTGTAACTCGAGTCAATAATTAAAAGTACTCGACTCAATGCTAAGAAATATCTTGGCTTAAGTATCTTGTTGTGTTGCGGCAAGTCAGCGTAGACGTTTGAACCAACAGCAACTGCGCTTACGGCTCAACGCAAAAATTCTCTTGGGAAAGCTAACTGTACTATACTAAAGTGGCGGTAGTGTAGACTCTACATTGTACAGTGTACTTACTATATATGGGTAAAGTGAACAAACATTTGAGAAATGGTCGAGTAGCATAACTGGCAAAGCTCTCGCGTGATGCCAAATCGGTCTGGGTTCGATTCCTACCATGAGCAAACAATTTATTTTTCTCAATTTGCTCATAAGCCATTTAATCGCGAGTTTATTCCTTATCCCCTATACTGCTGTATTGTGATGTCTGAATATACGCATACACTTTCCTACTTGACATCATTTAATATTTATATTAGGTTAAATTCACTCAAAAATATAGGTCGATATATTTTTTTAAGTAGAGTCATTTATTTTTTTGAATCGAGACTACGTTTTTTTTAAGTCAAGAAAAAAAATCATCAATGGGAGAATTTTATGTCTTCCGTTAAGTAAATATTTGCATGATTCAAGAAAAGTTATTTTATTAAGTGAAGATTATAATTTATTTAAATCAAAATTAAAATTTTCTCATTCCAATAGACCGTTGTCTTGAGTCGATAATGTAGTTTTCTCAAACTGAGAGTAAATGTTCTTCTGCCACGCAAAAAAAGTTCTTGTTTTGAGACATTGATATATATTGTGACAATTTACTATACTCACCAACCAAGACAGAAAAATATCTTATTTTGATAGTTTTTTTTTACTTGGTTAGAAACAAAATAAATTTGACTTAAAATAAATATTCTTAAGCTAAGATTATTCAACTTGAATTAAAATTTAATTATTCTTGATACAATATTTTTATGATATTAGTCGAAGAAAATGTTCTCGGATTAAAAAAACCCAATTACTCAGCCCAAGAATAAAAAAATGAAGGCAAAAATTATCTTGGGCCAAGTCAACCTTTTTTTCTGTGTATAAACAATAACATAATTGAATACAATACAAATAATAGAATCAATCATTTATTGATGTCTTCAATTTTCTAAAGTTGATTTGTATCCAAATAAATACAAGTAACTTCCACTTTCAAGTGGTTCATTTAGCACAGTGGTGAATACATCCGACTTCGAATCAGAAGAATTCGGGTTCGAGCCCATGAATCGGCGAGATTTTTTTTTTTTTTTTTTCACGGCTGTTATTGTATATGTAACTTAATCTAGTAATATATAATTATATATTTATACCTCGATTAGATTTTAAAATTGTTTTTGAAAATTTATAATTTAAATTATAATTTAGAGTTATAATCTATGATTTCATAATTTGGATTATAATTTAAAATTAGATTTGAAAAATTATAATTTTGAAATTAGAATATGATTATTGTAATCTCGATTATAATTCTAAATTATATCTCACGGTTATAATCTTGCGGCAAAATGTCATATAATCTAGGATATATCCAAGTTATAATCATGGATACATATTTGACTAAATTTTCAGTTATAAATATTTTCGTATGGGAAAATTGCAAATTTTCAAAAAAAGGGAAGTTATTGGTTTCGGTCCGATTTTCGAAAATCGAGTTTTCATCAGATGTCGACGTTTTGAGGTCCTAGGAAGCTATTCTGACTATTCCCAGGTGGACGTCCGTGTGTATGTATGTGTGTGTGTGTGTGTGTAAACTTTTTTTATCCGACGATATCTTTGGAACGAATCAACCGATTTGAACGTACTTGATGGCAATCGAAAGGGCTTACTAAAACTTAGAATTATTTAGATTTTGGGGTAGATCGGTCATGCAATTTACGAGTTATATGAAGAATAAAAATAAAATTTTTTTTTTTTTTGGTTTTATGCGATAACTTATAAACCAGTTGCCCGATTCACCTCAAATTGTAATTAGTTTTAAGTCTTGTTGTGCCCTTTCGATTGCCACGAAAAACGTTCAAATCGGTTCATTCGTTCCAAAGATATCGTCGGACAAAAATTATAATTTTCCAGTGTAGGTATGTATTGCCGGCCTAACAAATTTTTGAGCTCGAAGAGCTCAAAAATTCACAAGTAATAATGTTTCCGAGCTCCCTGAGCTTGGAAACAGCGGGAAGTTTTGGGGCTGGCCCGCAGGGTCAGGCGGTTTTCAGATTTTTTGAAGAGAGATGTGTTAGTTTTTTATAGCAATATTGCAATTTTTGTTTGATGACAATAAAAAGTCCCGGAATAAGCACTGTTCGTTTAACTCAAGAACTATCTAATGCTCCAACCAAAAAAATGAAGTTGCTTAAACCAAGGAAAAAACTTCTTGGGAGATAGTCCTTCGGCTGAAGAGGAGAGCCCGTATACATTTTGTTGGCACCGGGTACACTCAACGGTTTCTTACGTATTTTAAGCCTAGGATCACGAAAATTGGGTCCATTTTGTTCAAAATTGGTGCAAACAATTGTTAATAACAATTTAATTGTTTTTAATCGAAATAACTCTCGAACGGCAGGATTTTTGGGGCAGTGTAGAGAAAACAAAATGTTCAAAATGAAAAAATACACATAAAAAGTACCGCAGTGTTTTTTTGTATCTCAAATATTTCGCGAGATATGACCAAAAAACGAGCGACGCGCTCGGACCTCTCACTCTCGCACGAACGGCTGCCTATGCGCGAGCTCTCTCTCCGCCAAATCGCGTCAGATGCTTGATAGGCCGGAATTTTTCTGTTTTTTACACTAAAAATGAGAGAAAAAATTTAAAAAATGGATAAAATGTCAATACCACCAATCGACTGCATTTTTTCTGAAACGAATTTCTATCGTTTCTAGATTGGATTCAAAAATTCGAAAAGAATGGGGATACTATCAATCAACATTTATAGTTTTTGAAACAAATTTCTATCGCATCGTCCGAAGACGTTTTTTTTTTGTTAACAAATGTTAAAAACAAATGGATTTTTTGAGTCCAAATGAGATTAAAAAAATCGACGAAATGGGGATACTATCGATCAAAATTTATTGTTTTAGTGATACGATAGAAATTTGTTTCAGAAAAAATGCAGTCGATTGGTGGTATTGACATTTTATCCATTTTTTAAATTTTTTCTCTCATTTTTAGTGTAAAAAACAGAAAAATTCCGGCCTATCAAGCATCTGACGCGATTTGGCGGAGAGAGAGCTCGCGCATAGGCAGCCGCTCGTGCGAGAGTGAGAGGTCCGAGCGCGTCACTCGTGTTTTGGTCATATCTCGCAAAATATCTGAGATACGAAAAAACACTACGGTACTTTTTTGTGTATTTTTTCATTCTGAACATTTTGTTTTCTCTACACTGCCCCAGCAATCCAGTCGTTCGGGAGTTATTTCGATTTGAACAATTAAATTGTTACTAACAATTGCTTGCACCTTTTGCGAACAAAACGGACCCAATTTTCGTGATCCTTGGCTCAAAATACGTAAGAAACTGTTGAGTGTACCCGGTGCCTACAAAATGTATACGGGGTCTCCTCTTCAGTCGAAGGACTAAAAGATAAGTCTCTCATAAAGTTTTTGATTTCATTAAATTTTTGTAAGAACTTTTGTGAAATATATTTTTTTCTTTTTGATAATTGCCCTGATTAGTTTTTTATTCCCCTTTTAAAAAAATCCACTTGGAAATTCAATATAAATAATTAAAATTCTTCAACTGGCACTTTCTATTTTTGAAAAACTTTAACTACCTACTCTAAATTGTTAACATTTTAATTATTAATCACTATTTATTATTAACTTCAAAGTAAAAGATTTCAGTTATTTTTAATTCAAAAAAAGATATTTCAAAAAAAGCAATAATATGTCGTTTAATGTAATAGATTAAAAACATTGAAATTTAATTAAATTTCAAGAAACGTTAATTCTTTTTTGTTTTATTTTTATAATTGAAATATACACTTTCACGTAATTTTTAGGTATCTTATTATAAGTCTGATTAATAAGTTAATGACCCGGGAAAAAAAATTTATGTATAATTATATATAAATTCCTAGATAAAATTAGATATAAGTTTTGGTTTGATCTAATTTTATATAAAATAATTTTATAAAGTTCTATATAAAATAACTGTCATAAAAAAAAAAATCTCGCCGACTCATGCACTCGAACCCGAGACCTTCTGGTTCGAAGTCTGATCTCTTATCCACTATGCTGGATCAGACACTTGACGGGAAAAGTGAATTTTATTTATTTGAATACAAATGAACTTAAGAAAATTAAAGACAACAATAAATTATTGATTTTGTTATTTGCATTGTATTAAATTATATTATTGTTTATAGGGTAAAGAGACCAATAGCGATATACCCATTTATAGCAGGACGATCATTACTTCTCTTGGTAAATTAAAAAAAATGAGAATATATTAAGTGAAAACTTTTTAAACTTAACTAAAATGTTTTAAATTTTATATCTCGGTTTTTTATAACTTAATTCATTGTTGAAACTTCAAAATTATTTAGCTGTTATCCCACTTTTGTTCTTGTTAGACTATTTTCAAGAAATTTGAAAAAAGTTTGTATATACTTTATAACATTTATGATTGCGGTAAATTATAAAATTTTATAGACTTTATAAAATTTTATAAATTATTACAAAATCAATTATTCCGGATAATCTTACATTATTTGATCGTATCTAAATTATTTCACAAAATATTATGATTCACACACCCGCACACCTTAAGGTTATTAATAATCACTCAGAAATTGCCATTAGATAGAATTTCTTAAAACTCAATTATATAAGATTTTATATAATTATATAAAAAATTTTCGACCGAATGTATAAATATGTATGATTATATATAAAATAATATAATTATATATATATATTTCTATATAATTGAATTAGAAAGATTTATATAATTGTATATTTTTATATATAATTAAATATGAAAATTTTTTAATTATTAGATATAATCATATATAATTATACAAAATTATAAAAAATCATATATACTATATATGATTATATCTAATTATATATAATTTTTTTCCCGGGCGATAGATATTCATTATCATTATTTACCGAACTCTTTAGTTTGTATTTGTTACCGCTTCAGTATTTAACCAATATCATATAAATAAATGTTTATTCTTTGAATATAAACAATAATTTATATTTCACGCATACAGCAGAACCACCATTTTTTCCTAGTATAAATAAGTGGGGCGCAGAATAAATAACAAAACAAAAACAGAAATCTTTCTGTCACACAAAAAAATTAATTGAAAAAAAAAACCATGTGGTAAATTGTTTTGAAATTTGGTAGGTAGACATTTTAGATATTATATCATGGATTGAATAATTTTTTTGCCTAGGCTAACTGTGCCATTTTTTTTTACAAATTATTAACTTCCTGTTAAGTTGAACAAAGACAGCCATAAGAGCCCATGTATTTTCACAAATGTTTAATTAATTATATTTTTTAAACAGTGTGGTAAAAAATTCTGATTTTTTTTTGTTTTCAAGGGCTTAAAAACATAATCTTCGAAATTATCATAATTAAAGTAAGGGGTAACTATTGGAGGTTTGAGTACCAAATTTCCTTAATAATCTTTAAAAGGTTTCAATAACTTTGCTCAATCCATACGCCTCAAAAAAATTCGTAAAAAAAGCGTTTTTTTTTTACGCTTTAACCTTTATCCCTTCCCCTTAAGCACAAACATACTATTTCCGTACCTTTATAATCCCATGGACTTCAAATTAAAAAAAAAAAAAATTTTATTTAGCTGATATGACCAGATTAATTGAAATTTTTATTTTCCTATATCAACCACAATATAATCTATTGACCTAAAAGGTGTTATATCCGGCTTGCCGTATATATTAGAGGGGCCTCTTTGCCGCGCTCGCTGTAAAGTGCAGCGTTAACAATTTTAGGGACAGCAACTTCGGCCAACACCTCGTTGCACGTCGTCAACGTTTCCTCCAATCAGAGAATTACACTTGACTGTATTCTAAATTCATCCAATTATATATTCTAAATTATTCCCTCCAGAACCGCGAACCGAGGTGATAAAAACAACCAACACCAAGGTGCGGCAGCCTATAACGCTTGAGAAGTTAATGTATCTTCCTTGCTGGCCCGCGTGAGTTCTAAACCGTGTTACGTTTAGGCAACCCTATTTTTCTATTTTCTATTTCTCTTAAACCGATTCGTTTAGTTTTCGTTAATAAAATCTAAAAAGTCAAGTATACTATAAAATCCCACGGGAAGATCGTCTCGATATTGCACTCGAGGAGGCGTGGCAAGTTGCTTGTTACCGTTAAAGCTCTATTCAAAATCGTCTTTTCGAAATTGTTTTCTTTTCCAAAAATCACCTCACGGGAAGTGATTTTTACAATAATTGTTAAGTGTGTTAATAGCGATTCTCGTCCGAGTGAATTGCTGGAGTCGGGGATTCATACCGAACTCATATGGGCTAAAGACTCAATAAATCCAAAGTGTAAAACCATAAGTTTAAGTTTAATAGTTAAGTGCAAATCCCAGAGATTTAAGTTAAAGAAAGAACTTTAGTGTTAAGAACAATATAACATCTTGTGAAATGAGTACGGCGAGCCCATAGGAAAATATTTCAATAAATATCAATCATTGGGAAAACCTGCATATTAGATTATTTCTAATATTAAGAGCCGCATCCCTTCTTCCTGAGTCAAATCATCTTTCGATCAGGGACCAACAGAAGCCGTACCCAGGAGGTTGCAGTCCAAAGACCACGGAGACCAACTAACTACTAGTAAGCAGTGAACAACGAAAGGTAGGTGAAATTACCAAATTCCTTAACATATCGCATCCAAATTCTGTATCGAATACACAGAGAGGTCCCTGCGGGGTTTATCGTTCGAGTTCCTACAATAAAAATAAAACCTAGAGCTAACCCTCTAGGAAAATCACCCTGTTTGCCCGGTGCCTCCCACTTGAGGCCCACGCGACCTTTTCCAATACTTAATTAATTATTCATTAATTAATTAAATCCGGACATAACAAAGGGCTTTAATCAACAAAATTTTCAAATTCATTTTAGTTTAGAAAAAATAATAATTGTTTTGTAGCAAATTTTTTTTTCAAGTGGTCCATTATGCCCCAGATATCGCCGATCAGCCTAAAATATTTTTAAAACATCAGAGATAACATGATTTGAGCAAAAATAAAAGAAAAAATTTTTACCAAATTTTTGAGGGGCGCTGCCGTGCCCCAGTGTCTCCTATTATACCCAATTAATATTTTAATATTTTCTAAATAATAACTACTTTAAATTTAAAAATGAAAAGAAACGATTACTATGGTCACAGATCTCTTCCAACCATTGGAAAGTAGGTTTTGGAGGTCATTTTTAGGTTCCTGCCGACAATGCCCGTATGAAAATAACATCTATGGTCAAAATATATGATAAATAAAGAAAATATATGTGGCAAATTTAACTATATTTTCTGGTATAATTTTTTTTTTTATTGAATTATGTAATATTCATCATATACGAGTCCGTATATGTTTAGCATATATAAAATATATATGTCAATCATATACAAAAAATATATTCTTGCTATATCCGAAAACTATATTTTCATCATACATAAAAAAATAGATTTCTTTCATATATGTATGGAGAAAAAAGAGAGTATGGAAAAAAAAAAACATTCCATTCGTAAGACCAACTCCAATTAAATTAGATCTAAATTTTAATATACTTTTTAAATTGCAGTTAAAATTTTCAAAATTTGTTAATTTGATGCGAATATATATAACCATATACATATTCATACTTCGAATAAAATATATTCTTAAATATAACAAAGAAAGTATATGGTGCCCTATATAATATAAATTATATGCTACCATATATTTCATTTCATATAAAAATTTTATATTTTTTGAATATTAGAGGAAATATATTAATACAATATATTATAAAGTAAATGTAAATGTATGTATAGCTTAATATAAAAAACATATAAGTTACATATATGTAATATATATTTCACTACTGTATATAATTTTATAGTAAATCGGCCAAAATCTTTATATGATTTTTTATAATATACAATATAATATATCATATATTTTTTTGTTGCAAACATATATTATTTTATATATTTTAACCATATATTGTTTTTTCATACGGGTGGAGACTAGAGTAGACAAGCTGCTGACTAAAATTATCCTACGTTTCGTAAAAGCGGATAAAACTTACAAAGTTACGTCAGATTAACAGCCCTGCTTAATAGTTTGCCTTAATACTCGAATGTGATTTTATTCTCAACACCCTCATATAACTATGATTTGCGTCTCGATAACCTCATTTACGATACAGAGGATAAATAACCCATCTTTAAAATTTTGTCTCAAAATAATTACCATATTTTCTCCAGCACACTATTAACTTTTAACAATTCTGAGTCATTAAGCACTAATGTTTGTTGTTTAAACTTGATGTTAGTCTAGCCACCTGTTGTATTTGGATAAGGATTCGAAATAATTTGAGTGCCCTTTAAATGAATAACAATTTTAATGGAGATAGAACCGATATGACGCGTCAGAGGGGTCTGAAACTTCAGGTACATAACATAAACAATGAGTTAATCCGAGGCAGATTTTGAACATTAGTATTAAATGAAATTATTATTGCCTTCTTCGAGGGAAATTTTATTTCATACTGAGGATTAGAATAATTACATGTAACACCTCATAAATTTCTTTAATGATTTACTACATATAACTTGCCCATATTTATATACTCCGTACGGATAAAAATATTTAAGGAACTTTTTGCCGAATCAAAGTCTAATGAAATGTAAGAAAATGATAATCTTTTATACCGACTAAACATTTTTATATAAAGTATAGTACTGCGAAAGCGCTGAGGGAGTTTTATGATCGAACTATTTTTTTTTTTTTGTACTCATTTACTCACATTAAATTATCTTTACGCTCTTTTGATTACACTAAAATGGATCAAATTGTATACTCATACAGAGACAATTTATTAAAGAATAATTTCGACCCATTATCAATTCGATTGATTATTTTATTAATTGAATATAAAATATTTTAATCCCAGAGTAATTCACTACTGGCAGCATCACTAGCGTAATAGTTGGATTTAAAAAAAGAGTGTCATCTAAGATTAAAAGGTGTAATACTTAAAAAAAAATAATAGTAATAAATAAAAGTAATAACTAAAATTAAAATGAGCGATTGAGGTGTGTACTTATGAATTTTCCAACTTTCTTTTTTTTTTTTTAACGGCAACTGAAAATTTTTTCTATTTTCTTTAAATATCATTAAAAAAAAAAGATTTAGCGTATTTAAGTACTCGAAAACTTAGTATTTCCTTAAGTAACCGGTTTCGCGCCCCACTTCCCTATGAATAATATATTAGACTAAAAACATAAATAATAGAATCGATCATGACATCGTGAGTTTGTTGTTTCTTCATTATCTGCATGAAAATATCATATATGGTAAACATATATTAAAAAATATATGTTACAGATATAAATATATATGTGACTCGTGAGTTTGAGTGTGTGTGTGCGTGTGCGCTCGCGCGTTTGAGTGAGAGTATGTGTGAGAAGATATTTTTCGAGTTTTATAAGCTTCGAAAAGTTAATACTCCAAGCGGACCCAGTTTACCCCGCTTTTACATTGGTTACTCTATACTAACACCGGTTTAACATCGGTATTTTAACACCGCCGTATTACGCCTCCTACACCGGTGTAATTTTATTTTTACACCGCGCAGAGTTAAAATGAGTCTATTTTTAACACAATTATTTTTTGGTATCTTAATCAATGTGTTTAAGCCCAAATATGATTTATTAACAATCATAATATTCATAATATTAGTCTGTATAAATTCCAGTAACTGCTGAAAGTTGAAAAATACCAAGTAATGGTTAAAGGGTTCTAAATAAACCATCTTTTTATATAATTTAAGTCCTGAGTAAGTACTTTTGAGTTCTACCGGACGTAAGTTTTAGCAGTAAAAGAGTGGGGGTAGGCCCTATCTTGATTTCTATCGGGGAAATAGTGAGGGCTTTAGTCATTATTAAGTTTTTAAGTTATTCTTGAAATAGTTGCTCTACTATCAAGACACATCGCTATTACCTTAACTTGTGAAAACTTCGTTAAACGAGTTTTGATTATCATTTATTATCATTTTATTAACATTTATTGATATTTTATTATCATTGTATTAAAATGGATATCAGCAATTTGGAAGTGAAAAGTCTTCGTCAATTAGTGAAAAGTGGTGCCGTTAATATTAACACGCGATTTTTGTGGAAAAACATCGGAGATGTCAGTATCTAGCAACTGGCAATTGAGCATGGTGACGACGAATTCATCGACGATCTTTTGTTAAACAAAGTGGACGTTAATCTCAACACGGAATCGTACGGGACTGCACTTCATCAAGCTGTCGGTCAAGGTGATCTTGAATTAGTGAAAAAAATTGTTAATCATGGTGCAGACATTAACATCAAGTCGTGTAGTGGTGATAAGTTTACGGCATTGCATGCCGCAGTGAAATTAAATCATTATCAAATCGCCGAATTTTTAATAAAGTCTGGAGCTGATCTCGCTGCAGGAATCGACGATGATAGTTTGCTAAACACTTTTTATAAATGGGCACTACTGGCTTTGGTCACAATTTTGAACAAAATTGAATTCGTTGTTATTTCTGAAATACCTAAATTTCCACAAAAATCTCGATTTTTGCCACTCCCCTGTCTATTTGGCAATACGACTCAACAAGATTCCTATTTTCAAACTTTTTCTCGATCGTGGGGCAAGAGTTAAGTTTTTGAATCACGGATCTTTTGGATCTTGCCTTTCGCTGATTTTTGAGTCAGATAATTTGGAAATATTCAAACTATTCCTTAATAGCAATGGGAATCTTGTAACGGCTACTGACGAAGATGATGATTTTCTGATTCATTTAGCTGTCAGAAAAAGTAGCTGTCATATTTTAGGTTTCTTATTGAAAAACGGTGCGGACATCAACGTCGTCAACAGAGATAATAAAACAGCACTTGATTTGGCTCTTGTAAAATTCTTTGAGAACCAACACAGCGATAATAGCCGTAATTTAGAAACAGAAGAAACCATTTTGGAACATATCGTTGAATTGTGTGCGGCTAATATGTATCTAATCAAGAGAAATCTACAAGCGATCAGTGGTGAAAAATTTGACAGTTATTATGACGATTGTGTAAGTGAGGTGAACATTATGAAAAAGACTAAGATTCGCGAGAGTAACTTAAGTTATCATCGTATATTAGTTATGAGTGTTCATAAATTAGCTATAGGTTTAACTCATGTTCATTCAATTGATGAAAAAGAATCAAAATCATGTACATTATATCAAAAATTATTACTTTATAAACTTAAAAAAGGAAAGGAGAGAAAAAAATTGTTAGCCAAATCTCAAAATTTTTTGTATGATTTATTTTGTTATGATTTACCACATGTATTTTTAATGAATATTTTTAATCACTTATCCAATGACGACCTGAGATTACTATCTCAATAATTAAATTATTATGAGTAATGTTCATTGTAAATATTTGTAAAAAATTTTTCTAATTGTTTATTTCAAATAAAAAATTTTTAATCTTAATAACAACTTTCTTTATTTTACTATTATTAATTAATATTTAGAAAAATTATAAGTTTAGATGTAGGTTAATTATAAGCAATATTTTTTCTAATTGGTACTGCATGCAAAATTTGCTCTTCACGAAATTAATATTATCATCAATTTTTAGAATATTTAGTTTTTAAGTGCTATGAGTAAGTAGATAATTAGATATTTAATTTATAATTATTAATATTATTTGGAACAATTTTGGAAAAGCAGCCTACAATAAATGACCGTCGTTGGAACGGTATGTAAATTTATACTTAATTTCGTATGACAAATTCGAATAATATTATTAGGTGGATTATAATTTGTAATTAGATTTTCTATTTATATGAAATGATTGGGAAATTTGTAATGTTTTCAAATCATTTTTATCCTATTTTTAGGATTAAAAAATATTCGGAAAGATCTGAAATTATTAATACTTTCAAATCATTTTATGATTTAACGCTTTAATAGTATTAAGAATGAGTCGGTATGATTAATTGTAAAATTTTTAAATTGATGTACATGATTATATTAGGATGGATTAAAAATGATGAAAAAAATTTATGCTTTTCATCCTATCAAATCATTATATTTAATCAAGGTTTACACAAATATTTATACAGTTAATACTAGCACGGAAAATTTTTTAATAAATGATAAGCAATAATTTCGATTTCAAAATAAATTTTTTATTCTTCCGCTTGCATCATTGTTTTTATTATTTGTTTTGTTTTTATCCTGTAAATTAATTTAAAAAATTTATAAATTTTTTTATTTAAAAATTCGGGGCTACCCAGGTGAAAACATTTGGCCGAAAAATTTCGATTCTTCTCAAATACGCCCAAAATTGGCAGATATGTGACCGACAAATGAATCGGCCTGTTTTCGGCCAAAGATTTTTATATACTCGCAGACGAATAACCCTAACATATTCAGTTTTTAGTGAAACATTAAATAATCGTAATATTGGCATCCGAAGGGTTCGAACCTAGCACCCTACGTGCGAGAGTCAGACGCTTTATCGCTAGGCTACGGAGCCAGTAGGAATGTTTTAGTTTAATTCGGCATCTCTAGTACGTTGTTCTCATATTGAATGGATATATACAATCAGTTGCTTATACATTGATCCAAACGGGATAAATACGTGACTCTTTTTAGAAATAAATTTAAGAGAATATTAAGACTCGTATGATTATTTCTTAGCTTTAAGAACATTGAAATTGATATTCGAATGTAAATCATAAAATCAATTTGATCTAATTATCGACAAAATGACAATTATCATGTGCTTGAATATTTGTTACTGTGGTAATAAATGATCGAGAAAAAAATGACTAATTGACAAAAGTGTTTATATACAATTTAAACGTTTAGTATATGTCATTGAACTATTTGCTTATTGTCTGACTGAAAAGTCATTTTAGTAGTCATTAAAAAATTATTGGCTTTCATTTCACCAACTTTCTAATGAAATTTTACTGTATAATTAATAATTGAGTTATTACCTAGCGAAGAAGTTTATAATAAAAATGGATCGAATTCTGTTCTCACATATATTTGAATCAAGTTTTGAAAATACAAATGATCCGATAATATTAGAAAAACTAAAAAGAGTTCATATTCATTGAAAAAGAATTATCGATAAAATTTTTGAAACAACGGAAATATGGAAGACAGCATGTTTGAATGAAATTCAATCGGAAAAAATCTCTTGTATGATTACAAGATTGTTTCCGACGCTTTTTTTCGAAAATTATCTTGAACTTGATGACTCAATACTTAGACGGACTATTTACATTTCGTATAGAAAGTGGATGATACTCTCGAAACTTCGAGTTTCAGTACCCTTATTAAAAGAAAAGATTTAAAACGATTAGAAAAAAAAAATTTTTAATGCTTTCTAATGTTTCTGAATACTTTGAATACTTTTGAAGTACCCTTCTTATAATCATTTAACATTGCAAATCATTTCGAATCGATTCTTTTAATCAGGGTAGAAATTTCTTATAGTACTGCTAGTACATCAACTTATATAGAAACAATTATGAATTTTGCAAGTTGCGGTAAAGTATTAATCACGTTGATAAACTCCTTTGTTACTCTGATAGGTTGATAATATAATATTTGTTTTGCATTTTCTAGACAAATATTTAGCTGTTGTAACTATTAAACCAACGATTTATGTTTTTGATATTAATCAACTCAATAAACCCATGTATACGATAGATTTTAGAAGTTTGATAAGGGAAATTAGATTTTGGTATCCTGATATATTTTTAATTCCATTTAAGAATAATATTAGTTTATAATCTATATAATTAATAAAAAAAAAAAAAATAACTTTATTTATCTGAATATTTATAATATTTCAGGTACAGGTGACTTATTTTTAGTTGTAATTGAGTGGCCTTATTATATTAAATTTTTCAATGTTTCTACCGATATGAATGAAGTTCCGTGTAACAACAACCAGGAACCCAGGGCGAGAGCTCTATGGTAAAAAATGTATAATCAAACACTAAATAATTATAATGATATGACTCATTCATAAATATATGTTTTTTTTTTCTTACTATAACAATATTTCTTAGCACCGGTACAATAAATACGTTATTTACAATGAGAGGAAATTCTCTCAATCGATACGAATATAATACTGAAGATGGTACAAAAACAATATACAGCTAGTGAATTTGAAAGAAGTCAATTGAAATACGTAAAATTATTCTCGGAAAACAAGAAAGTAAATTTACTAAATAAATATAAATTGAAAAAAAAAAAACAATAGTTGAGATTTATGACGTAGGATCTACGTTTGGGTAGAATATAAAGAACCAGATAAATGTGAAAATTTTTAAGAGCTAGGGATAACTTAACAATTAGATGATAAAATTTCAAATTATGTTCGATTCAAAAGAAAAGTTAATATCAACTCTTTTTTTCAATCCCGCATTAAAATATCTTCAGATTACCAAAACAAGATGCCTGTGAGAACCAGAGTTCTTAATTTTAATATTTAGAAGTCGCACATCGCAGATTTCTATTTTCCATTTAAATAACACGGGAAAAATTTTTTTTTTTTTTTTAGAATTTACTAACTCACAAACCAATGAACACATTTTTATGTGTGATAAATATTTTTGTAGGAAATTTAAGGCTCTATAAAAAAATACTCTTATGATTTTTTGATAAATCCATCTGTTCAGAAGTTATTTATAGTCCTTCGGCTGAAGAGGAGAGCCCGTATACATTTTGTTGGCACTGGGTACACTCAACGGTTCCGTACGTAATTTGAGCCGAGGATCACGAAAATCAGGTCCGTTTTGTTCGCAAAAGGTGCAAGCAATTGTTAGTAACAATTTAATTGTTTAAATCGAAATAACTCTCGAACGGCTAGATTGTTGGGGCAGTGTACGAAAAACAAAATGTTCAGAATGAAATAATACACATAAAAAGTACTGTAGTGTTTTTTCGTATCTCAAATATTTTGCGAGATATGACCAAAAAACGAGCGACGCGCTCGGACCTTGCACTCTCGCACGAGCGGCTGCCTATGCACGAGCTCTCTCTCTGCCAAATCGCGTCAGATGCTTGATAGGCCAGAATTTTTCTGTTTTTTACACTAAAAATAAGAAAAAAAATTTAAGAAATCGATAAAATGTCAATACCACCAATCGACTGCATTTTTTCTGAAACGAATTTCTATCGTATCGTCCAGGACGTTCTTTTTTTAACTTCCCACTAAGAAAATCGATGATTTTCAAAAATTTCATGAAGTTATTGTTTTCACCCCGATTTGCGAAAGTCGAAATTCCAACAGATGTCGACGTTTTGAGTATCTAGGAAGCTATTCTGACTAAATTCAAGATGATGTCCGAGTGTATGTACGTACGTATGTAAATATTCTGTAACTTTCGAACGGATGAATCGATTTTGTTTGTCAAGGTGTCAGTCGACGCGGCTTGTTATTTACTATAAGCACTAAAAATTTGAGCATAATCGGTAGGGTATGTTCGGAGATATTCCAAAAATAAAATTTTTTCAAAAATGTTTTTTTTTAATAACTTTTAATTGGCTCGATGGATTGATTCCAAAATCTAATCAGCTCTAAAACTTTATAAGCCGCGTCGAATGCCACCTCTGCCATCAAAATCGGTTCATTCGTTCGAGAGAAACATTTATTGTTTTTTTGATACGATAGAAATTCGTTTCAGAAAAAATGCAATCGATTGGTGGTATTCCCATTTAATCGATACTTGAAGTGAAACTTCTTTACGGAGGCTAAAATTAAACGATTTGAGGCGGAAAAGGGGAGGAAGCGCCAGGGGAGAAACATTGAGTGAAAGTTTAGAATAGGTGAGAAGGGGAATTGCTTGCATAGCAAGCCTTATATATTTTAAAGAGTGGGGGGAGTTGAGAATAGTCGAGTAGAATTGACGAGTGTAGTGCGCATGCCTCGTAATTTAATCGCGTTATTCATATATAAATATATATATATATATATATATATATATATATATATATATATATGTAGGATCGTAGAATATTTTAAGTGCGCGTATATGTGTTTTTCTTATAGATTTTAAGGCCATTCTCCAAAGGTGCCCCCCACTTTTTGTAAAAAAAAGTGGCGCTGCCTGGCGGCGAGCAGCCGAACTAAAAAAATTCCTAGCGCAAAAAAAATTTCAAAATTAAATTAAAATTATTAAAAAAAATAAAGATATAAATTTATAATTTTTAAATAAATAAAAAAATACAGATTTTATTTTAAAATCATAATTTATGATAAAAATGTCCTGAAACGTGAAATTAAGAAATTAAATTTTTAGTGACCTTGAACTGTCAATCTCGTACTTATTTTACAAAGGATATTACAGACTAGTGAAAAAATTTATCAAAAAAAACGGCAACGTACTCGTAATTTTAAAGATATGTAGAATATTTAAAAAATAACTCACAGTAATTATAAATTGTCTGCTAAGCGTAATATCTTGAATAAATTTCAGCATGAAATTCATCATCTAGTAATATTTTATTTTGACAGATGTAAACAACAGGTCTGTACTCTATTTGGGGCGCATGAGGGGCGCTTGAATATAGTCGCGGGAAAAATTAAATTCGAAACAATATTTATTTTTTTCAGAAATAAAATATAGAATAATGTATGCCTGCTTATGATATATATATATATATATATATATATATATATATATATATATATATATATATATATATATATATATATATATTAGACTTTTTCAAATTAGGGGACTATTTTTTTTTTTTTGATGAACATTGAAAAATCGAAAGGGTATCTTAAAATATGATGACAGTTAAAATTTGAGCTCTCAATATTGATATTTAGAGGTGGCTATTGATAATTTCTGGTTTTTCATTTAGTAACATGGTAAAAAATACATAACTTCTGAAAAAATCAAGATACAAAAAATCTCTATGCAAAGATTTTGTAGCAAATTTACTGATCTACAAAAAAAGGTTTTTATGAATTTTGCATAAATTCAACCATTCACAAGATATCCGACGTCAAAGTTTGATAAGATTCAAAGAACTTGTTTTTGCTCGTTCTGAATTTTATACCATGTCAACTAATGAGACTTCAGGAATTATCAATACAGTTTTTTGTAGGAAATTGAACGCTCTACAAAAAAAGTCTCCTAACATTTTTCGATAAATCCATCTGTTTAAAAGATATTGGAGCTTGAAGTCAAGTTAGACTAAATTTCGAGATCTTTTTACTTTTCCGGCGAAACTATCGGACTAATCATAAAATGTCATAGAATTTTTCATGTAGACAATTTTATTTTCTACAAATTATCTTGGATACATTTTTTTTTATTTTTGCATTCTATTATAGTTATTTCCATTTTAATGCTAAGCTCCTAAAAAAATAGTGTTCTGATCGATTTTAAGAACTTGGCATTAAAATGGAAATAACTATAATAGAATGCAAAATTAAAAAAAAATTTGTCCAAGATAATTTGTAGAAAATAAAATTGTCTACATGAAAAATTCCATGACATTTTATGATTAGTCCGATAGTTTCGCCGGAAAAGTAAAAAGATCTCGAAATTTAGTCTAACTTGACTTCAAGCTCCAATATCTTTTAAACAGATGGATTTATCGAAAAATGTTAGGAGACTTTTTTTGTAGAGCGTTCAATTTCCTACAAAAAACTGTATTGAGAATTTCTGAAGTCTCATTAGTTGACATGGTATAAAATTCAGAACGAGCAAAAACAAGTTCTTTGAATCTTATTAAACTTTGACGTCGGATATCTTGTGAATGGTTGAATTTATGCAAAATTCATAAAAAACTTTTTTTGTAGATCAGTAAATTTGCTACAAAATCTTTGCATAGAGATTTTTTATATCTTGATTTTTTCAGAAGTTATGTATTTTTTACCATGTTACTAAATGAAAAACCAGAAATTATCAATAGCCACCTCTAAATATCAATATTGAGAGCTCAAATTTTAACTGTCATCATATTTTAAGATACCCTTTCGATTTTTCAATGTTCATCAAAAAAAAAATAGTGCCCTAATTTGAAACAGTCTAATATATATATATATGTATATATATATGCTAATAGCATGGGAATTTTACTTTTTTAATAAAAAATCCTATAAATTTATTTTACGTTGAGGAAAAAATTTGCGTCATGAACATTTTTATAGGAAATTTTATGCTCTACAAAATTGTTCATAAGCTCATAAGCTCTAAAACGTACGGTTCAAAAGTTAAAGATTTTTAAAGTTGATGAGTTTTTGAAAATCCCCGTTCAAACGGTATTTACACCAAAACTGCTACTCTCATGAAAAGTATCAAACAAAGGCTTTGTAATGAATTTTATTTATTACAGAATGGTTTCAAAAACATCAATATAAATTTTGTACTTAATGATTAATTAATATGTATAATAAATACTTTTTCACGGAAATTATAATTTTCTGCTTTATGTGACATAAAGGTAATAAAAGTTTTTACTAAATTCACTTTAAATAAAACTCAGCTACGATCAAAATTATTATTTTAACATATTTATTATACTATTATCATATTTTTCACTTATTCTAGAATCAATTTATGTAAAGATTGTGTTAAAAACATGATCACAACCATACAATTGATTTTTAAAAAATTATCAACTTCAAATACCTGTAACTTTTGAATTGTACGTTTTAGAGCTTATAAACTAATGAACAATTTTGTAGAGCATAAAATTTCCTACGAAAATATCCATGACTCAAATTTTTTCCTCAACGTCAAATGAAGTTATGAGATTTTTTATAAAAAAAGTAAAATTCCCATGCTATTAGCATGGGAAAATTCGAAGAGCCAGCGCCACCTTTTAAAATTGAAATAAAAAATCGTCCTTTTTGACAGAATTTTTTTTCGATGTATAGAAATTTTTTTTACAACAGCTAAAAGAAAAAAAAAATATCGATTTTTTTTGGAGCACCCTAGTATATATACTAGGGTGTGCCAATTTGAGGCGACTTTTTTTTCAACAAAAAAACAGGCTGAAAACTCGCAAGAAGGTGAGAAAAGAAGCCTGTTAAAAGCGGAGCTCTTAATATTAATATTTAGAGGTGCCTATTTCTAATTTTCCATTTCCCATTTAAATAACATGGGAAAAAAATTTTTTTATTGTTCTAGCTCGGCATTAGCACCTCATATAAATAAGTCTATAGCATAATCTTGTAGAGAATTTAACGCTCTACAAAAAAGGTTACTAATCATTTTTTGATAAATCCATCCATTCAAAAGTTATTGGAGCTGGAAGTCAAATCTATAATAAATTTCCAAATCTTTTTACTTTTCAAGCAAAATTAAGACTTATCAAAAAATGTCATTCAATCTTTTTTATAGACAATTTTATTCCCTACAAATTATTTTCAATGAAGTTTTTTGAAATTCCGCATTATTTTTTAGTTATTTTCATTTTAATGCCAAGCTCGTAAAAATAATAGTCTTCTAATCTATTCTGAGAACTTAACATTAAAATGAAAATAACTAGAAAACAATGCGGAATTTGAATTAACTTTGTTACAAATAATTTGTAGGAAATAAAATTGTCTATAAAAAAGATCCTATGTCCTTTTTGATAAGTCTGATAGTTTTGCTGGAAACGTAAAAAGATCTGGAAATTTATTATCCATTTGACTTCCAGCTCCAATAACTTTTGAACAGATGGATTTATCAAAAAATGATAAGAAACGTTTTTTGTAGAGCGTTAAATTACCTACAAAAATGTATACTGGGCTTATCTGTATAATGAGCCATTGCCGAGTTAAAAAATTTACTAAACTAACTAAAACTTTTTTTTTCCCATGTTATTTAAATGGGAAATCAAAAATCGCAATGAGATTCGTCTAAAAATTGAATTTGAGCTAATCTTCTGACTGAATTTTTATTTTGTCATGTACTATCGATTTGTGGTTGTGCCCGAAAACTGAAAAAAATCAATCTGAAAATAGTCAGAACAGCTTCCTAGGACCTCAAAACGTCGACATCTGATGAAAACTCGATTTTCGAAAATTGGAGTGAAAACAATAACTTCCCGTATTTTTCGAAAATCATCGATTTTCTTAGCGGGAAGTTAAAAAAAATTTGAGCCAAAAAAAATAAATAAGTTTTTGATTTATTCAGGTTTTATTTAAAACAAGCTGAATCAGAACGAATAATCGGCTGTCCAATTTCAAAACACAGTAAGGGACAAATTTTTCAAAATCGATTTTTTAGTATTTTTAGTTCCAGTAGAGTCTTCTGGACATGATTCAATACATATTAAAAAAAATTTATTTTTGTCAGTTAATGTTTTGAAATTGGGCAGTCGTAATATATAGACTTATATATACGTATATCCGAGTTTATGTCGGTCAAGCCTGATCGAACCTAATTATATGTATACATACCTGTATCTAATTGTACATCGATTCATAATCAGATCTGATTACATGTAATCATGTATAAACCTATGCGTAGCTTCATGTGTATAGCTTCAGATATAATGTACTAGCCAGACATGATTAAATGATACAAATTAATATTTACATGATGAATAATATCATGCATAATATATATATATATATATATATATATATATATATATATATACATATATATATATATATATATATATATATATATATATACACGAAGGTTAAAAGTCATTGAATATTTTTAAAAAGGGGGGAACACTGTGTGAAAATACCCATAAAATTCAATAAATTTCGGTAATCATAACCGTTTAAGTTTCGTTAATTAATAATTATTTAATTTATTAATTTTTATACAGTGTGCAGCTACACTGAACAAAAAAATTATTTGAGCCGACTAAAATTTTTTGAGCCAAAGATATCGTATATTTGGATATGGCCAATTAAATATTTAATTGTGAGAAAAATATAATATATTTGAATAGTTTAATTGCGTGAAATAAGTGATTTATTTGTGGTAGAGAAATGATCCAATTGCTACAAATAAATAAGGGCTTCAAATACATGTATAGAATCACCTAGTTTTAGGTTAATTTTAACGTCCGAGGCGTAGCCGAAGACGGAAATTTACGCTCGGTTTCGAACATTCGCGTCACTAACTTAAAAGCGAATATCGAAAAAAAGTCGTTGTCAAAATCGCCACTAAACAGCCGAATGACATACAATATTTTTTTTCATTATCGCTCCATAAGTTTAACTTTTGAGGGATAGGAGACAAATAATGACATTTTAATTTTATGAATTTTCATTAGGGCAGAAAAACCTTAATTTCATAATAATTATTTTTTTATTAATATTTATTTATTGTCGCATTACAAGCTGAATTTACCAAATCTGGTGGTGTCGCAAATCTAATCAAATCTCCCATCGTTAAAAACACAAACTTAGGTATCAAATATTTTTTATTTTTGTTTTTCAATCAATCACTTGTGATGAATATAGATATTTCTTCAACAAATAATTGACTAATTTGTATTACTTGCTTTAAAAATATTCGCTGATAATTTACTTATATCGTGTATTAATGGTTAATAAAATGGCGTGGTTATTATTTTATTAACATTAGGTCCGCTTCGTAATAAACTGCCAGTCGAGAAATAACTAGCGCCACTCAATAGTAACCAAGTTTAAACTTTACTCAAATTCATTGGTCGGTACACTAGAATGCGACTTTTTTTTTTACGATCTCTCCCACCCTGATAGCCACCCTAACCATAAGTTAACTACAAGCTACTGCCGTATTTTAAAGGTAACTTAAAGGAAAGTGTTGGAGAGCAAGCAGTTACCTTTAAGTTGACAGTAAATTGTCTGCAACTTTCTATTCAATTTGACTACAAGTATTAACGTCAGACAATGACGTTAAGTTGATTGAAAGTTTCACTTCAAATTGACGGCAAGTTTTTCTGGCAAGTTACATTCAAGCTACTGCCGTATTCTAAAGCCAACTTAAAGCAAAGTATTATCCAGCCAAGGTTTGCCAGAAACTTTCTCGTTAAGTTAGCCGTAAATGTTTCACTGCAACACTTGCAGAGCAATGTCTGGCTATCAGGGCAATTTCGTTTGGCTGTACAAGAAAAGTTCGTAAAAAAAAAGGAGGGGGTGAATCTTCACGGCCTAGGCCGTGAAAAAAAGACGGTATAGTGGAGTCTCTAAAAAAGAGTCCCTTTACGGACGCCATCCAGCGCTCAAAAGTTGAACTTTGGAGCGAGTATAACAAAAATATACTTTTTATACATTTGTAAGATATATTTTTCATATTTTTTTTCATGGGGTGAATAGTGCTAGTTCCGAGAAATTCAAATTTCTTTAAACAAGACAATTCAATATTGCCACAAAAAACTAACACATCTTTCTTCTTGAAAGAAGTAAAAAATTTTTCTACTAAGTATCAAAACATGTTAACTTGAGGACAAAAAATTCTGATTCAAGATTAAAATTTCAAGATAATTATTTACTTGGTGTAAGAAAATTTTGATTTTGCGAATCGTTAAAAAGTATAATTTTAAAAGTATTCAAAACAATTAGAAAAAAACAAGTCGTTTCTAATCATTGCGAATCTTCATCCAAAACGGAAATACAGAATTATTTGTCGATTCAAAACAATTCAAAAAACTGAATCGTTTTTAATTGTTCTAAATCTCCTTATGATTCAGAAATTCAACTATTATAGGTGGATTCAAAAGTATTTGAAACTATTCGAAGTATCAAATCGTTATGAATTGTTTTGAATCTGCCTGTATGAATCAGAAATTAGTTTACTATTTGTCAATTAAAATGTATTCAAAACAATTTAAAAAATTAAATCGGATTGAATCTTTTTAAATCGCCTTGACGAATCAGAAATTCAACTAATTTTTGTCGATTCAAAAGTATTTGGAAATATTTGAAAAATTAAATTGTTCTAAATCTTTTTTAATCTTTATGTGTACGTCGATTCAAAACGATTCATTTTCATTCGACTTAAAAAACGATGTCAATTAAGCCGATTTGAAAGTATTTAAAACGATTAAAAAAATTTTTTTTTGAATTGTTTTGAATCGATTTGAATTGTTTCTTTTAATCAGGGTAAAAATATAATTTATCAAGAAAGTTAAAGATAGGGGAGCCTGGGGAATGGCGGCCCCCTTAAACCGATTTTTTCTTTTTGTGGATTTCAACCATTAAATTCATTTATTTTTCGTCTATTTCGAAAGAATCAGTCAAAATTTTGCAAGAAATCGAAAAATTTTTTTTTCTGGGACACGTCGGCCCCCTCCTCAAAAAAAATTTTTTTTTCTTTTCTGTCAAGTTATGACCTCTATAATATTTTCATCACATTCAAGGCCAATATGTAATATGTTACGTCCCAGCCTGCTCGGCAGATGTCTCTGATTATTTTTAAACACTAATTATTGAGAGACCGATCTGAGACCTAACTAATTAATTAAGATGCATATTGATAATTTAACAAGTGACATAATTAATAAGTCACCCTATATTATAGAACATAATTTAATATAATAATATAATATAATAATATAATTCAATATAATAATATAATATAATATAATAATATAAAGTAATAGAATATAAAATAGTATAATATTATTTAGAATATTTAAAACATATTGATAAAGTTATTTTCCACTTAATATTTGTTATGTACAAATAAACGCTGACGCCTCGAGTAAATCCTCGAGACGTGCAGCTGCACAAACATCTATTTTGTTCTAAGATAACTTTTGTTCATAGATAAGTGACTCATTTGTTAATAACAAAAACGGAGAAAGCGTGAGAACGGAGAATGGATCATTCGAGAATATTGCTTATCACAATCCACCCCTCTACATCGAACGATGCGCGGGCCTGATGCCCAAGCGCCTCGTATCGATAAGAGACTTCTCTAGTTTTTCTCGATCAAGAGAAATCAGTCTGAAATATAGAATCATCGAGAGCAGTCAGGCTCAATAATAAATACTCAGCTTCTTTCTCACCCTTTTGAAGTTATTGTTAGACGAACTTTAACAAATTTATAAGTTGATTCAATTGTATATTTTCACATTATTCAAACTATTCTTTTACAATTGAATAAATCGGATTTAGATATAAAATAATAACCAGTTTATTTCAACCACCGAATGGTGGCTGTTCAACCCCTACTTAATAATTATTTATAATTATATGTAAGTTCTCATTACGTCCAATTTAAATCGACCGCTCAACTACGCCAGCGCCAAAACATCAACCAGGACGTAACAAATATGTGGGGTAAAATAAACCACTCGAAAACAAAATTGTAACGACAAATTTTTATTTTCATTTTCCGTCAAGTTATGACCTCTATAATATTTTTATATATTGTAGGTCAATATGTGATATGTGAGGCAGAATGGACCACTCAAAAAAAAATTGAATACGGAAAATAAAAAAATAAAAAATTTTTTCGCTACAACTTTTTTTTCGAGTGGTCCATTCCACCCCACATATCTCATATGGACCTAAAATATAATAAAAACATTATAGAGATCATAACTTGACGGAAAATGGAGAAAAAATTTATCAATAAAACTTGATGTTTGTCATTACATTGCTAGTCTAAAATTTACAATTTTGCAAATCTAGGCAGCCCATTGACGCTCCCCCCCCCCTAACATTTTTCATGTCGAAAATTTTGAGGGAACCATTTTGCATGTGGCCCATTTTGCCTCAGTGTCTAATTGTGCCCCCCCCCCCTCTCCCGTCCCAAACACTTCATGAAAAAAATTTTAGTGGGGCCCATTTTGTCCAAATATTTCGAGGCATCCAAAATTATTGGGGGCAAAGTTTGCTCTCCCTTTCCCTACGTTGTTACGTCCGGACAGACATAACATACGACAGTCCCTTAATTTTGAGTCAAGACACTTAAGTCCTTTACTCGGGTAACGGGGACCACGTTATTCGGTGTTGAGCATGGATATGGGTCAGGAATATGTATATTTTTCTTAATGTTAAAATAAAAAATGTCAGGACTTACAGATACAGGTAGTTTTATTGAGTTCAAGATGGTTGTTGTTACAATACAACAGGTGATGGCTGCTGTAGCTCTGTGTTGGCTGGACAATCGGTTGGACACCCCGCAGTGAGTTGGACCCTCTTAATTGGCGTGAAGCAGAAGTGGCTACGCTGGGTTTTTGGTCTTTTCGAGTGGCACCGGATCGTTCACAATTCACTTTCACTGTTTTTCGAGAGATGAATTAACACTCGCGCAGAAAGTTAGACAATTTCTAATTCAACCCGCACTATTCTCATAATCGCGAGTTCCGAACCGAAGGGGTAATTGCCGTTTTGACGAATATAATTAGAATTATTAAACACGGCCCGTCTCCAAGAAAATTATTGCCAAATTTTAAGTACCGGATTGGATAATTAGACGCTTCTATGAATGGATTGGAATATTCTTTATTCCTCAAATAAAAAGGAGTATTCGCGACTCGGGATTAAGCTGCACCTTAATCCGCTAAAGAATGTAAAGCGATTAGACTGCTTGTTCAAGATCAAGTAAAGAGTTTAAATAATTTTTACTGGACGGTGGCGGAACGAAAGAATCGATATTCTAAAATAAGAAAAACAACAAGACGCTCCGGGAACGATTAGATACCTTATATATTCTCTCAAGTTTGGTAAAAAGGGAGGAAAGGGGGTGCATGGCGAGTGTAAGTGCTCTAGTTTTTCTGGGGAACCAATGTTCCTTCGGGTTATCAGTGGGTGTGGTGGACATGATGACACCTTGATGGGAAAGATAACCATATAGGTCCCCAGGAATGAACGAGTAACCAATCAAGGGTCATAAGTGGGTATTCCCCAATTTGTAATTGCTAGAGATGGGCGGATCGATATGGTGATCGAGTAGGTGGCCGATCGAAGATAGGATACAATAGAGGAAGTAATTGGGCAGTACCATGGGGAGGAGAGTTTTCCATTTCGGGACTCAGAGCTGGGTATAAGGAGTAGGGGCGTCAAATCAAGTGGCTATGAATTCGGTGGGTAGGTGAGGTAATTGCGACGAAACGTAAAGGGTAGGCTCTTATCGGAGAAGACGTCACGGTTAGCTGGCTAGCGGCTTTATCAAAGGCTTTGATAAAGTGAGTTTTGTAGGCCAGAGGAACAGGGGAGTCAAGGGGGGTATGGGTAATTAGACTGCTCGACGTTTATCGTATACCAGATGCGGTTTTTATATATTTAAGCTAATAAATGAACTGCCTGCCTCGATATTGACACAACTGCCCAAGAGACGGGTGTTGAAGATGTTACCGCGATTTATTATTCTTTTTTATTAACGAGCAATGTGTATATTGCCGTGTAAGAGATATTAAAATGTGGATCGACTCTTGATTGAACAAAAGACCGGATGCCTGAACAAATAGAGGCTAGTTAAAATTTGGTGGCACTCTGCGGGAGGTAAAGAGTCGCAGTTGGAGATTCTTTGTGCCAGACTCTTAGTCACCGTTTAAGTTGTAACTAGCTGTGATGCTAATGTGTTGGAGGTTGACTCACACACCTGCATTTGGGTGGTCTGATTAGAGATTCTTTTGTCGACCTTCTGTGCAGCTGTTCAAGATAAGAGCGAAGAGAACAAAAAGGCTACCGAGTAAAAGTTGCCTTGCGTACGAACCAAATTTATTTCTACATGAAATTAAATTATTTGAGGATTTCCCGGAATATATATATATATTTTTTCTGCTTGATCTCGACGTAACAACGTGAAAATTGTTGAATTTTTGATCAATTTTTTCATTACAATCAATAATAATAATTACTATCCCCGATTGTAACTGTTATCATCCAATAATGTTTAATCCTATTAAAAAAAATTATAACACTAACTATCTTTGCATTTAAAAACGTTCCTATCATTCTAGATGCTTGGAGTTAAAAATTTAAGATAATAAACACAATTACTTAATTTTCTGAGTGTATGATTACTAGCCCTGTAGCTGCGACAGGATTATTTCTGTAGCTGTAACAGGAATAAGTCCTGTGGCTGCCACAGGGCCATGTCCTGTTGCAGCAACAGTTCTTTTTTTTTCGTGTATACAAGGCTATCGGAACGTTTGGCGATTTATTTGTGTGGCTAACGATAAGCGCTGAAAAATATCAATCATATTTTAAATCTTATAGCTTTACGTTTCTCCCTAAGCACATTACATACTGTACTAAGTTTATAAACAAAATGAAAATATATATAATATATATCCTTCCAAGGTTGCACTCACACCTTACTCCATTAAAATACATTTAGCCAATCGCTCATACATTATTTCTTATAATAATAGTGTAAATCTTAAACTCTACACTGATAAAACGATATCTTTATATAATAAATATATTAATAGAGTTGAGACTTATAAGTAAGTTCTTATTAATAATTAATATTAAAGATATTTTATTTACAATGAATAAATATCACAGTCATCTCAAATACTATGAATTTTTGAAGTATTTAATTCAAATAAATTATATATTTTGAGTATATACTTGGTTTACTTTATTTAATTAAATATCAATTAATATTATATAGGAATCTTATTTACTTTCAATCCAAGCTTTTGTTTTCTATAAACGAATAGCTTGTAATTATAAAATTGTGTGTGTGTGTGTGTGTGTGTGTGCGTGTGCGTGTGTGGATGTAAACCTCTCCTATCTTTTTAATGAATGAACCGATTTAAATAGTTCTTGCGGCATCCGAAAGATCCTTTCTGAACTTAGATTTTAAGAAAATTTTAGATCATTCAGTCAAATAAACTCTGAGATATTTAAGAAATACGAAAAAAAATAATAATCAATTCCAAAATCTAATCAGCTCTAGAACTCAACAAAACGCGCCGAATGCCACCTCAAACGTCCCAATCAGATAATCCGTTCGAGAGATATCGTTGACGGAATAATTAATGTAAAATCTGTATCTGCTTTTTTCATTAAATAACATCATAATTACTGAACAACATAACTCAAAACTAATATGTTAATCTTTATGTAGGTCATTGGAAGCGACTGCTTATAAATCATCACGTTCGCTCGTACCACGATATACTTACACGATATAGATACAACGTATCACGTAAATTTATTTTTAAGCTAATTATTGAACATAATTGTGAATAAATATGTAAAAAACGCTCATTTATTAATTATTTTAGATTCTAAATTTTTCAATTTTACTATAAAACGTTACCTTTTTGAGCTTGAAAAGCTCATAAAATAAGGGAACCAAAAGTATTTTCGTGCTCGAATGTATTTATGCTAATGTTTTCGAGCTCTTAGAGCTCGAAAACAGCGGGAAGATCCGGGGCTGGGCCGCAGGGCCAACCGATGTCCAGATTTTTTATTCTTAGAGTACGACGTACTCTGTAACAATTGGAGTAGATTTATATTATTTGCTGCGGCCAATAAAAACGCATATTTCAGCAGAAGGTTATATCTCATGATTTCAAAAAGAGAGTTAGTATAAAAAGTTAACTATTAAATTGTGATTATTATGTTATGATTATTTTCATTTAACTGTAAACTTTATTCGATGTATTTATTAAACACTCCATGTGTTGTATGTTATTACTGCTCTATGTATATTGTTTACCAATAATATAAAAATAAATAATTTAAACAAATGCAATAATTCGATATATTTATTTACTTATAAATGTATATATATATATATAGGGGAGAGGGGGGCAAAAGGGGGTACGGTAGGCTAAACGGGGTACCCCCAAAATTTGGTGAAAAAAAAAATTTTTTTTTTTTCGTCTAATTACTGTATATCCGATGTATTTGCGCATTTTATGCCCTACGCATGACACCTGGGGCAAAATGGGCCAGCCGAAAAATCGAAAAAATGATTCTTTCAAATTTTTACCGTCAAATTAAAAAAAATTTAATATATTTCCGTATTTTTAGCCCTACCCATAGCATCTGGGCCAAAATGGACCAGCCCAAAGTTCTAAAAAATGATTTTTTCATATTTTTATCGTCAAATTAAAAAAAAATTAATATGTTAATTCATTTTTCGACTGATTTTCTATAGTTGGGGCAAGTTGGGCCACTAAAAATATTCGGAAATAATATTTTATTTTTTAATTGATAACAATTCAATTTAAAAAAAAAAAAAAAAAAATTATCATTTTCAGGAGGGGGACCTCTCTGCCCCACAAAAAAATTTTTTTCTGCCTTCGTATCCACCAATGTTGTAAAATGTAATTTTTCTTGATGTATTTTACATAAAAAAAATTTAATTTAATGAAATTTGATCAACTTTCAGAAATTTTTTTTTTCAACTTTTTTTAAGGGTACCCCATTTTGCCCGCCAAATAATAAAAATTTTATTTCATAACGGCAGCTAAAAATTTTGTCTATTTACCTTGAATGTCATTAAAAACAAAAAGATTCGGCGTATTTTAGTCATCAAAAACTTAGTATTTCCATAGGTACCCCCTTTTGCCCCCCCCCGCCTTATATATATATATATATATATATATATATATATATATATATATATATATATATATTCTCATATTGCTTTAATTTTAATTAAAATTTTTTTCTGTTCAATTTAATGAAATGAATTATTAATATAAATATTCAAATAATTCTTTTCAATATAGATTCTACGTCATATCAATAAACTGATCTTGAATGCAAAAATATAGAAAGTTATAATAAAAATAGCACGCTTTGTTACAAGTTTATATATTTTTAAGCAGTACTGCTAATATATAAACTTGTAACAAAGCGTGCTTTTTTTATTATAACTTTCTATATCGCGTGACAATGTATTATTTCGTTTAAATACTGGATTATTTAATTTAACAACTCTTCGGTTTTTATCAAATATCAATGTTTTAATAATTAACCTACTGAGATTTGATCCAAATATTGGCATCTTAACTATTAATACATCCAGAGTTGCGATAAAGATATGAGGATACGTATAATGATTGATATATTTATTCTTAATAAACGGAGATCTAATTCTCCATTATTAGTTCCACCATTTCTTTACATCAAATAAAATTTCTTAACTATAAAGATATTGTTTTTTGAGTGTACAAAGAAGATTTATTCAAAACGGACGATTGAAAGGTGCGAAGTTTTCGTATATCTATTGATCTTATCGTCTAAACATTGGCGCCGGATTTTCAATCCTGGGATCCTTAATGACTAGGTATGAATATATACATTGTCTGCAAGTTACTGTAAGTGTGAGAATTTCACGTAGGGGGCGACAAGATATTCAAGGCAAAGAGGGGGCAAATAGACGATTTTGAACAGACAAATTAGAATACAGAAGTTCGGTGACGTACAAGCCAGGTTTTCCGATGAATTGGCGTACCTGAAGGCTTCAGAAATCAGTTAGCTCTGTGACTTCCATAAGTTAGCTTCGCGACCTACGTTCCAACTAATTACTGTTGAAACTTTCAATATTTATTTAAAATTGACAATTCAAAATATAACCAAGTGATAATGTATACTTTTGATTTGGATTCTTTATTGGACGATATCTCGTTATCGGACTTTCAATCTCACGGATCTTCACCAGAAAGTATACGATCATCTGTCTCAGAAGAATCAAGTTCTTCTCCATCTTTGAGTTCTGATGAAGCCCCGTTTCCTGGAAATCCATTGGGAAACATTGACAAAGTGGAGAAAGATACAGTCGAAATACAAGGTAATGAAACATTTATAAATACAAATTATTTTTTAAACTTTACATTAAATGTATTTTTTCAATTACTGATAATTACGCTAGTTGTTTAAATTTTTTTTCAATTCATTCAATATAGTTCAAGTGTTATTTTAAGAGTATTCGATTACACTGAGAGAAAAAAAAATTTTTTTCTAGTATTTTTTTTACTTATTTCTGTGAATACTTAGAACAAGAAATTTTTCCTAAATTGAAGTATAATATTTCTTATTTCTAGCAACTATTGCTTTGATCTAGTAATATATTAGTAGATACATAAGTTACTTGTAACAATAATTACTTCTTGAATTAAGTTGACATATTTCTATATTCGAAAAAGCAATTACGTAAGCCAAGAAAAATCTTTCTTGGACCAAGCAATTTTTTCAAACTTCGAGAATATTTTTTTCTTAAGTCAAGAAACTTTATTTTTGGCTAAAGACATTTTTCGGATTGAGTCAAAAAAAAAGTTCTTGAACTAAAACAAAAAAAAAATTTTAAAATAAGTAAAAAAATTTCTCAGCCCAAGTGATTTTTTTTTCAGTTCGAGAGTATTTTTTTCTCAACTTAACGAATTTTTTTTCATGGTGTGACGAGTCACATTTACATAAATAACAAAAAAAAATTATTAAAAAAAAAAAAACAAATAAACGCAAAAACATATAATGCGTGTAAAAGAAAAAAATAAATAAATTTGAATAAATAAAGAGAAAAAAAAATAAGGCGAGTGAAAATAACAAAGTGCAGAGACGCAGTGCAAAAGAAAACTTAGTACCAGGAGTCTCCGCTAGGCGCAGAAGAGTGCTGCAACATTTTCCGAGTTGGATAGTTAGAATAGAAGTAATAAGTTCCGCTCAAAAGAGTGAAAAGCCACTCTAGCAAATACTCACTTCATGAGAATATCCCAGTAGAAAAGTACAAGTTTTTTCTCTCTGTAAAAAATTTTAAAAACGATAGGTGCAATGTTTCAAATATTTTTTTTTCATCGTTTATTGTTTTTAAAATAATTATTAGAGATCGACTAACCGTAGTATCATATGTTAACAAACCCCTGATATATAACAATTTTTGTTGATGATAATAAATAATTTCATTTGTGAATTTTATCCTCCAAATAAAATTTTTCATACGAAAATTCGCTATTTATAAATAAATTTAGAAAAAAAAAATTTTTTTGACACATATATTGTTGATTCCGCAAATAAGTAAAAGAAAAATAGAAAAATTATCTTACCGTATTTTCTTCGAGTCCTAATTTAGTTATAATAGTTCTTTCTCGACCACGTAAAAATTGTTCTCCGCGAATAATTGCTCCAGATAATTAAGCTGATCCTTGGAAAATGCATATTTTCAAGTAAAAATACTTGAATCAAGTATTTTGGATACTTAAATAGTGCCAAGTAAATAATTTCTTAATTCTAGTAAAAATACTTGTGGAATCTACTAATACTAAAAACTTAGGTTTAGAAAAAAAATACTAATGTTAAATAATAGAAAATTAAAATTTAGTAAATAATTTTTTTTTGTTATACATATAAATGTGACTCGTCACACCATGAAAAAAAATTCGCTAAGTTGAGAAAAAAATACTCTCGAACTGAAAAAAAATCACTTGGGCTGAGAAATTTTTTTACTTATTTTAAAATTTTTTTTTTGCTTTAGTTGAAGAACTTTTTTTTTGACTCAATCCGAAAAATGTCTTTAGCCAAGAATTAAATTCCTTGACTTGAGAAAAAAATATTCTCATACTGAAAAAAAAAAATCACCTGGGATGAGAAATTTTTTACTTAGTTTTAAATTGTTTTTGTTTCAGATTAAGAACTTTTTTTATTTGACTCAATCCGAAAAATGTCTTTAGCCAAAAATAAAGTTTCTTGACATAAGAAAAAAATATTCTCGAAATTTGAAAAAAGTTGCTTGGTCTACGAAAGATTTTTTTTGGCTTACGTAATTGCTTTTTCGAATATAGAAATATGTCAACTTAATTCAAGAAGTAATTATTGTTACAAGTAACTCATGTATCTAGTAATATATTACTAGATCAAAGCAATAGTTGCTAGAAATAAGAAATATTATACTTCAATTTAGGAAAAATTTCTTGTTCTAAGTATTCACAGAAATAAGTAAAAAAAATACTAGAAAAAAAATTTTTTTTTTCTCAGTGTACATGTGCATGTTTTCATTTGTTTATTTGTAATTGATTTATTTAATAAAATAAAAAAATTGTTAACTGTCGTCTAACTTCAGGATCCTTGTAAATGATAATAAAATCTCATACGGAGAAATTATTCTCGTTAAAAATGCTATGGTATCATAGTTAAGTCGGACCCCGTGGCAGAAATTTAAATAAACTCGCGCTAAAATTTCTATGGCTATAGTAAAATAGCGATTATATCACAAATTTTTGTAACCATTAGAAATTTTACTATATATAGTCGTACTCCTTTTTTTATGTGACTATTTGAATTCCCGCCACGTGGCCAACATGGTCTGCCTTTACTATAACACCATAGCATTTCAATCGAGAATAATTTCTCTGTGCAATAGTTAATTCAAAATTAAAAATATAGAATTTTTTATTTGATAAATAAATAAATGAATAAATAAAAAGTTAATTGAGTCAAGAATTTGCTACATAGAAAAAATTTAAGTTCTTTCGTGATTCTTTATGCCAAATAGAGAATGTATGTCCGGAAATCCGTAATTCGTAACAAAATAATGACTAAAAATTAATAAAGAACCATAGATTGATGTGGTATTTCAAAATTATTAATTTCATAATGATTTTACAGGTCAAAGTTTGGTTTCAGAATCGCCGCATAAAACAGAAGAACTTGGAAAAGAAAAATAATGACCACAATAACGGAAACAACAGTTCATTATCCGCAAATCATCATCATCATCTACCGCAAAAGATCGAGTTGAAAACCAAAATATCCGATAGTTATATTCCAAATGCCGTCAACTATCAAGCTTCATGCAGCGGGAGTCAACAAACTAGAAGTATGAGCTACACCGCGAGTTTCAATTGTGGAAACAACACTAACGTATACAATAATAATAATTATGGTTACCCTACCATCAGTGGAATTAATAATAACCAAAATGATTGTGGTCATTATTCACAATCTGGTGATAGATATGCTAATTACAACCATACTACTACTGAAATCACTACTAGACATTTTAACTCAAACACAACCGGAGGAAATCAGACTACGAGACCTAAACCATTATTTACTGCAAGTAGTGATGCTCAATCGAGACCGAGACCGAGAATCGAGAAGTCTTGGTATTAGTATTGGATTAATTAAACGATGTTTTTAGTAATTTTTGTTTTATTCAAAAAATGACGATCAAAGTATTTTCTTGATATTGGTTTGTTACGAGGTCTTGGTATTGGTCTTGGCATTGATAAAGTTAATTTTGGCCTCGGTCTTGGTCTTGACTGCAATTTTTAAGGATAATTTGAGTTTGACATTTCAATATTATTTTCTGACGAAGACAAAAAACAATAGATCTGCACGATGAACAAAAATGGTATTTAAGGGAACATATTTAACATGTAAAAGAATATATAAGCTATTATATTAATTATACATTAATGTTTGGGTGATATACTTAAAATAAATAGAAAAAAAATGTGGATGAAAAATGACTATATTTTGCATATTACGCATAGATTACACGTACCTTAGAAATATTTTTGAGGTCAATGCATGGAAATGAAATAAAATATCCTCGCAAAGAAAATACGACGCTCCTGTTGAGGAAGTGATACCAAAAAAGAAGGAATTCGGCGTCGTACGATAAAAAAAAAAAGAGTAAAGAGAGAATGAGAGAATATTTGAGAATTATTAATAGTCTGGACTGATATACCGAGTGTCCAAACTGTCAAAAAAGTCAAAGATAGACAGAACTCTGCTTCCTCTCGTGAAAAAAAAATCTTAAGCTCGTTAAAACTAGGATTTTACGTATTCTGGTGGTCTAGGTTCAAGTACCGAGTGCTCCAACTGTCAAAAGAGTCAAATATGGACAGAACTCTACTTTTTGACATAGAAAAAAATCTTAAGCTCGTTAAAACTAGAATTTTACGCATTCTTGTGGTCTAGGTTCAAGTACCGAGTGCTCCAACTGTCAAAAGAGTCAAATATGGACAGAACTCTGCTTTCTTACATATAAAAAAATTGTAAGCTCGTTAAACCTAGGATTTTACATATTCTGGTGGTCTAGGTTCAAGTATCAAGTGCTCCAACGGTCAAAAGAGTCAAATATGGACAGAACTCCAATTTCTTACATAAAAAAAAATCTTAAGCTCGTTGAAACTAGAATTTGACATATTCTGGTAGTCTAGGTTCAAGTACCGAATGCTCCAACTGTCTTAAGAGTCAAAGATGGACAGAACTCAGCTTTCTCGAATACAAAAAAAATCGTAAGCTTGGCAAAACTAAGATTTCACGTATTCTGGTGGTCTAGGTTCAAGTACCAAGTGCTCTAACTGTCAAAAGAGTCCAATATGGACAGAACTCTACTTTCTTACATAAAAAAAATCTTAAGCTCGTTAAAACTAGGATTTTACATATTCTGGTGGTCTAGGTTCAAGTACCGAGTGTTCCAACTGTCTAAAGAGTCAAAGATGGACAGAAGTCTTCTTTCTCGAATACAAAAAAAAATCGTAAGCTTGGCAAAACTAGGATTTTACGTATTCTGTCGGTCTAGGTTCGAGTATCAAGTGCTGCAACTGTCAAAAGAGTAAAAGATGGACAGAACTCTGCTTTCTCTCAGGAAAAAAATTCTGAAGCTTTTTAAAACTAGATCCCTAGGTATTCTGATGATCCACGTCGGTAATTAAACCTTTTACTGCTGTAATTGAAATATTGTACGCATTAATCATTAATTGTGGATAGAAATTGAATTTAATCAACGAAAATTATGGAACAACTACATAGACACAATGAAGCAAATTATAATTGCGCTGCCCACGAGTTTACGCATAAAATCCACCGAGCAGCTTCATTACTCAGTCGATTTCGATGTTTTTGAATGACCAAGGAGGCTTTTGAAAATAGCCTTTCTGATGGCACAGACGTTGCGGATATTGATAATATATCTCGAGCCATTCTAGATATCGTTGGGAATCGTGACTGATTGTTTTTCCACCATTGCAAGATATCTTCGTTCGCAGTGGCTCTTGGTTCGTTCAAATATTGTTCCAATTCTCTTCTGGAACCTTGTAATCCTGCTGATGTTGAAGGAGCTGAATATAACATGTTGAAATCTATTGTATCTTCATCATCATCTTCATTAC
The DNA here is from genome assembly GCA_964016945.1 of Microplitis deprimator. NCBI lineage: Eukaryota > Metazoa > Arthropoda > Insecta > Hymenoptera > Braconidae > Microplitis > Microplitis deprimator. Next base: position 3,573,080 of record OZ024714.1, read on the forward strand.
TTTCAGCCTCTTCGACCTCTTGTCCAGAAGGTAGATTTTGGGATTCGTATTTTTTATATATTTCCTTAAACTTCAGAAAACTCTTCTTTTATTTCACGGCCCCAAGATGTCAAATTAAATGTTTCCAGCTTATGCCTGGGATCTAAAATCAAAGCAGAACAATAGACCCAGTTGGTTCTGGTATAGTGTTTCAACATTTTGTTTTTTGCGGCTTCGAATCCTAATACCAGTTGCTCATCTGCATTATCCCGATCAATTTTGTCATCAAGCTGCTTAAAGATCATTTCGATTTTGTCCAGTAGGAGATTAAATGATACAATAACTAACGGGAACGTTGTATATTTATTGCCTCCTAGTTTTTCTGATAAATTTTTAAAATTTATCAAAAATTTATACATTTTTTCTAAGATGAACCATTCTCGAGTGCGAATTTTGTAATTACTTAATCACAGGCAGAATTTAATTTTTTGTACACAATTTCGCTCCTTCTTATTTTACTGATGATCGACCGAAGCTTCATCAGAGTATTTGATGAATCTTCAATCAGACTGGAATTCCCATCATCTGTCTCAGTATCAGCAGCTTGAACTGTGTCATCATTATCATTATCAGTATCAGTATCAGAGTCAAGTTCTTCAAACTCGTCAGTCTTGTCGTTATCGTCGTCGTCGAGTGTCAGGCTTAAATTCTTCAACATGTCTTGTACTCCTAGATTCAAAATATGTGCCATACATCGAAAATGTTGATTCTCTGAATCAAAACTAGGAAGCCGTTTCTGCAGTCCAATCATGAATCTAGTGTTAGCCGATGCATTATCGACAGTTATTCCTTGGATTTTATGTTCCAAACCATATTGGACAAGACACTTATAAAAGATGGAAGCAATATCTTTGCCTGTGTGCTTGCCATGAGTTGGGATAGTATCACACACCATGGACTTGTAATTCCATTCGTCGTGAATAAAATGAACGGTTATACCATAAAACGTCCTGTTCGCAATAGACGTACATCCGTTAATGGTAAACGAAATATTAGATTTACGGCTCTGAAGTTTATTTTGAACTACAGTCTGAAGTTCATCAAATCGTTGCTTTATTTGGCGACGAAGAGTAGACCGTTTAGGGAATGTCATATTTGGATTAATCAGTTTAAAATAATCTTGGGTTTCTCGATCATCGAAGAATAAAAACGGAAGGTACTTTTTACAAATCCAATCAACTGTAGCGGAGACAAAATTTTTACGTCCATCAGTTCCCTATAATAATGAAAAAAATATATATGTTTATGTTTACGTATATATATACCTATACATTCGAGTCCATCAACAAAACCAGATAACTCCTTTTTCTCATGATTGATGCCTAAATTTCAGCGGATCATACGAAAACCTACATCTAAAAAAAAAACTCAGGCACTCTATGTTGACTATGAAAGCGCACGCATGTAATTTTTTATTTTACGTTTAAAAAACTTCAGGAAAATATATTCTTTCTTGGGCAAAAAGATAAAGAGCCTTATCTATCCTGGACAGATCTGCAAGTTAGAGTACCTAAGATTCTAATTTAGAACCTGAAATCACCCAGATTTCTTTTTTCTGCACATCTGAAACTTTTTTTCAACGAAGAGATAAATAACCTTGTATATTTCTAATAGATCTGTCAGTTAAAGCACCTTGTCCCCTATCTTAGAACCTGAAATTATCTCAATTTTTCTTTTTTTTGCACGTTTGAATTTTTTCTTCAATAAGAAGAACAAGTGATCTCTCTATTCTGGGCAGATCAGACAGTTGGGGCACCCAGTTTTCAAGCCTGGATTCTGAAATTATCGTATAAACAACTTTTATGTCGATAAAGTATGTAACTGAAGTTTCGACCGGTCAATTGAACGTTAATATATATAGATATACATAATAAGAGAAATATTGAAAATTGAATAAAAAATTGTGAGTGATATTTATCCCCATAAAAAAAAGTAATAATTGTGCAAAGAAGCCCTTGGTTCTCGTATCCTATCAATTCCACAGCCTTCGAGTATCAGAATCACTTGAATTTCTACCTGGAAAATTTTCAAACGGTAAAAAAAAATTCTGAGTACACTCTACCCCGCTGGGGAAAACTCGAGCTTGTCTGGAGTGACCTCAATTGCATATTTTCACTGTTTCGTCCGCCTCCGAGTGTCGGAACCACTGGAATTTCCAGCTGGAAAATTTGAAAACTCTACTATACATTCTGAGCACACTTTACCCCGCTGGAAGAAATTCGAGCATGTCTGAAGTGACCTGAATTTCATATGTCCACTGTTTCGTCCATTTCGGAGTATCGGAACCACTGGAATTTCCAGCTGGAAAATTTTGATATGAGGCCGGGACGGTGAAAGTATGCAATTGAGGTCCCGCCAGGCATGCTCGAATTTTTTCCAGTGGGGTAAAATGTACTTAGAATTTGTTTCGCCGTTTCCAAATTTTCCAGCTTAAAATTCAAGTGGTTCCGACACTCGAAGGCTGTGGAATTGATGGGATACGAGAACCAAGGGCTTCTTTACACAATTATTATTTTTTTTTATGGGGATAAATATCACACAACTTTTTATTCGATTTTTAATATTTCTATTATTATGTATATCTATATATATTGACGTTCAATTGACCGGTCGCAACTTCAGTTACATGATAAACTTATTGAAAAATAACAAGAAGTTCATTTTTACAATGGCCAATGACTTATTAAAAGATTTTATGCTCTTTTCTATTCAATACTTCAATATATGTATTAGGGTGTCCCAAAAAAAACAATTTTTTTTTTTAACCTCCCCTGGGCTCAAAAGTTACTTTCTATTATAAAAAAAATCCTCACTAAATTTCAGCCAGATATTTTTGAAATTGAGCTATCACAAAGGGGGTCCCCTTTCCCATTTATAATACACGTGAAAATTTTTCATTTTAGTTTTTCATTATTAAGATTACGAAAAAACTTTTTGTTTAAATTTCGCTTTGTCTAATTTCGTAGGAAATGAAATTTTTTGATAGAATAAAAATAGAATATAATAAAAAAAATTTAATACTGAGGAAACTAAATTTTTGTCGATCTTTAAAGCCCCGTAACTTTTTTCCAGTTCGTTTGACGTACATAATGTATTTGCACTTTTTTGTAGAGAATTTCATTTCCGACGAAATTATACTAGGCGGAAGTAAAAAAAAATTTTTTTTCATAGTCTTAATAATGAAAAACTAAAATAAAAAATTTTTACGTGTATTTTAAATGTGAAAGGGGACCCCCCTTTGTGATAGCTCAATTTTAAAGATATGTGGCTCAAATTTTGTGAGGATTTTTTTTATAATATAAAGTAAATTTTGAGCCCATCACAGGTTAAAAAAAAATATTTGTTTTTTTTTGGGACACCCTAATATATATATATATATATATATATATATATATATATATATATATATATATATATATATATATATAGAAAATTTTTAACAGAACAAAATTTATTGCTGGGTTATTCAATGCCGTTCATTTTGGCATCAAACGGCATCAAATAAAAAACAGAAATTAAAAATTACCATGTCTGACTCTAATTTTAATTTAGGAGCTGAAATCTCTCTTTTGGTATCCCTCCCTGGACCCAATCATGAGAAAGTAATGTAGTTGATTTTTTTATTGCATTCTACTGCATGTTTATCATAAATTATTTCATAAACATGCTTTGTCACAGATCCACATAGTTATGAATAGAATTATGTACATCTCTAATACAGATTATGTAAACCTACATGTACGAGCCTACATTTTACTGTAAAAAATTTTTGGACCCGGTGTAGTGTAAATGTCTCGGTGTGAAAATTTTTCTGTGAAAATTACACCAAATTCGGTGTTAAATTTAAGCGGTGTGCATTTAAAATTTTTACGCCGCCAAACATGTAAATTTATAATTCATGATAATTTTGCGTTAAGAAGAAAAATTTCAACACAGTTAAAAAATTTGTGTTAAATTTAACACAAATCACATGTTCCAAACGGTCCACTCAATTTTTGCCGTTAATTTAACACATTATTCTTGTGTGAAACAATAATATGGGTTTAAAAATTGTTGAGATCAGACAACACATTAAACTTCAGTTAAATTAACACTTGATGGTGTCAAATAATTGACACAAAATATTTAATCATTTAACTTTTATGCACAAGAACACAAAATTTTCAACTGTGTATCTAAATAAAATTAATGTAGTTTCTAATGAAGTACATAGTTAAAAATATTCAATGATCGTTTGTTGCTCGTTAATTAAAATTACAACGAGTAATACGGAATGGTGCAAAAAAAAAATAGATTACACCGTAGAAAAATTACACAGATGAAAAATTTACACCGAGAAAATTTCACACCGTTATTTCACACTACACGGCCGTGTGAAGTTCTCTGGGTCCATTTTTACACCAAAAGTTTTTACAGTGTAGGTACATCCGATCCTTGTTGATCTACTGATGCATATAAAAAATGTTTATGTAGACGTGTGTAGAACTGTGTCAATGTATTAAGATTAATATATCTGTAGATATACGTAGATAAGACGTAGATAATTAATTCTTTCGCGGGTTACAACTCATACAAATGCCGACATTTGAATAATTGATAGACGAATGATATGAATTGGAGATAGTTACCGTATTTAACACTGCTGATTCTTTTGAAAAAAAATCATTGCATTCACTAGAATGTACAGATAAAAGATGTTTGCGTAGTCCGGACATGTTACAATTCTTCATTTTTAACTGTTTTTTTTTTATTCGATTTTTGACACAACACCGATAGATTTTTTATATACACCGATAGCGTCACTACCGACATAAATTATTTCAAAAAATTCATTGAATTTACTTTTCGATTCTTTTCTTTTCTTTGTGTTATTATATTCATTATTAGTATCATCTGCACTGTCAACCTCCATTTCATCTCCATCAATTGCCATTTCTTGTCTAATCCCTTTTATCTGTCTTATATTGCCAAGAGTACGTTTTTTATATTAAATGAATGGTCAGTTTTACGTAATCACGAATATTTTTAACAAACGATAATCGACTTTTATAAATGAATAAAAAAAAAATAAGTGAATAAAAAAAATATATATATATATATATATATATATATATATATATATATATATATATATATATATATTAGGCTGTATAAAAAAAAATCGACTAATTTTTATTTCAAAAATCATATCGAAAATATTGTTCGAGATGACGAAAAAAAAGTTCTGTCAAAGTTTGAGCTCTTAATATTAATATTAACAACTGCCGCGTCGCAATTTTCCATTTTCCATTTAAATAACATGTGAAAAATTTTTTTTAAAGTTTGGAATTTTATAACTCATTGGCAGATCAATTTATTGAAAAGACCAATACATAATTTTGTAAGAAATTGAATGCTCTTCAAAAAAGGTCTCTTATCATTTTTTGATAAATGTAATTTTTCAAAAGTTATTTAAGGTCAAAGTTTGATTCATAGTAAATTTCCAGATCTTTTAATTTTTTTGGCGAAACTATAAGATTTATTGTAAAATGTTATAGGACCTTTTTTGTAAACAATTTTATTCTTTAAAGCTTATTTTCCGTAAAGTTTTTTGTAATTCCGCCTTGTTTTCTTATTTATATTTTAATTTCAAGATCTTGGAATCGATCTGAACACTATTTTTTTTAATAGCTTGACATTAAAATGCAAATAACTAGAAAATAATGCGGAGTTGAAAAAAAATCAATTTGCTCAAACTTTGACAGAATTTTTTTTTCGTCATTTCGAACAATATTCTCGATATGGTTTTTGATAAAAACAGTCGATTTTTTTGATACATCCTAATATATATATATATATAATAGATTGTGTTAAAATAAGTTTTTTTTTTTTATGATTGGACGCGTCTTAAAAGTTTCTTTAATATGAAAAAAAAATTCTCCTAAAGTTTGAGCTCAATGTCTCAAAAATTGAGCCGGCGCAAAGGAGACGCTCTTTTCCCATTTACATAATATTGTAAAATTTTTTTTCCAAGTCTTATTGTCTTCACAGTTAGCCTTAGGTATGCAAAAAATACTCCTAAAAGAGCAGCTCGATAGCTCTATTCTGCTAAATTCTCAGCGAATATTAATTTTCTCATTTGATGTACATGTGAAGAATTTTTTTTTTGTTTTTTACAGATAAAAGTATTTAAAAAATTTTTTTTCGAAAATTAAAGTAAGCAGTCTTGAAGGAAATGAAACCCGCCACAAAAAATCCCTAAGTGTTTTCTTCGTACAACTAACAAAGAAAACGTTATAAAGTAAAAAATGAGAGCATTTCTATCTTTATACTTGCCACAACCCCCCTCGGAGTCCGTTTTTTACCAACTCTAGGCAATGGAGTATTCTTTGATAAGTCGAGAAAATTTACACTCAAGATCAAGTCTCTAAATCTTAAAGTGGAAAAACGAGAGCATTTCTATCTTTGTATTTGCCGCAACCCTCCCTCGGAGTCTGTTTTTGGAAAAAGTCTAGGCAATGGCGTTTTTTGGGTTTATCGAGACTATTTTTTTTAAAGATCAAGTATGTTAGTCTTTTGAAAATTTTTAGTAACTGTGTGTGCTAGTAGTGTATAAGCGTAAATAGAAAATAATCTCCCTTTCGTCTAGTTCGTCATTATTCTGTGCTCAGTTAAAATTCATAACAATATCAATCTATTATTTTAAAAAAAAATCAATACCACTGTAAAAGACATTATTTTGTGTTTCCTGATACTATCCAATTTTTTTCTTTCAAATGCCCGTCTTAATCTTATTATTTGATGTTAGGTCTTGGATTTAGCCTCGGAATTATTATACTTGATCAAATATTGATTCAAAAATATTCGTCTTGGTCTTGTTATACTAACTCTACTATATTGGTCTTGGTCTCGGTCTTGAAAAACTTCAAGTCTTGGTCTTGGTCTTGTAAATTTCCAATACCAAGACTACTATTGCTCATCACTAACTGCAAGCGATTTCGTTGCATTATGCACTGTTGTGAAGACTTTTTCGATGCATAATGATTTCACTCTGTGATAAAATAGATATAAAGTTGTTGCGTGAGACTGATGTATTTGTACACTGTGAGAAAAAAGTACATATTTTCAAGTAAAAATACTTGAAAAATAGAAAAATTATCTTACCGTATTTTCTTCGAGTCCTAATTTAGTTATAATAGTTCTTTCTCAACCACGTAAAAATTGTTCTCCGCGAATAATTGCTCCAGATGATTAAGCTGATCCTTGGAAAATGCATATTTTCAAGTAAAAATACTTGAATCAAGTATTTTGGATACTTAAATAGTGCCAAGTAAATAATTTCTTAATTCTAGTAAAAATACTTGTGAAATCTACTAATACTAGAAACTTAGGTTTAGAAAAAAAATACTAATGTTAAATAATAGAAAATTAAAATTTAGTATTTAAAATACTTGAAATAAATAATAAAAAAATTTAATTTAGTAATTAAAATACTCCGATTAAATAATAAAAATTCACATCTAGTAGTTGAAATACTCAAGTTGAATAATTAAAAATTTAAGATTAGTATTTAAATATAATCCGTATAGATGCTTCTTCGGATTTTTCTGCGCTGTTGAATATGCCTGAAAATCATTCCGAAAATCTACTCACGATCATGTTCCCCAAGGGTACTTGTACTCTTCTACTCGGATATTCTCATGAAGCTAGTATTTGCCAGAGTGGCTTTTCACTCTTTTGAGCGGAACTTATTACTTCTATTCTAACTATTCAACTAGGAAAATGTTGCAGCACTCTTCTGCGCCTAGCGGAGACTCCTGGTACTAATTTTTCTTTTGCATTGCGTCTCCGCCCTCGCGGACTTGGAATCACTGTGAAATCACAGTGAATTCACTTTCACCGTAATTTTACGGTGTATTTACGGTGATTTCATAGTGAATTCACAGTGATTTTGTGCCATTTGGTCATTGTGATTTAGTAGTGATTTCACTGCGAGTTTACAGTAAATTAATGGTGATTTCACAATGATTTCACAGTAAAGTAATGGTGATTTCACAATGATTTCACAGTAAAGTAATGGTGATTTCACCATGATTTCACAGTAAATCAATAATGTTTTCACCATGATTTCGCAGTGAATTAATGACGATTTCACCATGATTTCGCAGTAAATTAATGGTGATTTCACCATGATTTCACAGTAAATAAATGGTGATTTCACCATGATTCCACAGTAAATTTATGATGATTTGACTATAGTTTTATGGTGATTTTAAAATAGCAAAAAAAAAGTTGTTCAAACATTCTTCAACTATTTTATGTACTTTTTTTAAATAAACTTAATTTTTGTGTCATGATGGCCATTTTTAATTTTTGTTTGTATTCCTTTTTTTTTATTTTAAAGTTCTCTGAACACTTAAAAATTTTCAAGATGTGTTTTGAGAAATAAGCTTAATGGAAAAAATTGCAAAAAGCTTCAAAGTTTGATATTATAGAATGACAAAAAAAATAAAAAATGGTAGTCATTGAAAATTTTTATTTTTTTTTTATTTGAAAAAAAAAATTGATGGTAGGTTTTAATTATTTTCTTGTATTTTTTTTTAAATCTGTATTTTAGAACGAAAATCTAATAAAAATAAAAAACATCTTAATAAGTGAAATTTTTAAAAGTTTATACTTCTAAAATAAAAAGCCATTAAATTCTAAAGAATGTCTTTTATCTGGTAAAAATGGGTCAATAAATTTCAGCAATATCAAAAGAGGTCGATTTGGCGTGGATTGTTCCATATCAACCTTGTATAACTTTTGAACGGCTCAACCGATTGGAATGTCGTTTATAGCAATCGGAAAGGCATCGCTGAATTCAATTCCTTGAAATTTTTTTAAGATTAAATTCAGTCGATTTTGAATGATCTCGAAGATAGTTTTGAAAAATTAGCTTCATTTTCTGAATTTCTTTCAGACTTTTATACCTGTTGATTTAAAAATTTTATTATATCTTCTAATAAATTAATTACGTCGATTGCCTCAATCGAGATTAAAATTGGTTATTTCGTTCAAGAGATGAACATAGAAGTGGCGTTAACTCGTAATTTCAAAAAAAAAAAATTGATAGACTACCAATGTGTGAAGGGAAATAATTAATTTTTTTATTCAAAATTTTCAATTGTTATACACATAAACAATTCTTAATATTTGTCATTTTTAAATTTATTTTTTACAGTAAATATTTGGCACAGTTATTCTTACATATAGTCTACATAACTCTATTCATAAAAAAATACAAAATAACCATTTACTTAAGTTTACATTTTGTGATTATTGAACTTTATCTACATACAGTTAACAAATTTTTATAATATATTCATAGTAAGTACTTAACGAACGTAATTGCAATTACGTCATAACGACATATTTATAAGAATCAAAATAATGTGTTGCGATCTAAATGTAAGTACTTTGTGTAAATTAATACATAGAAAAAACAGTTAATTTGATTCAATAAAATTATAGTCTTTCGAATTTCCTTTCTTGATTCGATAAAAATAAAACACTTGATTTAAAAACTTCCTTTGGTTTAGAATAGTAAATTCTATTGCTCCAAAAAAAATTTATGTTTGAAGCGAAATTGAAAATTTCTAGGTTTAAGCGTAAAAATATGTTGACATGAGAAACAAAATTTTGATTCAAGATAAAAATTTGAAGATAACTGTTTTCTTAAAACAAGTAAATTTTTATTTTCCGAATCGATCAAAAAAAAAATTCCAGGAATCAAGAGTGTTTTTCTTGATTCAAGTTAACTGTTTTTTCTGTGTATAAAATCAGAAATCCAACAATAATTGAGAAATATCAGTCAGTTTCCCAGCAGTTTGTTTGTTTAATTAAATATAAGTTTTTTCCTGTTTCAATCAAAACTGCTGGTTTGATCAACGTTGATTCCTGAACAAAAATTAAATGATCTGAAGTTTTCGCTCGTTGGATATGTTGATTATTGAATGTATGTCCGACCTGTTGAAAATCGTTGATGAACATTCCACCAATGGTTTCATCATTAATTTGAAACTGAATCATGGCAGTTATTATACCAAACGTCCCATTGCCGTCATAAATAACAGAATTACAGAATTTTAGTTTTTTCATATTTTTAGACGTATAGTTTTGTCCATTCAATTTAATTTTTTTGAAACATTTTATATTTACAGGATCATAACCTACTTCATGCAATGCAGCTCGTTCTTTATCTGTAGGTGCTCGAATTTTAAATTTTCCCAATCCAACTAAGCGATTTTTTACATAATAAACATTATTTTGCTCAAAACGAATTTTAATATTCTTTGCAACAAATTTCTTTGTCTGAAGAGAAACTTTTTCATCATATAAGGTATTTATTAAAAACTTTTTTATGAGAAAGCGCGTTGCGATTTGGTCAGTTTGAGCGAAAGAACTTGTAACGAAATCCATTATAGTTTTATTCATAGACTCAAATGTTGATGCTTCATGTACCCATATTGGGCCCCAGTTTCGGACAACGTCTACTAAATGCGTCAACGAATGCATGTTGGAGGTCATATTTTCAAGACCGAAATATTTTTCAAAAAGTTTTATGTATACTTTTAATAACAAATTACAACGATCCAAAATATTTGAAGTGATGCAGTCACTATTCAAGTGATGGACGGCTTCTGATAGAAGTGCAAGGTGGCCAACGTACTTTTCAGGCAACACTTCTTTTAGGCAAATTGGACTGTAATCCAACCAATTACGCCATTCCGAAGCTTTCCATTTCTGATAACTTTTTATCGATCTTGGTTTGCGGGAACGACATGATGGTGGCTTAATAGCTAACAAGCATTTATCTATTAATTTCATACTCTCAGGACTTCCTACATAATAGGGAGCTTTAGCTGACGTAAGAAGTAGTCGCGTATGTTGCCGAGCTACTCCTAGATAAACTGCGTGCATAGCTTCGACAACAACTCCATTGCATAAGTTAAATAACGGTAAAGCTATTAACGACGAGACTGTTTTAACTCCATGTCGCTTAGTATTATTATCGAAAGCGTAAGCCATATCATCTCGTAATTCCGCATCAGTTCGTTGCTTTTTATAGCATTGACTGAATGGATAAACAAATTTACCGGGTCTTAGGCTTCGTCCTTTAGCATAACAATGTAAACATCCATAAAATCCATTAAATTGATTTAAGCACGTCACTGCAGCTTTCGCTGGAGAATCGAGGCTACACGTCGTTACAATAAACTTTGATGTTACCTCTAGTGCATCAGGAGATTTCCATTTTACGCCTGTCGAGAAGAGTTTATTCATTTCATTCATGAACGGCTTTAGAAAATAATTCATTACTGGATGATGCTGATCAACATAAATTGCTGCAAGGAGCATATGTTTTTTTCGCATGTATGGAGGTAATTCGTTTATATGTACATATACCGGCCACGCACTTGTATTAGAAGATTTGGCGACGTTACATCCATCGGTGTTAAGCGTTAATGAAAAATGGAACCAATTTTCCAAAAATTTTCCCGGTGAACATAAAGCTTTATATTCTCGTCCATCGTAAATATCTTCGTAAGCATCTGCATTTTTTTTTGTCCTCCAAAATCTATATTTCAAAGACTCTGAAATATTAGGTATTAACATAAGTTCTTTAATTTGAGCAGTCAAACTTATGTATATGAAGTAGCCTAAATTTGATTCTGAAGATCCGCAGTTACAATTTTTTTTTAATTTATTTGTCTCCTTGCACTTTTCACCCAAATACTCATGACAATTACGACAATAATAATGGTATGTTAAAATATCATTATTACGACCCAAAAGTTTCCATAGTTGTTCTTTTTTTGTCGGTATACAATTGGCATGATACGTCGACTTTATCCATTTTAGTTGGTCCAAAGTAGCTTCGTACGATAACTTATGTCTAACTGCTGTTGCAGTTGCAGCCAGTAAGTGATCTTTTACAGTTAAATTTTGCTTAGGAATCAAGGGTATTTCGAAATTCGGTTCAATATTTATATTAAGAAATGGAGTCTCATTCAAAATATTTTTACGACCCTGGGTACCGAGATCATGATCAATTTCATTAATGTCATCATCATCTTCATCATCATCATCATCATCATCGTCATCATCATCATCATCATCATCATCATCATCATCATCATCATCATCATCATCATTATCATCATCATTATCATCATCCTCATTATCATAATTGTCGTCATCGAAATCATGATTATTATCATCATCAACATCAGCATCATCACCGTCATCATTTTCATCATCATTATAAGCATTTATATCATTTAATATATCAAGGTTTCTGAGTGTGAGACTTATTTCCGGATGTAGATCTTCATCGTCGCTTTCTTCCAAATCAATGTCATGTATTTCATCAAATCTGGTACTTTCATTCCTGTTACGCTCGTCATCTTGGTGGGAACAGCCAGGCTGACGTTCATCTTGGTCATGTACATCTTCCACACCTATTCTTTCCGCTTAATGGTCGACATCATTCTGAAATTATGAGATCGAAATTGGTATAAATTTAAACAAGTAATCTAAATACATATAGTTGTATGAAATAATTTGGATAAAATACTATGCTAGTGTAGAAAAATTAAGGGATCGAAAAAAAATACCCACACGGAAAGAAAATTCCACTAAAATTTATGATGTTAACATCGCAATCGTGGACTAGACTTTCATTAGCGTCAATTTTAAATGTCATTTCAAAATTTACTATGTGGGTTATATTTTTTACTATTTAACATCGTAATTTTAACAAAGACTTTTAGGATTAAAAATTACAATTTAAAATCGTTAAAAAAAATTAAATAAAAATTACAATTCAAAAACTACATTTATTCCTATATTTATCTCTTTATGTACTTTTGAATAAAATAAATATTGCAGTGCTGCCTTTGTTATAATACGATGGGAGCCATAAAAATTACGAGGTTACATAGTAAATTTTAAATAGTAACTGCGTCCTTCGTAAGAGGCGCTCTCGTGACTTATGACTGTTTATTCAAATCGTTTATATGGGTCTTAAAAACAACCTAAAGTGTAGACCCTTCGGTGGCCGAGTGGTCCAAGGCGTCGGTTCAACAAGGGACAGAGTGAATTCACCAATATTTTTCAACATATTTACCAGCAGACTTCTGAAAATGTTCGGCTTCAACACCGAAACAGATATTTATGGCAAATCTTTCGCTGATGACTTCATAGCGTATATTATGGGTTTTAACCCACTGGTATTGGGGGATAAGCTCGAAGAGTTGATGAATAAGATCTACAAGTTCTATCAACAGTGGAATTTAAGGGTAAACCCAAACAAATGCAAAACTATCATCTTCCAGAGATCAGTTACAAGAATGAATCAGACTCGAAGTAAACATATTGCCGAGTTCTAAATTTGTACAGAACACCCAGACACCAAACAAAACATCCCAATACCACATTAAAAAGAAGTTGAATATTTTGGATTTTACTTGGACCATCTGATGAAACTCAATAGACATCAACAAATTGCTGCTTAAAGCATCCAAAGCCTTTCAAGTCAACAGAAGAATCTTCTACAATCGTAATCTTGGAATGAAGGCTAAAGTCATTTGCTACCGACTCCTTTTAAGACCAATACTTCCATATGGATCGCCAATATGGTGGGACACCAATGCAGTGACGATAGAAAAGTTGAGATAATTCGAGTGGAAATGTCTCCGTGTCTGCTGCAACAGCTATAAAGACGAAGCTATAAACTACCGCTAATTCATCAGCAACAAAGTCTTGTATGACAAAGCCGACATTCCAAGAATTGATGACTTCATCATCAAACTAACCAGTAGGGTGTTTCAAAAAAAACAAATTTTTTTTTGTTATTGTATTTCAAAATTGAAAGTATAACGAAAAATCAAAATTTTAGTACCGATCCAAGCTCTTAATAATAATCTTAAAGTTTGCCTCAATTCAATTTTAGTAGATTTCATAAAAATCTAACTATTGTATTTGTCCTCATAATGGAATTTTCGAAAAATTTTGCTACATCTCAACTCAGTTCGACGATATATATATATATATATATATAAATATATATATATATATATATATATACAATATAACGCACCTTGTCATCACGGTAGCGCTCGCAATTCTTAGCGGATCTTAATGGAATTTTATACACTCATTTATTGGACGATTACCTTGATCAATTTCGAAGATGAGCCCAAATAGTTATTCCTATTTTAATGTCGAGCTCTTAAAATCCATCAGAAATCTATTTTTTTAAGAGCTTGACATTGAAATGAAATAAACTTGAAAACAATGCGTAATTTCGAAAAACTTCATTCATAATAATTTGTAAAGAATAAAATTATCTACAAAAACGTTCCTATGACATTTTTTAATAAGACTGATAGTTTCGTCGGAAAAGTAAAAATATCACACAATTTACTATAAATTTGACTTGAAACTTGAATAACTTTTGAACAGTGGGATTTATCAAAAAATGATAAGAGACTTTTTTGTAGAGCGTTCAATTTCCTACAGAAAATATATATTGTGCATGAAAATCTGTAAATTGCTTGGCGAGCTAGAAAATTCTAAAAAAAAAATTTTTTTCCCGTGTTATTTAAATGGAAAATAGAAAAATGGATTGAGGCAAACCTTAATATTCTTATTAAGAGCTCGAATTAGCACGAAAATTTTTATTTTTATTTTCAGTTATACTTTCAATTTTGGAATACTATACAAAACAAATTTTTTTTTTTTTAAACACCTTACTAACCATGGACTACTTCAGCAACCTGAACACGATGGAAAACAGCGAATTAAAAAAAATTAACTTCATAGATGCAGATAAAGCTGAGAAATGTAACAGCAGGGTACATATTCCCGCAACCCTGGTGAAAATTTTTCTGACTTTTCTCTGAATAACCCTGAAAAGGTCTTTAGGACTTTGAAAAAGCCTTTAGAACTTTACAACTGAGTTTTTCAGAGAAAATTACGAAAAATTTCCACCAGGGACATGTTCATCTATTACGACAAACTCGACTAGATCCAAAACTACAACAATATACCTATACTTTATCACCACTCACGTAAAATTAAAGATAAGAGAATTTTATACAAGGCCGACAAACACACAGACTTTGGTACCGATTGTTCTACTGCAATTCCAGAGAGAAAGACCAACTTGACTTCCATTGACTGAATAACAAATACTGGTGGCTCACAGAAAAAACACCCGATCGGAAGCACTTAAAAATAAGAAAAGTAACCAGGTGCATAGCCTTACTGTAGTTATGGCCTACTACAACATGTATATTTTTTATATGGGTCATTCCATGCCAAATCGCCTGATTTTAAAAATCTTTTTTTTGTTCCGGTTGAATTTTTTATATGTTTTTGTACATATAAAAAGACACCTGATCCTAAATTTTGAGCTTTTAACTTTCAAAAACATAGGAGATATGATTTTTGAAAATCGCGAAAAAATAACGATGAAGTAATTTTCAGAAATTCATAACTCCTGAGTAAGTTATCGTAATTTTATTTCGGCAGTAGCTATTTTCTTCATGT
Organism: Microplitis deprimator; assembly: GCA_964016945.1. Lineage (NCBI taxonomy): Eukaryota > Metazoa > Arthropoda > Insecta > Hymenoptera > Braconidae > Microplitis > Microplitis deprimator. Next base: position 3,588,695 of record OZ024714.1, read on the forward strand.
TTAAATGTAGTTTTCGAAAAAAAATTTTTTCTTTTTCACCGTTTTCTCTTACTTTTTAATTTAAATTTTGACTTTTTTGAAGACCGACATTTTTAATTTTCGTGAAGAAAATATATGAGACTAGACTATTTGATAGACTGTAAAACAAATTTTTGAAGCCCTTTGTCAAAGTAGGATTCAAATATCTTCGATTTTTTAAGCAACTTTTTCGCATTTTTTCATGTTACATTACATCGTAAAAATTATGAATTTAAAGTCTACTCCACCACTACAATAATCAATAGAACAAATGACGATGTTAGATCGTAAATTTAACTATAATTTTTTTCCGTGCAGTTTTTCAAATGACGGCCTTATCGTTAAAAATGGTGGCATCTGAGTTGTAAAAAAATCAACTCGTAGATTAGAGTTTCAAATTTCTGAATTTTAAAATAAAAAAATTGTCTAAGCTATGAGTGCACAGGAATAGTACACTTATCCAAAAAATTAAAGGAACAAGAAAATTTTATAAATTTTTTTGTGGTTTTTGGAAGGCTGAATTTTCGTGAAACATGATCGTATCAAAAAAAAAAAAAAAAAGCAAATTGAAGCTTGAAATCTCTAGTTTACAGATCTTCCAGCAAGATTATTTTTTGAGCAACGGTTTTTGCGGAATCATAAGAAATAGGTAGAGACAAGATTTTCCTAAATTTTTTGGTTTTGTGTTTTAGGTCAATGGGGCTGGAAAAATTTTTTTCACAAAAACAAATTCATGGCTCATTTAGGAAATTTATTCAGCTACAATTAGCTATTTTTTTGTTTCTCTGTACGACAATTCGCTGCCGAGATATCAGCCTTCAAATGAAAAAGGATCCTTGTCTTTGAACAAAAAATTTTTTTCATGCTTTATATCAATTTGAAAAACCCACAAAAAAATGACCATGTTCTGGTTTTTTAGTCAACTCATCGCTACTGTGCAAATATTGATGGAAAGGTTAATGTCGCCAGGTGATTTTACAGCTCCATGTACCCCCAAAAACCCTGGAAATTTTCAGATTGATCCATTGAACCGTTTGTCCGGGCCGATTCCTCAAAGTTTTACAAAACAATTAAAGGAACAAGTTTTGTTCCTTAATTTGTGTTATCATTACTAAAATGAATAAATTATTTTTTTTCGGATTTTTTTTCATTTTTGCGTCAGTTATTCAGTAAATCTAAGGTAAAGAAAAAAAAAATTTCCGAACGACGACAAAAAAAAAAAAACGAATAAAACGTAAAAAAATAAAAGTATAAAAATTATTGTTTTATCTCGAACAAACTTGTTCCTTTAATTTTTTAGCAAAACTTAGATCGATCACCCCCAAAAAACAGTTCGATAGATCAACTTGAAAATTTACAGGGTTATTGGGGTTACATTAAGCTAAAAAAAGTCCCTGGCAACATTAGTTTTTTATCGATATTTACAGAGTAGCGGTTGATGTACTAAAAAACCAAAAAAGTCATTTTTTTGTACTTACTTCTAATTGATGTTAAAAATAAAAAATGAAATTTTTTTTTTCAAAAAATGATGAGAGGGTCTTGTAGGGAATTTATTCAAGTTTTTAACGCCGCTATCAAATTTACTATGCGATCATCAGTACCCAAAATATCGATGATGAAAGCTAAAAGGATCATTTTTTGTTTGAAGGCTGATATCTCTGCGATAAATCATCCTACGAGATTAAAAAAACACCCAAATTGAAGCTGAATAAATTTGCTAAACGACCTATGCATTGGTTTAGTTGAAAAAAATTTTTCCAAGATCCGTGGATTCTTCGGAAAAAAAAAAAATTTAGAAATTTTTTGTCTCGCAGTTTTTTTCATGTTTGCGTAATAACCGGAGCTCTTAAAAAATTTTGGTAAAAATGCACCGAAAGTTGAGATTTCAAGCTATAAAATGATTTTTTTTTAATCTCGATACGATTATTTTTCACAAAGTTACAGCCTTCCAAAAATCACTAAAAAATTTATAAAATTTTTCTGTTCCTTTAATTTTTGCGTTAGTGTATAATGTTATATAAAATAATAAATATTATTAGAAGTGTTGTAATTTCAGTTTTAAGCTGTAATGAATAGTGAATTATTCATTAAAGTCATTCGTTTGTGGTTCTAATACTCTTAGTTCAATTGTCCCCAACTAGTGGTTCAATTGCCCCCGCAAAGGGGACGATTGAAACATTTGATAAAGTTATACAATTTCGTATATATTAAAAATTTTCGTCATTTATTAAGATATGTGCTTATGAGAAATTATAGTCTATATAATAAATTTTTATTTCGTAAAAAAAAAAAGTTATCATTTTGTTTTTATTCATATAAAAAAAAATGTTACAGTATTTTTGGTTCAATTGACCCCACTCTCCCCTAAGACTCATTTTCTCAAAATTTTGAATTTAAATTTAAGATTCTAATACTTTTGTCAAAACAATTTTGAGAAATTATTATTATGTATTATAGTCACAATCTGGACATTTTTTTAAAAATACACAGTTTATTAAAATTAAAAAAGAATTTTTTTCCACAATTAAAATAAGAAATCATTCAAATTTCTACTTTTTAATTACTTTATAATTTCTGAAGTTTTATATTGAATACTACGCAGAGATCTTTTTAATTTTTTATTGATTGAAAAAAAAATTATCTCGACAAATTTTTAGATAACTATTAAATGTCAGTGTCACAATTCAACAAACAATATTACTGATTTAAAAAATTAATTTTTAAATGTAGGATGTTAATACATTGCAAATTCTCTTCTATCGTTCTCAAAACAATCCACAAAATACAAGATAAGATAACACTACATTTGGGAAAAATTCGTATTTCCAAATATTCATAACATTTAACAAAAATGTGATTATGAAGTTGAAACTTACCGATGACGTGAAGTAACTTTCTGGAATGGGTCGTTTTTCTTCGGAAGGAAAAGCATCCAAGAAATTCAATATTTTTCTTTTATTTCTTTTGTGTAATGCTGTTCGTGAATAACTCAATTTCTTTTCATAATCCATTGCCTGAACAGAAAAGTAGATATTGAATTATAATGCAAAATACTAAAGGAAAAATTAGTTTAAATGTAACAGACTATAACTAATTCTTCAAATTTAAAAACAATAATTACATGTAAATGAAATTACAGCTAATAAGCTCACATAAAAAATAAAAAACATTAGTGAATGTATTTTTTCTCAATAGATAATAGCCCTGATTAAGAAAAATGATTTGGCCATGTTAAGTGCATAATCATTTCAAATTGTTTTTAATTATTTCAAATCATTTTTTTTAATCAGGGAGTATATTTGTTACTTTCATTATCATAATAAAGATACAAGTATAATTTTCTAACTGTATAATTGTCTATTTCAAGTTTAAAAGAAATAAAAAATTTCAGTGGTTTTTAAAATTTTTAAAATACAAAATAATTCATTATTTCCACGCTGTTCATTTACATCACACAATTATTTACTACGTAATTTCCCTACATTAAATATTAATGATAAATTTTTTGACTTACTTACTTTTAATTACCAACAACTTTTTGTATTATGTTCGAATGCACTTTTATTATGTATAAACACTATAAACAAAAATTAAAAAATATCATGGGTTATGATATCACAAAAGCCACGTTGAAACTGTCCAAAAAGCTTGTGGGGTTATTGGATATGAGCTAGGTCTGGATCATGCAAACAAATCCCCTTGATTTGTTGAGATCACTTTAGTTTTCTAATAATGCTTTAAAGATTAACCTTAATTGTGTAAAAATGAATAAAATAAACGGTTGTTACAGTTTAATGATTAAAAAACATAACAACTAATTGCGGCCACCAAAGTATATTTATTTTTTTTTTAAATCCTATTTGGCTATCGTCCCGATAGGGCCACGTGCCAAATCCTGTAGTAAAGTATATTTATATTTATATAGCCTGAAGTTAGTAATAGGAAAATGACGGTTTGTATTTATTAGAACGTTAGAGGGCGTTGAACTCGTAGAGACTGGAATACACTGGCGGGAAATTTAAGAACATATTATTTAGAATATATTGTGAGATTTATTATGATGCCACACTTTTTAAAAAAATATGGAAAATCGAACAGTGTACGTTTTACACGATCTTTTTATTATAAATAGAAAATTCAAAAACGTAGAAAACAATAGAAGTGAAAAAAAAAATATGAGTCTAAATCTATTAGACAAAAATTCATTTTTAATATTAACTAAATTCATAAATAATGAAAAAACATTGCAATAAAAAAGTGCACTTATAGGTTTTTCAACTTTATAAAGGTGTATTTTTTATATATTAACATTTTTAAAATTTCGTTTTAATTATAAAAATTTATTAATATCTGCTAAATTTATACTCATATAAAAGTAACTTAAAAATAATGAATTAAAAAATATTATACTTTGTGTTGACTTATGTAAATGCAATGTTTTTTCATCTGTTATTTTTCATAGTAAATAGTTATTTTGAAAACATTTAATTTTTTTTTTTCATGTAAAAATCTTATAGGCCACAAGAAACCACCCTGAAAAAATGAATTTGAAAAAAAAATTTTTTTTTTTAATAATTTATTGTTCAAAAGTTTAAAACAATTTATCTTCAAGCGGACTTGAACTGGATTCCGAGTGACTGCGTGTGCGCCATGCTATGCTGAACCCATTCCCTAAAGTGTAGTATTGAAATTAGCTGAGTAACTGTAGCGGAGGCTTTAGTAACGTGAAAACGCGTGTACATTTCAACACACACACAAACACAGACAGACATATCTATAGTGGACTAGGACTCGGCACGTGCTGAGTCTGAGTGTCACGTGGTTCAGTAAATATCTATATGTACAAACATTTGCCACAAGGTCCTCTTGATCTTGGTTATTTATTTCAAAAGACAATGGTCAGTAACACTTGAATGTTAACGGTTATTGTTTTGAATTGCGTATACTTTCATTTACGGATCTTTAGCATTTTACGTAAACGTTTAATACAAATATCATATATTGATGTGTTTATTTAAAAAATGAATACAATTAATATTTAGTTGTAATTTTTCATAATAAAAGTGATTGTGCAATAACGATATTAATAAGTAAGAAAAAAAGCGTTCCATCTTCTATCACATCGAAAAGTTGAGGGTAAGTACAAAATTTATTAGTTGATTTTTTTTTTTTTTTGTTACAATTATGTGAATTTCGATAAATGTATATAAACTTAGAAGACTTCAAATTATATTTATAAAAGGGAACATTTTATTTCTAATATTGATAATTTAAAAATGTTAAAATTTAAAAAAAGTAGTATGTGAATTTATATGTTATTGAAAACAGTTGACGTCTGATAAATATTTAGAAATAATTTTTTATAAACGAATGATGTCAAAATGATTGTTTTAAAATTTTCTGCCCATTTTATTTTTTATTACTAAAAAATTTCAAGTGTCTGCTACACAGAAAAAAAAGATTTCTTGACGCAAAAAATTTTTTCTTGTTCTAAGAAAATTTTTATTTGACCCAAGAAATTTTTCGTGTTATAAAGTGAAAACAAAAATTTTATCAGGGTGAGAAAAAATTTTCTTGGAACAAGAAAAAAATTTTTGAGGCGACAAAAAAATTTTTGAGCCAAGAAAAATTTTTGTCTTCAATTCATAATACAAAATATTTCTTGCACCAAGAAATTCTTTTTTTCTGTGTATATTATAGAAATCGTGGAGTTGTCAGAAACTAAAAAAATTGTAAAAATTTTTTTATTAGATAAATTATAACAAAATAAAATTTCTTTTGTTGCTATATTCAATTAATATAAAATAAATGTAAAGCTTGAACATATCTAACCATTCATAAATGTAAGCACCACATATTTTTATTGACTTTTAATTTTTCATAGTATTTAATTATTTTTTAATTTATTTAAAAATAATTATTTTATGTTTACATGATCTATGTGTATACATTAATCTAATAAAAACTAAGATTAATATTAAAAAATTATGAAGCTAAACAATTTTTTTTTTTAGATTACAAATATTACTTTTTGTAAGCATGAAATGCGGCAAGATATTGAAATAAACAGACAAATTTAAAGTTAAAAAATTTCAAGTGTAAATTGACAATCTCATTTTTGGTCATAACTATATAGTTTATGAACAAACTGAAAAATTTCGAGTTTTTGTCAATTCCGGTATCATAAATTTAACAGATAAAAAACTATTTTTCTTATTATTAATAAATAAATAGACGATGAAAGAATAGAAATTCCATGGTGGCCACATTTCTGGAAAACCTGAAATGTCAGGGAATTATAAATATACTGGAAAAGTCAGGGAAATGTCAGGAAATTTCATGACAAAGCGGGAAAAATTTTTACTTTCTTTCTTTTGACTAAAAAAATTCGACAAATTTAGTTTTCTGTCAAAACTGTTCAAAAAGTGACGCGGCGCGAATGCGGTTGTAAAACCTTCTTGAAAAAAAAATTAGTAGAAATTGATTCCAATAGCGACAAAACGAAGCAGTTTGAATGATTAAGGCTGTTAGAAAATAAAAGTTTTAGTAAAAACCAATCGCCAGGATTTCAAACTATCAACATCCATATTGACAAGTTAAAAAACTAAAAAAATTAAATGTATACATATGTAATGAGCTAATATTCTTATTTATGAAATTTATTTTAGTGAAAACGAAAAAATTATTTATATTTTATTATAAAGTAAGTTATATAAAAACATAGATTCTAAATTAAAAATCAAAAATTATTCATTTAATAAAAAAAAAAAAAAAAAAAAAATGAACATTGGCAAATAATAAAACAAAATTTCATTTAACGACAATGATTAGTTATTGATTAAACTGACTTATACCATTTTATTTTTAAATAAATAAATACCTCCAATGATTTAATATTACTACACATAGTCAGGGAAGTTCGGAATTGTTTGACTGGAATACCTGGAAAAGTCAGGGAATTTCAAGTTCAAAAATTTGTGACCACCATGAATTAACAAAAATGTCCATTTATTTTTACAGGCCTGGTATCGTAAACTTGGTCTGTTAGGGTCTGAAAGGCAAATTTTCAATTTTATTATGATGAATTAATTCTAAAAATTATAAGTATTAATGAAAATTGTATACAAACTTTACTGCTATAAAAAAAAAAAGATTACTGAAATGGTTAAAGATACTTTCTAGTCAATCAATTGAAATTTTCTTAAAGAAAGTGTAAAATATATGGGGCATTCCACGCCAAATCGACCACTTTTGACCCCGACTCCTTTAGATTTGGCTGAAAATTTTTTCTCTTTTTCTACCCGATCAAAAACGTTTCTCATAATTTTTTCAAATTTTTTCACCCAACCGAAAAAAAGTTATGAATTTTTTAAAAAAATGGCTTTTTTTATTTTAAACAGCTATAACTTTTTCAAAATTCAACTGATTGGAACGTTTTTTTTTTTCAAAATTTTTGTTTTTAAATTTACTTTTTGAAAAAAAATACAAAAAAATTATTGCAACCTATCTTCATTGTTTTTCTGTAGATATTTGGAAAAAATCAAAAATTTTTCGGTGTTTACCATTTTTGATTTTTGATTTTTTTTTTTTTATATAAGATTGACATTTTCTGCAAATCCTCAAATTTTTTCAGAGTGGTGTTTTTTCGATTTCTATTTTTTTTTTCTAATTAAAACAAAAAAATTTTTATAACTAGCCTTATTTCTCATTACGCCACGCTTGAAATTTTTGAGAGTGCTCAGAGAACTTTTAAATTTGAAAAAAAAAAAATAAAAAGAATAAATTTTAATGGTAATCATCGAAATAATTTGAATTTTGTTCGAAAAATCAAGTTAAAAAATAGAAGAACCCTCTGAATAATTTTTTTTTATTTTCTTCTGAAAACTACATCCAAAAACGAAAAAAATGAAAAGAAAATAGTTTTCGTTTAGTGTAGAAGGAATTTTTTTGAATTTCCAGCATCTATCCAAAAATGGACCACACGAAAACTTTTTTTTTTTTTTTGAATTTCTTCGTTTTTGAATGTAGTTTTCAGAAAAAAATACAAAAAAATTATTCGGAAGGTTCTTCTATTTTTTAACTGGATTTTTCGAACAAAATTCAAATTATTTCGATGATTACCATTTAAATTTATTGTTTTAATTTTTTTTTTCCAAACTTAAAAGTTCTCTGAATAATCTCAAAGATTTAAAGCATGGTGTAATGAGACATAAGGCTAGTTATAAAATTTTTTTTTTTTTAATTAGAAAAAAAAAATATAAATCGAAAAAACACCACTCTGAATAAATTTGAGGATTTGCAGAAAAAGTCAAAGTTTTATATAAACAAAAACAAAAAAATCAAAAATGGTAAACATCGAAAAATTTTTGATTTTTTCCAAATATCTACAGAAAAAAAATGAAGATAGGTTGCAATAATTTTTTTGTATTTTTTTTCAAAAAGTAAAATTAAAAAATAAAATTTTGAAAAAAAAAAAACGTCCTTAGCAGTTGAATTTTAAAAAAGTTATAGCTATTTAAAATAAAAAAAGTCATTTTTTTCAAAAATTCATAACTTTTTTTTGGTTGGGTGAAATAATTTGAAAAAATCATGAGAAACGTTTTTGATCGGGTAGAAAAAGAGAAAAATTTTTCAGCTAAATCTAAAGGGGTCGGGGTCAAAAGTGGTCGATTTGACGTGGAATGCCCCATATATTTTTCATGGTTTATACGTAAAATTTCGTAAATCTTCACCGAGACTTACAGCTGTGAGCTTGCTGAATCTTGATAAAGACTTACATTAGTAATTATCAAACTGAAGACCAGGCTTGTTCAGGGTTTAAATTATATAGTTATGTGCGAATTCGACGGCAGTTAAATTCATATATTCACACAGAAAATAGTTTTTGTAAACTTATAATGACTTACATTTGATATTTATTTTCTTCAAATTTTTTTTATTTGTAGGATGGATATAATCAAAAAATTCTGCTTAATCAGAAGTTCTGATAACCAAGATTTTTTTGTGGTTAACAAGAATATCATTTATGAGCCTAAAGGAAACAAGGGAGTAGTACGAATTGGAAATCGTATACCCAAAGAATGCAATGGAAGTCTGCTATTTAAAAATAACTGTGGCAAGATCGTCAGAAATGTAACCATTATTGATACCGACGGTAAATTTTATTTTTTTATATAAACCTTTCTAAATGAATATATATGTATACAATTAAGATGATGTGATTGGAAAATTTGAAAATAACGTTTTATCAATGGCATTGTTTGCCCGACAATATTTCCTTTCACGCTGCCCACAAATTTATAGTTTTTGGCTTTAAAACATGTGATACTTTGATAATTTCTTGAATTTCATGTTAACTCTTCAGTACTCCGATTTGTTCACATTTTTATCGTAAAATTATAAAAAATGCAATATATTTATCCATTTTTCGGCTGATTCTGTATGCCCAGGGCAAATTGGGCCACTAAGAACAATCGAAAATGATAATTTTTTTTTTAAATGATAAATTTTGTAAATAAAGTAAAATTATCTACAATCGAAAAAATTAAAAAATGCATTTTTTGGGATGGAATTATGACAAATAAGAAATATAGTATTTTTTTTTTATTAAATGAAAATTCGTAATTAATCTGATCGTGGAAAAATGATTTATTATATTTTAAAAAGATTTTTTTGAGTAATACAAAAGTAAAATAGTTTTCAAGGGTAAGATATACATTCTTAAAGTTAAAAAAAATTAAAAAAATAAATTTATCATTTTTTGAAGGGGAGCCTTCTTGTCCCAGAAAATAAAACTTTTTTTTTCAAAGTTTCGGCGAAATATACATGAATTTGTTCGAATTAGGACAGAAGTGAAATGATTTGATGGGTAAAAGCCACAAAAAGTAATAAACGGCTTAAAGGGGCCTTTTTGCCCCATTCTCCCCTACTTAAGATTTACTTTTTTTATTATTTAAATATATATATATATATATATATATATATATATATATATATATATATATATATATATAAATATTAGTGGTTAAAAAAAAAAATTTTTTTCTTATGGTCTCAAAAGTTAGTCTTAGGTATAAAAAAAATCCTCTCAAAAGAGCAGCTCGAAATCTCAATTCGACTAAGAGCTCAGCGAATTTTCATTTTCCCATTCAAATTGCATTTAAAAAAAAATTTTTTTGGTTTTTTGAAAATGAAAGTATTAAAAATTTTTTTTTTCAAAAATCGAAGTACATAGACTTGTAGGAAATTAAATTCTCTACAAAAAAGTATCTGAGTGTTTTCTCCGGAAAACTAACAGAAAAAAAGTTATGAAGCTTTAAACAATATTAAATAGTATAACTTCATGTTTTCATTATATTAAACAGTTTTTGGATAGAAATTTAGGTTTTTTCATCTAAGCTAATGTTATCTGTCGGTTTTTTTTTAACCCATGGGAGAAATATTTCTTACTTTCAACACAGAACCTTCTTTTTAATTTAAATATATAGAAAGAAAAGAAATTTTATTTCTTAAAAAAAATATTTTTCTTTCGAAATTTATACGGAAAATAAGTAAGATCTCAGAAATCCTTTTAAAACACCTTACTGATTATACATAGTATATACATTCATCATATAAACATGTACACCTAATAAAATTCGGAAATTATCTTTACGTTAAGTTTTTCAATTCACTATTGTTTAAAGCTTCATAACTTTTTTTCTGTTAGTTGTACGAAGAAAACACGTAGGAGCTTTTTTGTAGAAAATTTAATTTCCTACAAGACTATCTACTTCGATTTTTGAAAAAAAAGTTTTTTAATACTTTTATTTTCGAAAAACAAAAAAAAATTTTTTTTACATGCAATTTGAATGGGAAAATGAAAAATCGCTGAGCTCTTAGTCGAATTGAGATTTCGAGCTGCTCTTTTGGGAGGATTTGTTTTATACCTAAAACTAACTTTTGAGGCCATAAGACTTGAAAAAAAAAAAAAAAATGTTTATTTCGGACCACCCTAATATATATATACATATATATATATATATATATATATATATATATATATATTAGGATGGCCCAAAAAAACGGACTATTTTTTTTTTTTCGATCTCGCATGAAAATTTGTTGGTTAACGATGTTTTAAGAAGCCTCTCCGAAAATTAGCTCGATAAAATATTTTCAAGAGGTCGCTCACGAATTTTGAAAATATCAAAAATGATTGAAATTCGTATTTTTTATTTCTACATTTTTTCTTTCTCGTGGCAGCAATAGTTTACATTTGTAAAATCATAACTATTCTGAAAATTTCAGCCCAAAATTTAAATATTCAAACGGTGCTCAAAAATTTTTAATATTAACTGATAATATATTTTTTTTTTTTTTTTTTTTTTTTTTTTTTGTATTGTAATTGTTTGAGAATACATATTCTATAACAATGTGATTGCCTTTATGTCGCATCTGCTTCCTTTTTCTACCTTCATTGTGCGGCTGTGGCCCGACTTGTGCTTATACTGTACTTGTACCATTACGGTGATACCCTACCCCCCACCTAGGTTGTGGGAGTATAGGGGCAAGTGAAACCACAAAGAAAACCTTTGCCAGTACAGTTCGGTTTGGGTGAGGTTCTAGTGATCGACAAAATTCCCATTTTACCGATCACTAGATCCTCATCCCGCACCTAACGCTCAGAGACCTCCGATCGAGCTCAACACGTGGCTAAGCGGTCACCCAGCCAAGCAGCAATCCTGCTCGATGCTGCTTAACTTGGGTGATCGCCCGAGCCACACGAGAACCGCTCGGCTGCCTCTGGCGCCTTTAACTGATAATATGTAATTAATAGTTTTTGTATTTTTTTATAACTCAATTATTGCCATTTCAGTAAAATATAACTTTTGCATAACCTAAAATATACAGGACAATCTTAAACAATAAAATTTGACAAGTTTTGAATAAGCGAATAAACCTACAAATTGAATTAAAAAATAACAAAGTATATAAAAAACTTATTATTTCTATTTCTCGGGTTATATTTTCATTCATTGTCATGCAAATTGATGGTGAAAAAATCAAGAAGCTTTATTATTAATATTCAAGGGTCGTTCGAAAACGTCCAAGAAACAGCACTCGGAAACATTCAAAATTCTTGAGCGCCGTTTAAATATTTAAATTTTGGGCTAGAATTTTAAGCATAGTCATGATTTTACAAATATAAAGTATTGCTGCCACGAAAAAGAAAAATTTAGAAATAAAAAATCCGAATTTCAATCATTTTTTATATTTTCAAAATTCGTGAGCGACCTCTTGAAAATCTTTTATCGAGCTGATTTTTGGAGCGGCGTCTTAAAACATCGTAAACCAACAAATTTTTATGCGAGATCGAAAAAAAAAATAATCCGTTTTTTTGGGCCACCCTAATATATAGTATATATATATATATATATATATTTAAAAAAAGATGTATCCTTCGATTTTCTTGAAAATTTTCTATTTTGAACTTCTATCCATTCTGCATCTTTTGAGCCCGGTCCGGTAGTGGGTCTTCCATAATTACTATTTTTTTTTCGATTTTTGAAAATTGAAAAAATTTTTTTTCGCTATAAATTATTACCAGTACTGATCTTTGACACTGTGCACTTGTTTTTCTTGCATATTATAAATTGATTTCGATATTTTTTAATTCTGAGTAGTGATTTAAAAGCAGTAAGTAAAAGTTAATGTTATTTATGAGCAGTTATAATGAATGTTTTTATTTATTAAGGAGCAATTATTTCGAAGCAAAAGAAACATTAGATTTGTTATACAATTCAGCTAAGATCATTACAGGAGCTCAAAAATTCCATATAATTATTCGAAAAAGCGACGGAGCTATATTTACTAGGGAGTACTCTAGTTCATAAAACAATCGTTGATGTAAAATTTTCGGAAGAACACAGAAATGATTAAAAACGATGGTAATACAGCTTCGTCGTTTTTTTGAATCCTTAAAAATGTCTTTTTCTACTCCCTAAAAGACATTTTTAGGAATTATTTCAGATTTTTTTACCCAACCCAAAGAATGTTACGATTTTTTGAAAAAAACCGCTCTTTTTTTTTTAAACGATAGAACTTTTTTAAAAATTGACCGATGGGGACCACACCAAATTGACCCCTTTTATATTTTTTTTTTACTTAAAAAAAACTTCATCTAATTCTGCTAAAATCTGCGCTAGTTTCAAGATGTGCCGACAATCGCTTGTAATTTTTTTTTTAATTAAAAAAAAAAGTTTTTTCGAATTTGGCTTATTTTATGTGACTTTTTTATGGAATTTTATTGGCTTCCTTGGGAAACTTCAGAAGTTGAAAAATAAAATTTTATTTGAAAATTTTAAGTGGTTATCGTCCAAAAAAAATTTTTTTTTTCTTTTAAAAACGCAAGGAAAAATCATTTTTTTCACTTTATGACCGTTTTCTTCTCTCGCACCGAAAAATGACAACTTTCAAAGTGAACTAGGCTTAAAATCTTAAAAATTTTCCCTTAGCTGAGAAATAAAAAAAAATATATTTAATTCTGAATATTAGAATCAAAGAAAAGTGAAATGTTTAATATTAAATAAATTGACTTGAACAGATACAATAAAATTATTTTTCATTCATTTAAAGATGTTAGGTTAAAACTATGAATTTATTTTAGAGTGCAGATCGTTCTTCTCTTTATTCCTTACTTTTTAGAAAAAAAAAAACACAATTTTTTGGAAGATAACCACTTTAAATTCTCGAATAAAATTTTATTTTTCAACTTCTGAAGTTTTCCAAGAAAGCCAATAAAATTTCATAATAAAGTCACATAAAATAAGCCAAATTCGAAAAAACTTAGAATCATATAATTTCATCTAACTTGTTTTTTAGTTTAAATCATATTATCAACCAAAAAAATTGAAAAAACGCAGTTTTAGATTTTTTTTCTCGGATATTTTATATTTCATTGTTTCTGACATGAGTCAATACTTCGCGTTACAGATGCCATAAGGGCGTATAAAAAAATTTATTTCGGAAACAGACGTAATTATGTTCTATAAGTATAATAGAGAAAAAAAAAAAATTTTCCAAAGATCAAATTTTTTTTATACGCCTTTATGGCTCCCGGTGTTGATACCGGGAGCCATAAGGGCGTAAAAATAAGTTTATTTTTCAGGAGTCGACGTAATTATGTTCAAAAAATATAATACTAAAAAAAAATTTTTTTTTTTTCAAAATTTCATTCTTTTTTAAACTTAGAAATTTTTTTTTTTTTTTTTTTCAAACTTAAAATTTTTTTTCAACAAATAAAAAAATTTTCCTCAAGTTCAAACGTTTTCATTATTCTTATATTTTAAGGTCACAATCACGTTGGTTCCGAAAACTAAATTTTTGTTATACGCCCCTATGGCTCCCGAGGTTGGTACCGGGAGCCATAAGGGTGTATAAAAAAAATTAGATTTTGGAGAAGAAATTTTTTCCGTCTCTATAATACTTATAGAACATAATTACGTCTGTTTCCGAAAAAAAAAAATTTTTATACGCCCTTATGGCTTTTCAGCGGTATATTTTGCAGGTATACGCTCTTATGGCATCTGTAACGCGACTTATTTAAATCTTGATTTTGATCCCTGACATTGATTTCTGCCTCAATACACTTATTTTTTTGAACATAATCGGGAATTAAATTTTAAAAACCACTTCATCATTAATGATTTTCGATTCTTCAATTTTCAAACTTCAGCATAAAACGTAACTTGTTAGAGCTTGAAAAGATCATAAAGAAACAATTGTATATAATAGAATGTTTGAGCTCGAAGAGCTGGAAAATATATATCCACACTAATGTTTTCGAGCTCCTTGTGCTCGAAAACAGCGGGAAGTTTTGGGGCTGGCCCGCAGGGCCAACCGACTTCCATTTTTTTTTTTTTAGTGCAACTACTATCATATTATAATGACATTTTTAAAAAAATAAATCGTTCTAATTTCGAAAAAAAGGACTTGTATTTTACAATTTAACAGTAGTAAAGTGTTTTTTTAACCTTATTTTTTTAAATATTAATGTATATTAGACGACAAGGATACATTAAAGAAACGATGGGATGGCAGTGATAAAAGAATTCGGGTGACTAGCAATCCATATACTCCATCGACTGCTTCTTCAAAATTATCAGGCAATGTAACGGTTGGAGGAGTCAAAGAGGTACATTACATTATTTTTTAAACCATTTAGCTACGTTAACTAAATATTGTTTTTCATATTTTTATAATCAAAAAGATTTCAATTCAGTCTTCACACACTTTTATACGAAGTACTTGAACTGTAAGTATAAATTGACTTACACAGAGTCTTCAATAGAAAAAACTTTAGAGTGAATGAGTACAATTTCGAGCTTCTTGAGCCAAAAAATAGCAAAAAGTTTCAGGAATAGCCTGTAAAAATAATTATTCTTTTTTATTTTGGAAAATAATATAGTATATCTACACAGAAATAAATTTTTCTTTAAGAAAGACATTTAAATTCACTGTAACCGTGAGACATAAAGTGGCCTTTGATTCATAACTATTTTTTTACGGAAAAATAACCGAAAAAAAAATAATTTAATGGTAGACTAAATAAAATTTGTCGTCAATTATAGTGAAATTTATGGAAAGCGACGTAAAATTTATCGTAGACTATGGTAAAATTTGTTGAAAGAAATATAAAAATGGTCTAAGTTACTGATAAATGGTTAGGCTGTACCATAAGTCCTACGATTACTATGAATTTAATGGTAATTTTTAAAGAAAATTATTTTCTGTGTATTCATGCTAGGCTATAAGTAGTTAACGGCTTATACATTTTCTTTTATTATTTACAGCCGGTCCAAAAAAAGAAAATACCCGATAATCCAAATCGAAGCGCAGCAGAACATTTTCGAAGTCAATTGCTTAACGGCTTATTATCGACTAATTCAAGTGACGTAAGTTTTCAAATGTAATAAAAAATTTAAAGAAAACTGTTGATGTTGTAGTGACAAAATGTAACATAATTAATGTAATTGCCTTTAGTAGTATGTAACTGAAGTTGCGACCGGTCGATTGAACGCTAATAGATATACATAATATGGAAAATAGTAAAGATTGAATAAATAAATGTGAGTGATGTTTATCCCCATAAAAAACATAATAATAGTGCAGAGAAGCCCTTGGTTCTCGTATCCCATCAATTCCACAGCCTTCGAGTATCGGAACCACTGAAATTTCAAGCTGGAATAATTTGAAACCGCAAAATAAATTCTGAGTACACTTTACCCCGCTGAAAAAAATGCAAGCATGTCCGGAGGTCCACTCCAAGGTGCACCAAGCGGTGAAGATATAAAGTTCAAGTGATTCCAGACATGCTTGGATTTTTTTCAGCGGGGTAAAGTGTACTCAGATATTTTTTTGCCGTTTCAAAATTTTCCAGTTGGAAATTCCAGTGAGTCCGATACTCGAAGGCTGTGGAATTGATGGGATACGAGAACAAAGGGCTTTGCTGCACTATTATTATGTTTTTTAATGGGGATAAACGTTACTCACAATTTTTTATTCAATCTTTATTATTTTCCATATTATGAATATCTATATATATATTGGCGTTCAATCGACCGGTCGTAACTTCGGTTACATATCAGTAGTTTAATGTATATAAGTAACGTTGGAGAAAGAAAGATCAAAATACTTTTTTCCTAGTTGTTATTATGACATGTTCTGAAGCTAAATTCGTAGATTCTTAAAGGTTCATAATGTTATTTTTTGGTTGATACGATTATTATTAAAATGTAAAAAATAATTCTTGAAAAATATAATGAAAGCTGTCATGTTCCATAAAACTCAATGTTGAAAGCCAAAAAGTGTAATAATTGCACGACTCTTAATGCGAAGCATTAGAGTGTGCTTTACGATCGAAAAATTCAGTTTGCCTCTTTTTCGCGACTATTTATCCTGTTTTACTCTTGCTAGTCCACGGAGCTTAACCAAGTTACACATCATCGGATAGAGAATTGAATAAGGATTAATTTTATTACTTATAAAGACCAATTTGATGTATTAAATAACTAAAAAAACATTAAAATGTAAAATAAAATTTTCCCGTCAAGCAGTAGAAAATGTGTCCGTAACCCGTAAACACAAAAACTCGAAAAAATAGCCATTATTTGGCTAACTTTTTTTTTTAAAAGATTATTTTAGGGCCGAAGAAGAAGTGTGTCATAAGTGGCCATCAAATTCGGCCCCGTTTAATTATAATTAATAAAAAAAACTTAACTAATTTTGTATATCTATTTTTTACATATACTTTTGTCACGCCAGTCGTGCATGCGCGAAGAAATACAGCTAACAATTTTTCGGAGCGAAATTTGAATTTCTAGTGTAATAAAAAGGAAAAAAAAAATTTAGCTTGAAACTTTTATCGTACATTTTTATTTTTTTTTTTTTTTTGCAAATGAGCATTAACAGTCATGCACTTTTGGATTTACCAAACTTTTTTTTATGTTTTCTGGTTTCTAATAATTTTGTAAACATCAAATTATCATCTATCAATATTCTAAGCTATATTAAATTGTGACCAGTAATTGTTTAACTGACAGTACTATCTTAAGCCTCATAAGTTAATATTTATTGCGTTATTATAATATGATTTCTAGGCTACGTCGAATGTAATAGAACCTCAGAAGACCAATGATAAAAGACAGCCATTAAAAGATATTAGTAATGGAAAAACAGATAGCTATGAAAAAACTCCGCCTCGAGCACCTTCGAATCTAACTTCTATATCAAACTCAAATCCTGAAGAGACAGGCGAGCAATTGTTCAATCGAGAAAGAATACGAAAAATGACAGGATTAGCTTGGAAAAGACGTATGAACGAAACACTTACTAATATTCAGGACGAACTGAAAGAATAAAAAAAAATGAAAAATGATAATGAAAATGAAAATAGTAATAATGAAGCTGCAGTAAACAACGTCGATTTAGAAGAAACTATCGAGATTGAAAATGGAGAACAGGTAAATCATTATCTTCACAGTGTACGTGTGTGAATTTGAGTGAGGATTTTCCCAACTTTAAGAATAATCAATTATAAGGTACCGGTAGGTAATAAGGCCTAGCTAAGGGAGATTTTGAATAGAATCGAAAATATTGCATTTAATTATCGAAATTTATCATTAATCTTTATTTCAATACATTAGCCATAAAATGTAGTGAAGTAATGGTAATTTTTACCATAAACAAACAAAAAATTATACTTTTACAAAAACCATACGAATAGGCCTTATTTTACTACGGTAGGGTAATAAGGCCTATGGGTTAAACAAACTGGAATAATTTAACTATACTTAATGAAATTGGTATTCGAGATGAATCATCACTTAAATTTAGCAACAATACTTTTTAAGAATCAGATGACTAGATTGTTTTGCTCAACAGCACTTAAAATTATCAGTATTCTTTTTAAGAGTCAGAAGACTAGATTGTTTTTTATAATTTCTTCTGCACTACGACAGCATATGATGGATGATGAAATATAGAAGACAGGAAACGTGGCATCGGGACTCTAAAACTTTGTCGTAGCATCTCTATGTAATACCCTTCTTCTAGAGTAGCCTTTAGCGGAGGCGGTTATTTTAAATATCATTTCTGTCACTTAGGCCTTATTAACCGACGGGCCTTATTACCCACGGGTACCTTATTTGAGAATAATTTATGCTTGATCCCGTTGATACATAATCGATCATAATAAATAAAATATAAGTAGTTATCAAACCAATAATATAAAAAAAACTTATTTCTTTTTTTATTACTGTAGATAACGACGATTGATGGTGTAACATTTACAAGTACACAATTTGTAAACGTTGTCAAACAAAAGACAATGAAAAAACGTCTTTGTTGCTTGGTGTCGGTGGTTTGGAGTCCAGAAATAATAAAAAAAAAATATCTGGATCCGCCTAAGAATATGGACAATCATCTTCTCATAAATGATCGGGACAAACTTAAATTTGAACGTAAGTATTCTTTGGAATTTACGTCTTTACGATAATCACCACCTTCAAGTAATGTTACTTAAAAAACTGAAAGAATTTATTCTGACCCGTATCTCTTCCAAAGTAATTTTTAATTACCTTTTGAAACACTTAAAAATATTCAGAAATAAAGGGAGTTATTGTTTTCATCAGATCTCGATTTTTCAAGAGCCCAAAATATCTTTATTGTTTTTTACGATTAAGGCCGCGGCTCTATGTGAGAGTATTTCCGCTCGCGTATGTACCCGAGTCAAAAAACAAATGCGGATTTAAGTTTCAAAGTCCTCAATGAGGTTTTTGGGGAACAATTTAGACTTTGAAGATTGACAAACAGTATAGAAAGTTATTCTAGTTTAGTCCTCAAAGTAGTAGTTACGACCTATTTTACCACTTTGAGAACTAAACTAGAATAACATCTGGATTAGAGCCTCAAAATACTCAAAACATAGAGGAATAATTTTATCCGCACTTGAACTTCAAAAGTTTTATTCGACGTATTCTCTCCCCATTATTTTTTTATCTACAATTTTTCAACATCCGAAGCATAACTTGTCATTCGTTGAGGATTTTGAGGCCTTAGTTATAATTTAAAATCGATAAATTATTTGCATTTAGACCTTATAGTTGTCATCGAGGATTTTGAGCACTACAATAGAGTAACTTCCTGGGTGGCAAATGAAACATCAAAGGAGTTGAAGCTTTAGAGGACTAAACTAGAATTTGTTTTTTGACTTGGGTATGCGCTTGTTAATTTTGAAAAATTTTTGAACGGCTCAACTGTTAAAAATGCGTTATAAACTTCTGAACGTAGTCCTATATCTTTGATTTTCATGTGAAAATGAATTCATTGAATTTTGTCTACTTTGAAAATTCTGAAATTTTTAAAAAATTGTATTTGAAAAATAATATAAAGACTTTCGTACCGATTAATTTCAAAAATTACTTAGTTATTCTACTCAATCAACAAAGTCGACGACCGCTGAAGAAATCAAAATTAGTTGATGTAGAAATATCGTAAACAAAAAATGTTGGAACTTCCCGCTAAGAAAATTGAAAATTATCAAAAAAAGGGAAGTTATTGATTACGGTCCGATTTTCTGAATTCGAATTACTAACAGATCTTGACATTTGTATGTATTAGGGTGATTCGTTTTGAACGACTATTTTTTTTTTTACTCCCACTTGAAAATATTGTTATATACATTGAGAAAAAAATTCCCTGCAAGTTTCAGCCCTCAATTTTAAATTTAAGTACTTTATATTTGATTTTGAAGTTTTCCCATTTAAAATACATAGGAAAGTTGGGATTTTTATTTTAATTCTCTATAACTCAGCCGCATTTCAAGTTTTCGAATCGCCGTTTGCGGCATTTTGTAGGTAATTTAATTCTTTTTAAAAGCCTCCTCAATAATTTTACTCAGACTCTGATTGTTTTTTCTGTATTGGTTCTGAAAATCAATTTTTTTAATAATAATTAGGGTTTTAAGTTGACATTAACTAAATAACGAAATTCACAGGAAAGTGCAGATAACGATTTTTAAGGAAATTTTATTCGCTACAAAAACGGTCCTTTTCGTTAAGTGGCTCAAGTTCTTCGTTCACGTAATATAGAGATTTTAGCAATTTTGTAAATAAAATATTTGTCAAAAAATTCCAACAAATGCTGTTTAATTTCAATTTTAAATCAGTAAATAATTTTCCTTTCATTAATTTAATCCACTTATTAAAATCAGACGGGGTCAAATTGATGAACTTTGGAAAAAGTTTTGACAAATATTTTACTTACAGAATTGCTAAAATCCCTATATTACGTGAACGAAGAACTTGAGCCACTTAACTAAGAGGAACTTTTTTGTAGCGAATAAAATTTCCTGAAAAACGGTTATCTGCACTTTTCTGTAAATTTTGTTATTTAGTTAATATCAACTTAAAACCCAAATTATTATTAAAAAATTTATTTTCAGAACCGATACAGAAAAAACAATCAGAGTCCGAGTAAAATTATTGAGGAGACTTTTAAAGACAATTAAATTATCTACAAAATGCCGCAAACGGCGATCCGATAACTTGAAATGCGGCTGAGTTATAGAGAATTAAAATATAAATCCCAACTTTCCTATGTATTTTAAATGCGAAAACTTCAAAATCAAATATAAAGTACTTAAAATTAAAATTAAGGGCTGAAACTTGCAGGGAATTTTTTTTTCAATGTTTATAACAATATTTTTAAGTAGGAGTGAAAAAAAAAAATAGTCGTTCAAAACGAATCACCCTAGTATGTATGTGTGTACGTACGTACGTATGTATGTGAAAATTCGGCAACTTTTGAACGTCAAGGTGGCATTCGACGCGTCTTGTCAATATCTAAAAGCTGTTAAGAATTGAGCTTGATCGGTAGGGTGCGTTCGGAGATATTTTACATATAATTTTTTTTCAAAATTTTTTTTTCTGATAATTTCTTATGTGCTTGATGGATTGATTCCAAAATCTAATCAGCTCTAAAACTTTATAAGCCGTGTCAAATGCCACCCCAACCGTCGAAATCGGTTTATTCGTTCAAGAAAAATCGTTGAAGAAAAAAATGGTCAATAAGTTTTTTTCGGAAACAATGGCATACCAATGTATTTTCGAGCTTTTTGAGCTCGAAAATGTGATCACAGTGACGTTTTCGAGTTCAAGGAGCTTATAATATATTTAATTGATTGCATTTTTCATATAAATTTCAGGTATTTGTTTACATCTTCAAAAACGAAGAAAATTGAATTATAAGAAAGGAGGAGATGATGACTTGGAGCTCCATTCGAAGACTTGGTTGGGCCGCAGATGCACTGAGCTCAGGAACGGATGGAAAAAAAAAAATCAAGTGCATAAAGCACATGATGAAGATGAATAAATTTCGATCAATTTAATCTTAGAAATAAAAAAAATGTTAATATAAAATATTTAATATTTAAAAAAAAATTTTATAGAATCTTAATAACTTTAAATTATAATAAAGTAATTTATATTTCGTACTTGTTATTATAATAATAATAATAATAATAATAATAATAACAATAATAATAATAATAATAATAATAATAATAATAATAATAATAATAATAATAATAATAATAATAATAATAATAATAATAATAATAATAATAATAATAATAATAATAATAATAATAATAATAATAATAATAATAATAATAATAATAATAATAATAATAATAATAATAATAATAATAATAATAATAATAATAATAATAATAATAATAATAATAATAATAATAATAATAATAATAATAATAATAATAATAATAATAATAATAATAATAATAATAAGTAAAGAAAATACTAGAAAAAATTTTTTTTTTCTCTCAGTGTAAGTGACGTCACGTATTGAGTACGCGGAGAAAAATGCCGCTGAAAATGAAATAGTAATTACAACCATGACTAAAAATTTGCTATCTCAAATGAAAAATTACAATTCATAAAAAAAATTACGATGATATATAGAAAATTAATTTTTGATTTCAATTATTACTATTTAGATCGTAATTTTCATTTATCATAATAATTACAATCCTTTGTAAAGATAATCAGTTAAAAAATTGAAAAATCTCTCACGACTTTGATAATTTTTATTTTAAAACTGTAATTTTTACTTAATTTGAATCTAAAAATGATTTTGTCCCGCTAAATGAAAAGTATAATTATGTAAACAAAAATATAATTTTTAAATTTGTATTAATTATCATTAGATATTGAAAATTTTTATCTAAAATTAAAAATTATAATTATACATAAAAAATTACTATCAATTGTAGAAAATTCAAATTAATTAGAAAAATTACATTAAAGCTTTGTTAAATTTTCACTTGGAAAAAATCAATATTTACTTATTCGAATAAAAATATTTCAATCTTACAAGAAGTAGAAATGAGTATTAGATGTATTAAAGATTAATACATTAGTCAGAATTTTTGTCCCGTGGTTGATAAATATTAAAACATTGTATTGAAATTATTTTAAAGTTAAAATATTAAAATTTGCTACAGTAATACTGAATATTAAACTACACTTCATGAAAATTATTATCAAGCCCAAACAAATTTTTTTATTCATAATAAAATTTATCAGATACACTAAATATTTTAACTGACACGATAATAAATGTTAGTCTAATGCGTTTCACAATGAAAACTTAAAATCTTATAAAAATAGTTATCTCCAATGTAATTTTATGTAAGTAGTGTGCATTTTAGAATGTCGGTAAGACAAATTGCTTCTCTGGGAGATAAAATTACTATTTGAGATTGTAATTTTTAGTTCAGAGTATATAATGCCATTGATGTTGTATCCTACCCATATACTTGCTATAAACTCAGAATTTCTAATCGTCATTGTGGCTGAGCTGTCAACGTACTTGGTCAGGGTGTGAAGAAACAGTGAGAACCGGGTTCGATCCGAACATCAGGCAAATAATTTTATTTTCAAGCTTTCATTATAAAAAAAATTACTCCACGTTTGTGTATACGTATGTGTTTGAGTGTTGTGTGTTTGTGCGTCTTATAAAAGTGAATCCCCATGCAACCTATGTATGTGTGCGTGTGTGTGTCTTGTTCGTTAGTAGGTAGTAGTACCCGAATACGCGTCTCCCGACTAGTCCTTCGGCTGAAGAGGAGAGCCCGTATACATTTTGTTGGCACCGGGTACACTCAACGGTTTATTATGTATTTTGAGCCGAGGATTACGAAAATCGGGTCCGTTTTGTTCACAAGTGGTGCAAACAATTGTTAATAACAATTTAATTGTTTAAATCGGAATAACTCCCGAAAAGCTGGTTTGTTAGAACAGCGTAAAAGAAACAAAATGTTCAGAATTAAAAAATACACAAAAAGGTGTCAAAGTGTTTTTTCGTATCTCAGATATTTTGCGAGATATGACTAAAAAACGAGCGACGCGCTCGGACCTCTCACTCTCGCACAAGCGGCTGCCTATGCGCGAGCTCTCTCTCGCGCCAAATCGCGTCAGATGCTTGATAGGCCGAAATTTTTCAGTTTTTTACACTAAAAATGAGAGAAAAAATAAAAAAAATCAATAAAATGTCGATACCATTAATCGACTACATTTTTCCTGAAACGAATTTCTGTCGTATCGTCCGGGGACGTTTTTTTTTTTGTTAAAAAATGTTATAAACGAATGGATTTTTTCAAAGTTCAGATTGGATTCAAAAAATCGAAAAAATGGGAATACTATCAATCGAAATTTATTGTTTTTGAAACAAATTTTTATCGGATTGTCCAGAAACATGTTTTTTTTTTTTTTGTTAACAAATCTTGTAAACAAATGGATTTTTCCAAAGTCCAGATTGGATTCAAAAATTCGATAAAATGTCGATACCACCAATCGACTGCATTTTTCCTGAAACGAATAGCTATCTTATCGTCCGGAGACGTTTCTTTTTTTACTTAACAAATGTTATAAACGAATAGATTTTTTCAAAGTTCAGATTGGATTCAAAAAATCGAAAAAATGGGAATACTATCAATCGAAATTTATTGTTTTTGAAAAAAATAGCTATCTTATCGTCCGGAGACGTTTCTTTTTTTACTTAACAAATGTTATAAACGAATGGATTTTTTCAAAGTTCAGATTGGATTCAAAAAATCGAAAAAATGGGAATACTATCAATCGAAATTTATTGTTTTTGAAACAAATTTTTATCGGATTGTCCAGAGACATGTTTTTTTTTTTTTGTTTACAAATCTTATAAACAAATGGATTTTTCCAAAGTCCAGATTGGATTCAAAAAATCGATAAAATGTCGATACCACCAAACGACTGCATTTTTCTTGAAACGAATAGCTATCTTATCGTCCGGAGACGTTTCTTTTTTTACTTAACAAATGTTATAAACGAATGGATTTTTTCAAAGTTCAGATTGGATTCAAAAAATCGAAAAAATGGAAATACTATCAATCGAAATTTATTGTTTTTGAAACAAATTTTTATCGGATCGTCCAGAGACATGTTTTTTTTTTTTGTTAACAAATCTTATAAACAAATGGATTTTTCCAAAGTCCAGATTGAATTCAAAAAATCAATAAAATGTCGATACCACCAATCGACTGCATTTTTCCTGAAACGAATAGCTATCTTATCGTCCGGAGACGTTTCTTTTTTTACTTAACAAATGTTATAAACGAATGGATTTTTTCAAAGTTCAGATTGGATTCAAAAAATCGAAAAAATGGAAATACTATCAATCGAAATTTATTGTTTTTGAAACAAATTTTTATCGGATCGTCCAGAGACATGTTTTTTTTTTTTTGTTAACAAATCTTATAAACAAATGGATTTTTCCAAAGTCCAGATTGAATTCAAAAAATCAATAAAATGTCGATACCACCAATCGACTGAATTTTTCCTGAAATGAAATTCGTTAACAAAAAAAAAAAAAACGTCCCCGGACGATACGACAGAAATTCGTTTCAGGAAAAATGTAGTCGATTAATGGTATCGACATTTTATTGATTTTTTTTATTTTTTCTCTCATTTTTAGTGTAAAAAACTGAAAAATTTCGGCCTATCAAGCATCTGACGCGATTTGGCGCGAGAGAGAGCTCGCGCATAGGCAGCCGCTTGTGCGAGAGTGAGAGGTCCGAGCGCGTCGCTCGTTTTTTAGTCATATCTCGCAAAATATCTGAGATACGAAAAAACACTTTGACACCTTTTTGTGTATTTTTTAATTCTGAACATTTTGTTTCTTTTACGCTGTTCTAACAAACCAGCTGTTCGGGAGTTATTCCGATTTAAACAATTAAATTGTTATTAACAATTGTTTGCACCACTTGTGAACAAAACGGACCGGATTTTCGTAATCCTCGGCTCAAAATACATAATAAACCGTTGAGTGTACCCGGTGCCAACAAAATGTATACGGGCTCTCCTCTTCAGCCGAAGGACTATTAATAGTTATCAATAAAATGCAACGATTTATTGTTGCACTTGTAGACTATTATGGATTTTCATCTCATTCAGTATTTTCTTCGTGATGAATTTTCCCTCATAACGTAATTGGCCTCCCATTCTTAGTTTTTTTATTTAAATAACCACCAAAATAATTTTACCGAATGTTTACGTTCAGATAATGTGTATAAACTATAAGTGAGTCTCGGCTGTACAAGTCGAGTAAGAGAAAAAATATGTGATGTTGCCAGATTCTCAAACAGACTAATTTATTATAGTGTAAGCGTATTTGTGTAGGGAATACAGTAGTATTAGGAATACAGTCCAGTAGAAAAAATAAGGACTATACGGTAAGTTCCGCAGGTACGCGATACATTGGTGGTGATCCAAAACTTTTTGACTCCATTGTAGGGAAAGAACTACCTTAAAGAGGTTCGATCGAAATAAGTGAGTCAAAGTAGTGTTTGAATCTTTTTGTTCTCGAAATTCTCCTCATATCCGGCTAGAAATTTTTAGTTGTGATCTATTGGACCTTCATTAGGATGCCCTATTGGAACCCTACATAGGAATGTTACGCAAAGACCTATTGGGCCCTTATTGGGCAGTCCCAGCTGGGCCCCAAGAGGCAAATCCTCAAGTGATCCCACTACACAGGAAAAAATATATCTTGGCGCAAGAAATTTTTTCTTGCCGCAAGAATATTCTTTGCAATTTTGAATGAAAACGAAAATTTTCTATCAAGAACAAAATTTTCTTAAATTTAGTCATCTTTTTTTTTATTCAACCAATAAAATATATGTTTCTTGAAGTAAGAAATATTTTCTTAAAGTGAGAAAATTAAAGATTTTGCACCGATATATAATCAATTGTCCGATAAGTAAAATATTGTTTCTTGAAGAATAATTTATTTTGAATCGTGATGATTTGTGATTCGAGTCAAGAATGAAAAGTACTCGACTCAATGGTAAGAAATATCTTGGCTTAAGTATTTGTTGTGTTGCGGCAAGTCAGCGTAGACGTTTGAACCAACAGCAACTGCGCTCACGGCTCAACGCAAAAATTCTCTTGGGAACGCTAACTGTACTATACTAAAGTGGCGGTAGTGTAGACTCTACATTGTACAGTGCGCTTACTAGATATGGGTAAAGTGAACAAACATTCAAGAAATGGTCGAGTAGCATAACTGGTGAAGCTGCAGTTAAATTAAAGCTCGATTCCTACCAAGAGCAAACAATTTATTTTTCTCAATTTGCTCATAAGCCATTTAATCGCGAGAGTTTATTCCTTATCCCCTCTACTGCTGTATTGTGATGTTCTGAATATACGCATACACTTTTCTGCTTGACAACATTTAATATTTATATTAGGTTATAAATTCACTCAAAAATATAGGTCGATAATTTTTTTTAAGTAAAGTCATTTATTTTCTTGAATCGGGACTACGTTTTTTTTTAAGTCAAAAAAAAAAATCATCAATGGGAAAATTTTGTGTCTTCCGTTAAGTAAATATTTGCACGATTCAATAAAAGTTATTTTATTAAGTTAAGATTATAATTTATTTAAATCAAAAATAAAATGTTCTCATTCCAATAGACCGTTGTCTTGAGTCGATAATGTAGTTTTCTCAAACAGGGAGTAAATATTCTTCTTCCACGCAAAAAAAGTTCTTGGTTTGAGATGTTGATAAATATCGTGACAATTTACTATACTCACCAACCAAGACAGAAAAATATCTTGTTTTGATAGTTTTTTTTACTTAGTTAGAAACAAAATAGATTCACTCGAAAACGATATTATTAAACCAAGATTATTTAACTTGAATTAAAATTTGATTATTCTTGATACAATATTTTTATGACATTAGTCGAAGAAAATGTTCTCGGATTAAAAAAACCCAATTACTCAGACCAAAAATAAAAAAATGAGGGCAAAAATTATCTTGGGCCGAGTCAACCTTTTTCTCTGTGTAGGTTATCCATGTTAGAAAAAATATTAAAATGCGAAAAAAAAAAAAAATCGGTCTGTCAGTTGACCCTGCGGGCCAGCCTCAAAACTTCTCGCAGTTTTCAAGCTCCTTGAGCTCAAAGACATTGTCGATAATACATTTTCGAGATCTTCGAGCTCGAAAATACTTTTGAGTGCCTCTGTTTTTGAAAAATAACGGTTTCTACCATTGTTTCTCCAACGATATCTTTCGCTCGAACTCACCGATTGCAACGGTTGAGGTAGCAATCGACGCGTTCTATTGAGTTCTAGAGCTGATCAAACTTTAAAATTGATTTATAGAGTAGTTTTTGAGAAATTTCAAAAAAACTAAAAAAAAATTTTTTTTTCAATTCTTTCGTTCACGGTTTCTCTGGAACGAATCAACCGATTTTGATGGCTGAGGTGGCGTTCGACGCGGCTTATAAAGGATTAGAGCTGATTAGATTTTGGAATCAATCCATCGAGCGAATTAAAAGTTATTCAAAAAAAAAATTTTTGAAGAAATTTTATTTTTGGAATATCTTCGAACGTACCCCACTGATTAAGCTCTATTTTTCACAGCTTTTAGATATTAACAAGCCGCGTCGAATGACATCTTGGCAATCGAAATCGGTTAATCCGTTTAAAAGTTACAGAATATTTACATACATACATACATACACTTGGACATCATCTCAAATTTAGTCAAAATAGCTTCCTAGAACCTCAAAAAGTTGACATCTGTTGAAATTTCGGTTTTTGCAAATCGGAGAGAAAACAATAACTTCCCGAAATTTTTGAAAATCTTCGATTTTCTTAGCCGGAATTCAAAAAGTCAGTATATACAACTAAAAATACAGTATAATTTATGTCGTAATAAATGTTAAAAATCTGATAATCTTTATTTATCATCTAATAAATAAAAATTAATGTTGGGAGATTTGGGACAAGGATAAGAGTTAAGGTATATAAAACTTGAATTATTTTATACGTGTAAAAAATTTGGTAGCCCTGAAAAGGGCCGTTTTCAACTCAAAGTTCGTAAACTTAAGTATCTAATTATTTCAAGTCATCGCCTAAAAAAACAGTCAGCTCTAACTGTAAAATTAGAGTTCCGTCTACTAGTAGACCACAAAAATCGTTGAAATCATGTCGTTTGAAGAAATCCCCTAAGTATAGGAGATTGTCATAATCATGGAAAGGTTTGGTCTCTCCAGTCAGTCGCAGTAAGTTCCCATTACAATCGACCGCGCAGACTTCGACCTCGAAGGTGATCTCGGAATGCTCAGATTTCACTGGAAGGATCCCTAAAGAGATCCAGTGTTCGTCTTCCTTATCGTGGCTGACCTCCACTTTGAATCTCCAGATGTCGTCAACGTGGACACCTGAAGAAAACTCCGTAAATAACGGAGTAATTGTCCCATCCTCGTTGGTGTAGAGTAGTTCGCTTAAGTTTTCCAATACGAAGGTGCGTACCGTCGTGTAAGTTGAATTTCTAAAATCAAAGTCCATGATGCTGAAGAGAATCGTTAGTTACTACGTCAGGAATTGAAATTGCGAGGCGTACAGCAAAACGTTTCGAGCGTAATTACGTCTACTGACTGTGTGACCGATGGATTCTGACCATCCCCTCTACTAAATTATAAGTCATTTTTGACTAGGTAAATTGTACCCCCACCCCTGAAAAAGGACCAATCATGACGGTAATAATTTTCTCCCTCCATTCTTATAATTTTAACTAATTAAAATCGACATATTGCATGAGCATGAAATATTGTCAATGTGAGCGGACTTTTTCTAATAAATTAAATCTACACTGCCATAAAAATCTAACCAACAGGAAATTTAAATACATTTTAATATTAATATTCTTAGTAAAACTCAAATTCAGACGTTGGTTAATATAAAAATATGTGTACAAATTTGATATATTTCTAGACAAAATAATTCCAAGACTTTGGCATGAAAGATTTCAATTTATAATATATACATATAAAGGGAGATTTTCTTAAAGTAACATTGAAACCAAATTCAAAATTCGTGATGACAAACTTTTTTTTGTAACCCAGACTATTTTTCCCGCCACTCTACTACTTCCTCATTGGCTCGCAGATACTGACATCAATTCTGTTGTTATTATTTTACGTCGGTTCCTGCGATCCAATCGGTGCTCAGGAAATATTATCTTTGCGCTAAAAATTTTTTTATTGGCTCGCCGATACCTATGTTACTATTTTCGTTATCATTTTACGTTTAAAATAATTATTTGATAAATGTCAGATGTTTTTAATTTTCTGAGACAATGAAAAGTGGACATTGATTTTGGAAAATTATTGGAGCAAGGATTCAAGTCATGGGAAATAAAACTTAAATTGTTTTTTGCGGATGAAAAATTCGGTAGCTATGAAAGGGCCATTTGCAACTCAAAGCTCGGAAACTTGAATATCTAATTATGATGAATCGTGAGCGAAAAAAAAAAGTCAGTATTTTCTCAAGATACTGACAGCAAAAATTAGTATATAATACTTAAAATACAGTATAATTTATCTATAAAAATCTGATAATCTTCATTAAGCATTTAATACATGAAAATTAATTTCGGTAGAGTTTTGGGCTAAGGATATGAGTTTATACGATACTGTCAAAAAAAATCAATATGTATAAATATATATACTTGCAAACATAAATACATTACAAGATATGTCTTACTAAATGTTACAAATTTGATAGCTCGTATTAAGCATTTAATAAATAAATATTGACTTTAAAGAGTTCCGGGGAAAAAATTCAAGTTAAGAGATATAGAACTTGATTTAATTTTTACGAAAGAACAATTTGGTAGCTCTGAAAAGGACGTTTTCAACCCAAAGTTCTAACACTTGAGTATCTAATTATTAAGAATCTTGAGCTAGAACAAAAAATCGGTCTGTCAGTTGACCCTGCGGGCCAGCCTCAAAACTTCCCGCAGTTTTCAAGCTCCTTGAGCTCGAAAACATTGTCGAGAATACATTTTTGAGCTCTTCGAGCTCGAACATACTTTTGAGTGCCTCTGTTTTTGAAAAATAACGGTTTCTACCATTGTTTCTTCAACGATATCTTTCGCTCGAACTCACCGATTGCAACGGTTGAGGTGGAAATCGACGCGTTTTATTGAGTTCTGGAGCTGATCAAACTTTAAAATTGATTTATAGAGTAGTTTTTGAGAAATTTCAAAAAAACTAAAAAAAAATTTTTTTTTCAATTCTTTCATTCACGGTTTCTCTTAAAAGAATCAACCGATTTTGATGGTTGAGTTGGCATTCGACGCGGCTTATAAAGCTTCAGAGCCCAGTTGATTTCGAAATCGATCCATCAAGAACATAAAAAGTTATCTGAAAAAAACATTTTTAAAAAAAGTTTATTTTTGGAATATCTCTGAACGAACTCTACCGATCAAGCTCAATTTTTTCTCAGCTTCAAGATATTCTCAAGCCGCGTCGAATGACACCTTGATGATCAAAATCGGTTTATCCGTTTAAAAGTTATAGATATTTACATACGTACGTACGTACATACATACATACATACACTCGGACATCATCGTGAAATTAGTCAGAATAGCTTCCTAGAACCTTAAAACGTCAATATCTCTTAGAAATTCGATTTTTGAAAATCGGACTGAAACCAATAACTTCCCGAATTTTTGAAAATTTGCAATTTTCTTAGCGGGAAGTTAAAAAATAATTGTAAATAAATCGGAATTGTGATCTACTGTACTACGAGCATTATATAGAAGAAGTTTAAATAGTATATTTACTATGAGACCAAAGAATAACAGATGAAGAAACAAAAACTGATGTTCGGAGTGAATAGAAAAAATTTTCAGCTGCCGTTAAAAAAAAATATTTTCATTTTTTGCGGCCTAAATCGAGTACCACCTAAAAAAGGTTAAAAATTTTTTTTATTTTAACGTCGGGTTCTCCCACTTAGGTCCTACACAGAACCCAATTGGGTCGAATTACAATTATTTTTTAAGTGAAACTTCTTTATGGAGGCTAAAATTCAACGATTTGAGGCGGAAAAGGGGAGGTAGTGCCAGAGAAGAAACATTGAGTAAAAGTTTAGAATAGGTGAAAAGGGGAATTGCTTGCATAGCAAGCCTTCTATATTTTAAAGAGTGGGAGGACTTGAGATCAGTCGAGTAGAATGGATGAGTGTAGTGCGCATGCGTCGTAATTTAACCATGTTATTCATATATAAATTGTAATATATAAATAAATATATATATTAGGGTGGCACGAAAAACCCGACTGTTTCTTTTTTTTTTCGATCTGACATGAAAATTTGTTGATTTACGATGTTTTAAGAAGCCTCTCCAAAAATCAGCTCGATAAAAAATTTTCAAGAGGTCGCTCACGAATTTTGAAAATATAAAAAATGATCGAAATTCGACTTTTTTATTCCAAATTTTTTTCTTTCTCGTGGAAGTAATAGTTTATATTTGTGAAATCATGACTACGCTGAAAATTTAAGCCTAGACATGATTTTACAAATATTAACTATTGCTGCCATGAGAAAGAAAAAAATTTGAAATAAAAAAGTCGAATTTCGATCATTTTTAATATTTTCAAAATTCGTGAGCGACCTCTTGAAAATTTTTTATCGAGCTGATTTTTGGAGAGACTTCTCAAAACATTGTAAGCCAATAAATTTTCATGCGAGATCGAAAAAAAAAAAATAGTCGGTTTTTTTGCGCCACCCTAATTTATGTATATATATATATATATATATACAATATCGGCCATTAGATCTTGTCGGGTAATATAGCTTCGGGGAAAAAAAAATCTCTGAAAATCAAAATATGTATAACTAGTTTTCTACAAAATGTAAAAATATATGTATACTAATTGAATGTAAAATTATAAATATGTATTGTAAATTAAGTCACTAAAAAAAATATGGTCAGTATTTAAAAATTTATAAAGAATTTTTGTGTGTACTTGAAAATATCTATAATTAAAAAGAACTAAATTAAAAAGTTAACAAAAAGTAATTTCTATAAATAAAGATACACCTCCATATAAATTACTGTATAAAATTTAATTTCTATAAATAAAGGTATACCTACATATAAATTACCGTATAAAATTTAATTGCAATAAATAAAAACATGAAAAATTAATAATAACGGTAATTATAAAGGTATAAAATCATTTAGATATATTTAAAATATTTTCTTTAATTGAATGAATGAATGAACGAAAGTATGTTATTTTCCCGTTGGGATTTCCCACTTAGGTCCCACACAGAACCCAATTGGGAAAAATGACAATAATTTTTTTATTTTCACGTTGGGTTGTCCCACTGAGGCCCCACATAGAATCCAATGGGGAGAAACGACAAAAATTTTTTTATTTTCACGTTTGATTTTCTACTTAGGCCCCAGTTGGGAAATACTGACTATAAATTATTTTATTTTTGTTCGGGATTTACCAATTGGGTTCTGAACGGGATTTCCCTATTGGGAATGCCTCATTGAGACCCAATAAAGTCCAGATATATACAGTGAGCGATCTCACAGTAACTTCTAGTCGGGTAGTTATAAAAATTCATTATCAAGAGACGCTGTCGAGTCTCACGCCGAGTATGCGTCGAACAATGTGAAAGCGCGAGAGTTTTGACTGTGTATCTATATCCGAACTAACTAGCAATTTGTTGACACATAAATTTATTTATCAAATTGAAAAAAAATCTGTTTAATTTCGATCTGAAATGACCTTAGATACATCATATAAATAAATAAATTATTGATTAGATATGGTTATTTTAATGAATATATTTATAAACGTTAATCAATTTTGAACGAGTAATTTTCTCAAAATATCAATCCAGCTTCTCAATAAAAATTTTACGATATGCTACATTTCTTTGCTGCCAAGTTAACTTAATTTAATTTTCTCATGAGGGATAATAAAAAAAAAATACACAAATCTATTTTTTTCTACTTCTTAAATTTACGTAGATCTTAACCATTTTTTTTCACTGGCTACATCATTACAGAATATATTATACAATAAGCGGCAAAATTTTATATAATTGCCCATATTTAATTTTATCTCTTTATAAGTACAATACATAATTATCAGTAAAAACTCAGACCGAGCGGTTGTAAAACTTGATGTCTACCCCAAAGCTTAAGTGTGAATTCACAGCAGGGTGCAACATTAGGATCAGTATAACTAATTACCCGCATTGACCATTGAATGATTCTTGTCTATTTATCTTTGAAGCGCCACAATATTTTGTCAAAGTTTCAATACGTCATCGTCTTAGAACGGTAATCATATCTCTCAAATGAATCATAAATATTATTTTATGAGTATGAAATACTTCCATACTAATTGCTTTCTGTAATCTCTTATTTGTTGTAATTATCAGGGGTAAGAATACATTTACGTACTTTTGTTTTTATAGTGAATTTTTTTAAACAATGAAATTTTATGGTATCCCTATATTTAAGGAAATGCGGGTAGGATTTTACGGGATTATTTTTGAAAAATAAAGTAGGTAATGACTTTGAACACCGGAGAAGCATTCGACGAGCCAGTATGACATCAATATCTAATGATTTTACTCCCTCCAGAAATGTTGTTTAAATGAATTTTCTTAACACCATATGTTAGATGACTTCGTAGTAAATAAATATAAATAAATATTTATTTTCTGTTGGACTTAAATTTGTTGAATAAACGATAAATTATTTAATTACTATAATGACGTAATACTTTGCACAAGAAGCTATTGGATTAAAACTGCTTCATAAATACATACAGAGAGATAGTGATAATTAAAAAAAAAATGAAATATCTTATTAAGATTATATTTTTAAATATTTTAATCCTAAAGATTAAAATAGCAATGAACCTTAGTTTTTAATTTCAATTACAATTGAGTTTTGTAAAAATAAAAAGAAATCAAAAAAATTTTTTCTCATTAATTCAACTTATGAGCTTTATTACTTTTGTTCTATGAGCTCTATAATATCGATTTTAGGGAAAATTTGAATTGATAATTGAATTCTCTATAAAAACTAAAATTGCAAAATAATAAAAATAAAAATCGGTCTATCAGTTGACTCTGCGGGCCAGCCCCAAAACTTCCCACTGTTTTTTAGCTCGATGAGCTCAAAAAAATTGTTGTAAATACATTTTTCATCATTTCATACCATTTTTTCTCCAATGATAACTCTCACACGAATTGACCAATTGAGACGGTTGAGGTGGCAATAGACAAGTTTTAATGAGTTCTAGAGCTGATCAGATTTTGAAATCGATTTAAATATTCGTTTTTGAAAAATTTCAAAAAAACCAAAAAAAAAAAACAATTTTTTTTTTAATCTTTTGACACCGGTTTCTCTTAAACGAATGAACCGATTTTGATAGTTGAGATGGCATTCGACGTAGCTTATAAAGTATTAAAGCTAATTAAATTTTGGAATCGATCCATCAAGTAGATTAAAAGTTATCTGAAAAGAACATTTTTGAAAAAATTTTATTTTTTGAATACCTTCGAACGTACACGAGCGATCAAGCTCAATTTTCCGCAGCTTTTAGATATTAACAAGCCGTGTCGAACAACACCTTAACGACCGAAATCGGTTCATCCGTTTAAGAGTTATAGATATTTACAAACATACGTACGTACCTATACACATACATACACTTGGACATCATCATGAAATTAGTCAGGATAGCTTCCTAGAACCTCAAAAAGTCAAAATCTGATAGAAATTCGGTTTTCGAAAATCGGACTGAAACCCATAACTTTCCAAATTTTTGAAAATTTTCAATTTCCTTAGCGAAAGGTTTAAAAGAAAACCTGCCAGTTAACGAATAAAAAAAAAAAACTTTTTTGCATACTGAAAATTCGATATTTTCCGAGTATGTTTCAACCTCTATAATTTTTTTTATATCAATTTTATAAGTATGACACTAAGACCTTTTTTTGTGTAGAATTCAATTTTCTATAAGACCTCCGAATTTAAAAATCGGAAAAGAAAGTTTTTGACATAGTTATTAACAAAATAGAAAAATTAATTCTTCTTTTATGTATTTTTAATGGGAAAGGAGACGCTCCAATAAGCCAGCTCAATTTTTGAAATAATTCAGAGCGAAAGTTTTAGGTTCTTTTTTTTCATCAAAGTTAGTTTTGAGATATTTCAAATAAAAAAAAAATAAATAAAATTTTTTCTGTCAGTCTAATATATGTGTTCGTATACTGCTGCATAATTAGTAATACAACGAAATAGGAATGTCCAATATTTAGGCATCGTTCTGAAGAATAAAAATTGAATTTTCATAAAAATCATTTTTTTGAAAAATACTATGGGTTGAATAAACCAATCACTCTAAAACCCAAATTGTCGATTGCATCATAGCAGTTTAAGAGCTTCGGTGTATCATTTTAATTTCGTACTACTTGAAGAGAAAGTGATGAAGATAGTGTGATCCCATACAGGTTTTTTACAGAGTATATAGATATATTAGACCGATTCAAAAAAATCAACTATTTTTTTTTTTCAGTGACATACACTCAAAAGTTTCAGTAGAATGAAAGAAGACGTCAGGTAAAATTTAAGCCTTTAATATTAGCATGAAGTACTCCCTTATTGCAATTTTTTATTTTCTACTTAAATAACATGGGAGAGGAAAAATTTTAAGTTTGGAGTTTTATATCTCCATAATGACGTATTGTACAAACAAGCCCAGAATACATTTTTATAGGAAATTTTACGCTTTACAAAAATGTCTCTTATGATGTCTTGATAAATCCATCTGTTATTTAAGCTTGATGTCAAATTTATAGTAAATTACAAGATGTTTTTACTTTTCCGGTGAAATTATCAGACCTATCACAAAATGCCAGAGGAACTATTTTTGTAGACATTTCATTTCCTACAAATTATCACTGATAGTTTTTACAAATTCTGCATTGTTTTCAAGTTATTTTCATTTTAATGAAAATTTGATCGAAAAAAATTTTCTTTTGTCTAATTACTGGAAATCCGATATATTTGTGCATTTTTAGCTCTACAAATGCTACTTGGTGCAAAATGGGCAAGCCAAAAAATATGAAAAAATTATTTTTTCATATTTCTAATGTCAAATTATAAAAAATTGAATATAGTTAATCATTTTTCGCCTGATTCTCTATGCCCGGGGACAATTTGGCTACTAAGAATATTCGAAAATAATGAGATTTTTAATTGATAAATATTTCAAATGAAGAAAAATTATCTATAATCTATTCTGCTCAAAAATTGAAAAACACATTTTTTGAGTTGAAAATAATGACAAATAAGAAATATGGAATTTTTTTTCATTAAATATCAATAAGTAATTAATCTCATCGTGAAGAAACGATTTATTAAATTCTGAAAAAATTTTTTTCAGTGATATAGAAGTAAAAATAATTGTCAAGAGAAAGAAATACATTATTAAAGACGAAAACATTTTAACAAAAACAAAAAAACAAAAATTCATTATTTTTTGGAGTGGAGCCTTCTTGCCCCAGAAATTTTTGTTTTTTAGAGTTTCAGAAAAATGTCCAGGAAAATTTATTCGAAATAGGACAAAAGTAGAGTAATTTAATGGTTAATAGCCATAAAAAGAAATAACTGGCTTAGGGGGGCCTTCTTGCCCCACCCTCCTCTACATTTATTTTAAAAAAACTTTCCGATAGCCGTATATATAGTTATCAATAAGCTGAAAAGTATTAATCATATGCCAAATTTGATAGCCTTCTACTTTTTCTCTAATCTCACTATACCCTACCAAGTTTAGAAACGACATGAAATAACATATTTCCATTCTTGCACTAACAACTTAAGTCATTAGTATGCATTTAACTCTTGGGTCATAAATTATCTCATATAACAACAGTGTAATATTTTGAACTTAAACTCCTTTTACAAAGACGATTTACTGAGATGTACGATTTAAAAGTGTAAAGTCTTTATACATATCTATTGAACTTATTTTCTGGCCATTGGCGCCAGCTTTAATATCCCAGGACCCTTAGAATCCAGGTATAGACGTACATACTGTATGTACATTACTTGTTTTGAATATGCGTATATAGTCTTTATATTTGTACTAGACCCATCGTCTGGCTATTGACGTCAGGTTTTAGATCTTTAGATATATATGTGTGTACTGTATGTACATTACTGTAAGTGTGAAAATTTCACTTTTCGTAAAATAATCTTTTATAAAAATTCAAAAAAATTTATGAAATTTTGGACAATTTCATAAGCCTGTACAGTCAGTTACTATTAAAAAAAAGACTCTGAAATTAGCCGAAACTCGGCATTTTAAAAATAAAAAATCTTACAACTAGAAAAAAAAAATTTTTCGAATTTAAAAAAAATGCTCGTGTAGATTTTTCAATTTTCTAGGCGAGTATTTTTTCAAAAAGATTAAAAAATAAAAACTCGAGGCATAATTTGAAATTAAATTTTAAGATTACTTATTTTTTATTTAAAAATTTTTACGATCCTTATTACTTTTTGATTTTTGTATACAATTTTTCGAAATCTAGACGAGTAATTTTTTTATTTTTCACTGTTCCTATTTTTAAACCAAAAATTAACCGTTACTCGCTATTTTAAGAAAAATGTCTTGTAATTCGAAAAAAAACAACAAGAATATTTGAATTTCGAAACAAATACTCGTGTAGATTTTTAAATTTTCTAAACTTGTATTTTTTTTGAAAGATCAAAAATATTCAAGGTGGTATTTTAAATGAATATTCATTAATTTATAATTAATTAAAAGCTGATTCGTTTTCAAAATTTATAGTCAGAGGCTCCCGTATTTGAGTGGGGGCCAGAGTCCATAGTGTGATAAGTCTGACATAGTTTTGCTAAAAAAGTAAAAAGATCTCGAAATTTACTATAAATTTTTTAGCTTCAGCTCCAATAACTTTTCAACGGATGAACATCAAAAAATTATGAGAGACTTTTTTTGTAGATCGTTTAATTCCTTACAAAAATATATCTTGATCTTATCTGTTCAATGAGCCATTGCCGAGGTATAAAATTCAAAACAAAAAATTTTTTTCCCATGTTATTTGAATGGGAAATCAAAAATCACGAACTAGCACTTCCTAATATTAATATTAAGAGTCCAAATTTTACCAGAATGTTTCTTTCATCATCTTGATCGATATTTTTTAGGTAACTGAAGAAAATAAAATCAGTTTTCTTTTTTTCTTACTATGTATAGAACTACTATATCTTTCGATGACAATCATGCTTTTTGTTTATTTCAGTTCATGTATTTTACTTTTCTGTAACTAATTATCTTTTATAAATGGTACTTCGATGTGTTTGACAATTTAGAATTTTTTTCAATAATATTTTGTTTCGTAAATTTTTTCTGTTACAAACTTGAAGTTTTATACTTTTACTTTAGTTATGGATATTTTTTTTTCGATAAGATTGTCTACTCGACAACTTATCGCCTATCAAATATTTTGCATCGAACAAATGTCTTTTGGACAATGGCTCTGTTCCTTACTCGTATAGTCATAAATACGGGAGCCTCCGACTATAAATTTAAAAAATGAAGCAACTTCGAATCAATTATAAATTTATGAATTTTTATTTACAATCACAATTCGAGTATTTCTGATCTTTCAAAAAAAATACGCGTTCAGAAAAAATCAAAAAGTAATGAGAATTATAAAAATTTTTAAATAAAAAATGAGTAATCTTAAACTTTTATTTCAAATTATATCGAGTTTATTATTTTTTAATCTTTTCAAAAAAATACTCGCCTAGAAAATTGAAAAATCTACACAACCATTTTATTAAAATTTGAAAACTTTTTTTTTATTGAGATCTAAAGCTGATTAGATAATCAGCCGAAAAATGAATTCGCATATTAAATTTTTTTTTTAATTTAACGATAATAAATATATGGAAAAAAAAGAGTGAGCTTCACAAACATAAGGTCAAAATAGAAGTGAAACTTTTTTTAGTAATAAAGTCGGTCTAAATAAATAAACAAATTAATATAAATATAAATATATATATATATAATAATGGCCATTAGATCTTGTCGGATAGTATAGCATTGGGAAAACGAAATCTCTGAAAATAAAACTATGTATAATAGTCCTTCGGCTGAAGAGGAGAGCCCGAATACATCTTGTTGGCACCGGGTACACTCAACGGTTTCTTAAGTATTTTGAGCCGAGGATCACGAAAATCGGGTCCGTTTTGTTCAAAAGTGGTGCAAACAATTGTTAATAACAATTTAATTGTTTAAATCGGAATAACTCCCGAACAGCTGGTTTGTTAGGGCAGTGTAACAAAAACAAAATGTTCAGAATAAAAAAATAC
The DNA here is from genome assembly GCA_964016945.1 of Microplitis deprimator. Classification (NCBI taxonomy): domain Eukaryota; kingdom Metazoa; phylum Arthropoda; class Insecta; order Hymenoptera; family Braconidae; genus Microplitis; species Microplitis deprimator. The sequence goes on from OZ024714.1 coordinate 3,629,039, forward strand.
ACAAAAAAGGTATCAAAGTGTTTTTTCGTATCTCAGATATTTTGCGAGATATGACAAAAAACGAGCGACGCGCTCGGACCTTTCGCTCTCGCACAAGCGGCTGCCTATGCGCGAGCTCTCTCTAGCGCCAAATCGCGTCAGATGCTTGATAGGCCGAAATTTTTCAGTTTTTTACACTAAAAATGAGAAAAAAATTAAAAAAATCGATAAAATGTCGATACCACCAATCGACTGCATTTTTCCTGAAACAAATTTCTATCGTATCGTCCGGAGACGTTTTTTTTTTCTGACAAATGGATTTTTCCAAAGTCCAGATTGGAGAAAAACGTCTCCGGACGATACGATAGAAATTCGTTTCAGGAAAAATGTAGTCGATTGGTGGTATCGACATTTTATCGATTTAAAAAATTTTTTTTTTCTCATTTTTAGTGTTATAAAGGATTAGAGGTGATAAGATTTAGGAATCAATCCATCGAGCGAATTAAAAGTTATTCGAAAAAATTTTATTTTTGAAATATCTCCGATCGTACCCTACTGATTAAGCTCTAATTTTAAGTGCTAATAGTAATAAACAAGCCACGTCGAATGACATCTTGGCAATCGAAATCGGTTAATCCGTTTAAAAGTTACAGAATATTTACATACATACATACATACATACATACACTTGGACATCATCTCAAATTTAGTCAAAATAGCTTCCTAGAACCTCAAAAAGTTGACATCTGTTGAAATTTCGGTTTTTGCAAATCGGAGAGAAAACAATAACTTCCCGAAATTTTTGAAAATCTTCGATTTTCTTAGCCGGAATTCAAAAAGTATATACAACTAAAAATACAGTATAATTTATGTCGTAATAAATGTTAAAAATCTGATAATCTTTATTTATCATCTAATAAATAAAAATTAATGTTGGGAGATTTGGGACAAGGATAAGAGTTAAGGTATATAAAACTTGAATTATTTTATACGTGTAAAAAATTTGGTAGCCCTGAAAAGGGCCGTTTTCACCTCAAAGTTCGTAAACTTAAGTATCTAATTATTTCAAGTCATCGCCTAAAAAAACAGTCAGCTCTAACTGTAAAACTAGAGTTCCGTCTACTAGTAGACCACAAAAATCGTTGAAATCATGTCGTTTGAAGAAATCCCCTAAGTATAGGAGATTGTCATAATCATGGAAAGGTTTGGTCTCTCCAGTCAGTCGCAGTAAGTTCCCATTACAATCGACCGCGCAGACTTCGACCTCGAAGGTGATCTCGGAATGCTCAGATTTCACTGGAAGGATCCCTAAAGAGATCCAGTGTTCGTCTTCCTTATCGTGGCTGACCTCCACTTTGAATCTCCAGATGTCGTCAACGTGGACACCTGAAGAAAACTCCGTAAATAACGGAGTAATTGTCCCATCCTCGTTGGTGTAGAGTAGTTCGCTTAAGTTTTCCAATACGAAGGTGCGTACCGTCGTGTAAGTTGAATTTCTAAAATCAAAGTCCATGATGCTGAAGAGAATCGTTAGTTACTACGTCAGGAATTGAAATTGCGAGGCGTACAGCAAAACGTTTCGAGCGTAATTACGTCTACTGACTGTGTGACCGATGGATTCTGACCATCCCCTCTACTAAATTATAAGTCATTTTTGACTAGGTAAATTGTACCCCCACCCCTGAAAAAGGACCAATCATGACGGTAATAATTTTCTCCCTCCATTCTTATAATTTTAACTAATTAAAATCGACATATTGCATGAGCATGAAATATTGTCAATGTGAGCGGACTTTTTCTAATAAATTAAATCTACACTGCCATAAAAATCTAACCAACAGGGAATTTAAATACATTTTAATATTAAGGCCATTCTCCAAGGGTGCCCCCCACTTTTTGTAAAAAAAGCGGCGCCGCCTGGCGGCGAGCAGCCGAACTGAAAAAATTCCTAGCGCAAAAAAATTTCAAAATTAAATTAAAATTATTAAAAAAAATAAAACATATAAATTTATAATTTTTAAATAAATAAAAAAATACAGATTTTATTTTAAAATCATAATTTATGATAAAAATGTCCTGAAACGTGAAATTAAGAAATTAAATTTTTAGTGACCTTGAACTGTCAATCTCGTATTTATTTTACAAAGGATATAACAAATTAGTGAAAAAATTTATCAAAAAGATATGTAGAATATTTAAAAAATAACTCACAGTAATTATAAATTGTCTGCTAAGCGTAATATCTTGAATAAATTTCAGCATGAAATTCATCATCTAGTAATATTTTATTTTGACAGATGTAAACAACAGGTCTGTACTCTATTTAGGGCGCATGAAGGGCGCTTGAATATAGTCGCGGGAAAAATTAAATTTGAAACAATATATATTTTTTTCAGAAATAATATATAGAATAATGTATGCCTGCTTATGATATATATATATATATATATATATAATTTTGCATGATATTATTCATCATGTAAATATTAATTTGTATCATTTAATCATGTCTGGCTAGTACATTAGATCTGGAGCTATACATGAAGCTACGCATAAGTCTATACATGAGTACATGTGATCAGATCTGACTATGAACCAATGTGTAATTATATATAGGTATATTAGGGTGCTCCAAAAAAAATCGATATTTTTTTTTTTTTCGGCTGTTGTAAAAAAAGTTTCTATATATCAAAAAAAAATTCTGTCAAAAGAACGATTTTTTATTTCAATTTTAAAAGGTGGCGCTGGCTCTTCGAATTTTCCCATGCTAATAGCATGGAAATTTTACTTTTTTTATAAAAAATCTCATAACTTCATTTGAAGTTAAGGAAAAAATTTGAGTCATGGATATTTGAAAAAACTTTACAAATAATAATTTGTAGAGAATAAAATTGTCAACAAAAAATATCTTATAATATTTTGTGATAAGTCTGATAGTTTCGTCGGAAAAGTAAAAAAATCTCCAACTTTACTTAGAGCTCTAATAACTTTTTAACAGGTGGATTTATCAAAAAATGATAAGAGACCTTTTTTGTAGAACGTTCAATTTCCTACAAAAATATGTATCAGTCTATTTGATCTTCTGATTTTTTAAAGCGTTAAAAATACTCAGTTAAAAAAAAATTTTTTCCCGTGTTATTTAAATGGGAAAATCGAAATTTTCAATGAGCTAGGTCTGTAATCGACATAAAATTTTTTTTCTTGCGCAAAAATTTTTTTTTTGTGTTGAACTGATTTCTTCTACATGCACTTAAAAAAAAATGCTGCTCCGAAATGACCCACCCTAATATATATATATATATATATATATATATATATATATATATATATATATAATATATATATATACGAAGATTGTTATGAGTATATATAACCATTTATAAATCCATATATATATATATATATATTTCATAAGCAGACATACATTATTCTATATATTATTTCTGAAAAGAATAAATATTGCTTCAAATTTAATTTTTCCCGCGACTATATTCAAGCGCCTTTCATGCGCCCCAAATAGAGTACAGACCTGTTGTTTACATCTATCAAAATAAAATATTACTAGATGATGAATTTCATGCTGAAATTTATTCAAGATATTACGCTTAGCAGACAATTTTTGATTACTGTGAGTTATTTTTTAAATATTCTACATATCTTTAAAATTACGAGTACGTTGCCGTTTTTTTGATAGATTTTTTCCCTTATTTGTTATATCCTTTGTAAAATAAATACGAGATTGACACTTCAAGGTCACTAAAAATTTAATTTCTTAATTTCACGTTTCAGGACATTTTTATCATAAATTATGATTTTAAAAAAAAATCTGTATTTTTTTATTTATCTAAAGATTATAAATTTATATGTTTTATTTTTTTTAATAATTTTAATTTAATTTTGAAATTTTTTTTGCACTAGGAATTTTTTAGTTCGGCTGATCTCCGCCAGGCGGCGCCGCTTTTTTTACAAAAAGTGGGGGGCACCCTTGGAGAATGGCCTTAAGTATTGGTTTATTTTATTTTATTTTAGAAACTTTCACTAAAGGACACTTAAGTAATAAATGTAAGAGTATGATTTATGGTGCTTAAGGATTAAGATTTTAAAATTTGTGTTTATGAGTAAACCCTCAACATCTGTTGTTTTATTACGGTGCAAGAAAGAGCCAAGGGTCCCAAAGAAATAAAAGTGTGAGAAAAGCGAGTGCTGGGTCTTGGCTCTTGACGAAATATGAAATGTAGTTAGTCTGTAAGTTGTAGTCGACTCAGAAGGTCACATAAGTATTTTATGTATCTCATCTTCATGTCCATTTTAAATAAAATTAAGAATTAACAATATACACCCTCATAATTAATAAGACTACTATACCCTACAAACTTTGGGGGCTCAGCCGGGATATAGTGCGCCATTTAATTGTGATCCGTGTGTATTGAGTTGAAGTTGTGAACAATAAGTTGAAGTTCCAGTTGTGTCAGTGCTTGTGACCAGTGTACAGTATTAAGACCAGTTAAAGACATTTTGAGCAATTAACTTATAAGTTGTGTATTAAAGTTGCTAAGATAATTTGCTGCAAAATAGCTAAGTAGTAATACACCATGGCTGATCAAGTTGACATTAATGGCTGTAACGTTGAAGAATTACGAAGAAGATTAGGAGAGTTAGGTCTTCCTATAGTCGGCAACAAGCCGGTATTAAGAGAGCGGCTTCGTGCAGCGCTCAATCCACAGAATGGTAACAACGTTCGAGTGAATCTTGTAGGTGATGAACAACACCTTGGAGATAACGCTGAAAATCACGACGAAAATAACGATGACGATGAAGAAAGCGACAACAGTAACTCTGAAGACGGCGAAGACAGTGCAGAGGAAGCTCCTTGGCGACGCGGAAGAGCTATTGGTCGTTGAGATAATTATAGACACACTTCACATTCAAAGATGTTGAAGAGTCAATGGAGAAGTTTAGTGGTGATGACCATGTGAATGTTAAGATATGGTTAAATGATTTTGAAGAGATGGCAGAGACGTGTAAGTGGGTGGATATCCAGAAAGTAACATACGCTAAACGATTACTTCACGGCTCCGCAAAATTATTTGTTCGGTACGAAAAATATGCAAAGACATGGATAAAACTAAAGGAAGCATTAAAAGAAGAATTCGAAGAAACAGTTGATGGGTATCAAGTTCACCGAGAATTGGCACAAAGAAAAAAGAAGTATGACGAAACGTTTCAATCATACATTTATAAGATGTTGGATATTGCAAGTCAAGCAGATGTAGACACTCGTTCAGTAATCCAGTATATGATTGACGGGATTCCTGATGATTCGACTAATAAAGCAATACTGTATGGTGCGAAAAATATACGTCAGTTGAAAGAAAAAATGTTGCAGTATGAAGCCATGAAAAAAAGTGAGGTGAAAGGAAAATTTAATAATAACGGACACAAAAATGATAAAACGAAAAACATTACTGGAAAAGATGATAAAAAGAAAACAGTTGTAGACGGTTACAAAAAACAGAGACGTTGTTTTACTTGTGGTGCATCCGATCATCTGAACGATACGTGTCCAGTGAAAGACAAAGGAATGAAATGTTTTAAGTGCAATGAACACGGCCACATTGCTTCGAGCTGTCCAAAGGGATCAACAAGGGCTGATCAGAGTCAGGAGGCGAACGGCCTTTTCCAGTCAAGTAAGAAGAAGCATCTGAAGGAAGTCAGCATCGGTGATACTCAACTCACAGCGTTGATTGATACGGGCAGCGATCTAACACTAATGCGTGCAGATGAGTATATTAAAATAGGTTCACCTAAGTTAGTACGTAGTAACTTAAGATTTGATGGTATTGGGTCATCGGGTAATGAAACGATTGGCGAATTTGTAACTGATGTAATGATAGATGATGTCAACTTTAAAGTAAAGTTTCATGTTGTCTCAGGTACAATTTTAAAACATTCCGTTCTTATAGGCACCGATTTTTTGAACCAGGTAGAACTAAATATTAGTGCAGGTAAAATTAAGATCTCAATGATTTCGGAAGATAAAGATAGTTCTGTTGATTTACCGGATATTTTTCAAATTAACGCTATTGACGAGAACAATGTACTCAGTGTAGACTTATCGCACATAGAAAAAATTGATGATCGAAAAGAAGTTGAAAAAATCATAACGGAGTATAAGCCGGAAAAAACGCGAGAAGTAGGTGTAGAATTAAAAATAATTTTAAAAGATGATATACCGGTTTATTCGCGACCACGACGATTACCTCCGCATGAAAGAGAGGAAGTTGAAAAAATTGTAAAGGGTTGGATCGAAGAAGGGATAGCTCAACCGTCTGATTCAGAGTATGCTAGTCCCATAGTTTTAGTTAAAAAGAAAAGCGGTGAAATACGTGTTTGAGTAGATTACAGAGCGCTGAATAAGAAAGTCGTTCAAGATCGATTTCCGTTACCGTTAGTAGAGGATCAAATAGATTTACTCCAAGATTCTGAAGTGTATACCACATTAGATCTTAAAAATGGATTTTTACAAGTTCCTGTAGAAAAATCTAGCCGAAAATATACGTCATTCGTCACGCCTAATGGTCAGCATGAGTTTTTAAAAGCGCCATTTGGGTTTTGTAACTGTCCGGCAGTTTTTTCAAAATTTGTTTGTGCTATTTTCAGAGAACATGTAAGTAAGGGGTGGTTAGTAATTTATTTGGACGACTTAATTATTCTCGCAAAAAATTTAACAGAAGCAATAGATAGGCTAAAAGTAATTTCAAATCATGCTAGCCAGTACGGTTTAATAATAAACTGGGGAAAATGCCAGGTACTGAAGGATAGAATAGAATACTTAGGACACATTGTAGAGAAAGGGACGGTTAAGCCGTCCGATCATAAAACAAATGCAGTTGTAAACTTTCCAAAACCCAGTAATATAAAAGGTGTACAGAGTTTTTTGGGACTCACGGGGTATTTTAGAAAATTTATTCCGAGGTATTCTTTGATAGCTCGACCGTTAACAAATTTATTAAAGGCTAATGTCAAATTCGCGTTTGAGATTAATAAAGTAGAAGCATTTAATAAATTAAAATCCACGTTGGCCAGCGGTCCAGTTTTAAAGCTGTACCGTCTTAACGCTAAAACTGAGTTGCATACAGACGCCTCGAGATTCGGATATGGAGCTATTCTGATACAATTAGATATCGATGATAATAAATTTCACCCTGTATATTTTGCTAGCGGTAAGACAACTGTCGCCGAAGAAAAGTATACAAGTTATGAGCTCGAGGTGCTCGCTATTATAAAATTATTAAAGAAATTTAGAGTCTATTTACTTAGTATACCTTTTACCATAGTAACCGATTGCCAAGCGTTTCAAATGACAATGAATAAGAAAGATCTGTGTGTGCGTGTGGCTAGATGGGCTTTACTACTAGAAGAATTTCAGTATACAATTGTACACAGGCCAGGTAGACAAATGTCGCATGTAGACGCGTTAAGTAGAAACCCACTACCAAGTATTATGTTGTTGAATGAGTGTGACGAAACCATTTTAACTAAATTAAAGAGGGCACAAAATGAGGATGCATATTTAAAAGAATTATGTAAGTCACTGCATGATGACAAAACTAAAGGGTATGAAATGAAAAATAATTTGTTGTACAAGATTGTAAATGACGAATCTTTAGTTGTTGTACCCAAGCTAATGCAAACTCAGGTAATAAGACGCGCCGATGAACGTGGTCATTTCGGCATTATAAAAACCGAAGCGTTATTTAAGATTTTTATTTATTTATTTATTTACTTCTGGTATATATTCTATAGAGGAGCAAAAGCTCCTGTGCATAGAAACCAGGAAAAGAGTATAATACATTTGAAATTTGTACAAGATATTTTTAACAAGGTAGTGTACAAAGTATAAAGAAAGAATAGCTAATATTACTTATACAAAGTCATTACAATTAACAAACTTAATCACATTAGATTAAAATAGTTCTAATCCACCTCACAATATTCTTTCTCAACCTCTTATTATAATTAAGAGCTTTCAGATTATTGGGAAGTAAATTGAAATACTTTATTGCAGCGTAAAACGCATTCTTAGTACTCAATGTTTTTTTAATTTTTGGTAAAGTTAGCTGTCTTGATCGTGTATTTTTCATTCTGTCAGAGTACATCGTTTTACATTCCGAAAAATAGTAAGTTAAAGCTTGCACAACAAAAGACTGTCTAATTTTCAGTGGTACTAACATTTCATCAGCAATTTTCAATTTATTTAACAATTTGTTTTGAAGGTTGACTATAGGTTTTAAGGTGTTATCATAAGCACCTCCCCATGCAATAATTCCATAGTTTATAACACTTTCAAAAAGGCCATGGTATATGATTTTTAGTATAGCTGAGTGTATCCAATTACTTTATTTATAAAACAGAAAAGTAAAGTACTTAACTTTTTTTAATAACTCAGTTATATGATTGCTCCATTTCATATGACAATCAAAAACAACACCTAGATATTTACAGCTTTCAACTCTTTTCAACTCACTATCTTTAATATATAAATGAAAATTCTTTGGTACGCTATCAGTATAACAACCAAAAGTAATAAAAGTTGATTTATCAACATTTAGCGTTAGCTGATTAACTTTTAACCACATATCAAGCTTATTTAACCAGTCAGATAAACATTCGGACACCTCTTGCCAGTTACTACCACTACACAAAATCGCAGTATCATCAGCATATGAAACTAGAGCATTTTTAGGTACAACATTAAAGATATCATTTATATACATTATAAAGAGAAGAGGCCCTAAGATGGTTCTTTGGGGAACCCCAATTTTTACCATTCGATAATCACTAGCACAATTATTTATTCTAACACACTGCTCTCTGACTGATAGATAACTTATAATCAATTTATGAGGTAAACCTCGTATTCCCATGCGCCACAATTTATCTAGTAAAATATTATGCTTCACTGTATCAAAAGCTTTAGCAAGATCAAGGAAAACCAAGACAGTTGCCAAATTTTTGTCTAAATTATTGTATATAAATCTGGAGGTAAATGAGAGAGCATCATCAGTACCTCTGTTCTTCATAAAACCAAATTGTTTACAAGAAATCAAATTATTGCTGTTAGTGAAATCATACAATCTTACATAAATAATTTTTTCAAAAATTTTAGCTAAATAAGATATTAGGGAAATAGGCCTGTAATTTGTTGCCAAATGTTTATTACCAGATTTAAAAATTGGTATGATTTCAGCTTTTTTCAAAGCGTTTGGCCATATAGCTTTGCTAATACATGTGTTAAATATCAATTCTAAAGGCAAGCTTATATCTGTAGCTATACATTTAATTACTTTACTGTGAATATTATCAACTCCACCAGCTTTATCTTTCATTTCATTAATTAGTTTTTCAATTTCAGCCTTATTTGTTGGTGATAAAAAAATACTATTACAGTTATGCTCTACAGTACTTTCTACATTTAATTTCTCTTTATTACCCAGTTTGTTAGCTAGTTTATTGCCAACATTACTGAAAAATTCAACAAAATTGTCTGCAATAGCTTTTTTATCAGAAACAATCACATCATCATTATCGATTAAATAATCAATATCTTTAGTAACACAACCTTTACCTAACTTACAGTTAACATAATTCCATAATTTTTTGCTATTATTAGAAAAATTTCTTACTTTATTGGATTCAAAATTACTTTTAGCTAGTTTAATTGATTTATTAAGAATTTTGCAATAGTTAGTATACTGTTTTTTATGTTCCGCATTTTTCCTATCTAGATTCCAGATATAATATAAGTTTTCTTTAGTTTTACACGAGACCATGAGACCTTGAGTTATCCATTGACTGCGCGGTTTAGTTTTATTATTTTTTCTGGGCTTGAGCTTGGCATCACTTACTAGTGTTTTAATACTGTCAGTAAGTGCAACGAAAAAATTATCAGGGTCCTGTATTTCCAGCAAGAATGACCAATTAAAATTACTACTAAGGTTCCTAAGATGATTGTAATTAATTCCACCTATTTCATTATTACACTTAGTATCGTTTTTACCACTTGTATTATTTTTGTGAAAGTTAATACTTACAAAAATTGGGTAGTGATCAGTAAAAGTATTAGAGTACGTAAATGATTTGAGATTGCATAGGTTGGATTTGATGTAAAAATTATCAATACAGGTTCCACCAGAGTCATTTGGCCTGGTGATTCCACTGAAATACGGGAGGTATCCACAATCGAGAAAATTTGACAGAAAATCATTTGCTAAGTGATCCGTTGTGATCAAATTTATATTGAAGTCACCAACGATGGCATGATTTTTACCATGACTCTTTAATTTAATGTAATCATTTATAGCGTTAACAAAGTCTTCTTTATTCACATCATGACAGCGATACACACCGGATATTTTAAAAACTTTATTATTATTAAGTTTTATTTTGGTTGAGACAAGCTTAACATGCTCCAATTCCTCAATTATGGTACTGGATTGTAGTGTTTTTTTGACGTACATAACCACACCATCAGCTTTATTTCTATTACCATGATTATAAAAAGAATTGTATCCATCTAGGACAAAGAAAGTGAAACACGGCAGTTGCCAAGTCTCCGTGCATATAATAACATCAGGCTTGACGCTTAGGTTGTGTAAATATAACTCAAGATTTTCAAAGTTCGCATTCAAACCTCTGACGTTTAAATGTAAAAACAATAGGTCATCTTGACAGAGATAATCATTTAAGCTACTGAGATCATAGAAATTTTCTTCAATGTAGGCATCATTATCCTCCATTGATGTAATTATTGGTTAAGACTATTATATTTACTTTCTACTTTACCAATTGAATTAGGTAATGTAGGTTTAACAGGATAATCTATTTCATCGATAATCTTATTCAGTTTGTACTTGAGGTATTCACAGCACACCTCAATAGCACAGTGATCAGTAGCTCTATCTTTCTTAAATTTTTCATTGTAAAATACACAGTTAGAACACTTTTTAGTTTGACTAGTACACATTTTTGTAGTATGATTACCCGCACAGATTAAACAGATATCCTCATTATTACAAGTCTTATGCTTGTGATTGGCTCTTCCACATTTATAGCACAAGTTCAGGTTAAATAAATCATAGATTTTACAGCACTGATGTCCAATGTAAAGTCTAAAGCCATTATTTCTAAGATGCAGATATGACTCGGTTGTTAGTTCAAGAATTAATGTACGATAATCCGCACGACTTTTATAATCAGCACAAACATTAAACGCACCGTCTATTTCAAGAAAGTTTCGATGGTAAATATCATCACACAATTCTTCCTTAGTCATGTCAGTATCAACATTGATAACCTTAATTTTCGGAAGCTTTAGATGCTCCAATTCAACACTAAAATCATTTCCAAGTTTATCACTTAACACAGACCTGGCTCTAGTCACGTCCATATTGTTTTTACATGTTATAGCTACCTGACCATCTCTATTTTCTTTAACTCTGTTTATAGGAATTGCTAAATCACTAGTTAATTTACTTTTAACTGTAGCAAGGGTTTGTAGGTTGTTTTTATTATCTTTCGGTTTAACGTAAATATTGGGAACTCTATCAGCTTTTTTTGGTTTATTTTTTGTTACACTAGCATATGACACATCATTTACTTCCTCTTTCGCCTTATTAACAATAATATTCAACAGTTTGTTCTTATCCTTTAATTCTGTGTTTAATTCTTTCAACAGTTCATTTTCCGTCCTTAACATAGACAATTCATCATGCACATCAGCATCAGTAGGTTCCTGATTGCTTTTTGAAGAGTTTAAGGATAAATTATGACATAATTCATTACGCAGTTCCTCTTTATGACACAATTTAATTTGTGCTATTATTTCTCTAGCATTTACATCCAAAGTGTTTAGATCCACGTTTACTTTGTTAGTGAGAAAAGATTTTTGGTTTCAAGGTATGCGTGAAAAGGTAGAGCAAGTTGTAAAAAATTGTGTTGACTGTATATTGGCTGAAAAAAAAACAGGGTAAGCAAGAGGGTATGTTGCATGTTATTGATAAAGGAAGTGTTCCATTGGACACTTATCATATGGATCATTTAGGCCCAATACCAACTAAAAAATCGTATTGTCATATTTTAGTTATAGTCGATGTTTTTTCAAAGTTTGTATGGTTGTATGCAACGCGTTCTACAGATACCGCGAGTGTGTTAGATCGACTTCAAAAACAATCAATGACATTCGGAAATCCAAGAAGAATCATCACTGATAGAGGAACTGCATTCACCTCTAATGCATTTTCTGATTATTGTAAAGAAGAAGGTATTCAGCAGATTAAAATCACAACGGGTGTCCCAAGAAGTAATGGTCAGGTAGAAAGAGTGAACAGAACAATTATACCTTTGTTGACGAAACTGTCTGCTCCAAAACCCGAAGAGTGGTATAAACACCTTAGTGTTGTCCAAAGATACCTGAATGCTACACCTCATCGTAGTACAGGGAAATCTCCGTTCAAATTGCTGTTTGGAACTAACATAAGATAAAAAGACGATCCGGAAATACGTGAGATCATTGAAGAGGAATGGGTAAATATGTTTGAAGAACAACGAGACGAACTGCGACAAGAAGCTAAAGAAAAGATTTCAAAAATACAAAAAGAAAATATACGCAACTACAATAAGAAAAGAAAAGAAGCAACCAATTACAAAGAAGACGATTTAGTTGTGATTAAGCGTACCCAACTGGGTCCAGGTCTGAAAGTACACTCTAAATATTTTGGCCCTTATCGTATAGTACGAGTATTACGTAACGATAGATATGTCGTTTCTAAAGTAGGAAAACATGATGGTCCACGGCAAACAACAACATCGGCTGATCATTTAAAGATGTGGGCAAAAGACAACGACGAAACTGATTCCAACGCTAAAGAGTTGAATGTCAGTGACTCTGAAGTTGAGTAACAAAACGACGAGACATCTGGGGACAGATGTCAACTAGGATGGCCGAGTGTAGGATCGTAGAATATTTTAAGTGCGCGTATATGTGTTTTTCTTATAGATTTTAAGTATTGGTTTATTTTATTTTATTTTAGAAACTTTCACTAAAGGACACTTAAGTAATAAATGTAAGAGTATGATTTATGGTGCTTAAGGATTAAGATTTTAAAATTTGTGTTTATGAGTAAACCCTCAACATCTGTTGTTTTATTACGGTGCAAGAAAGAGCCAAGGGTCCCAAAGAAATAAAAGTGTGAGAAAAGCGAGTGCTGGGTCTTGGCTCTTGATGAAATATGAAATGTAGTTAGTCTGTAAGTTGTAGTCGACTCAGAAGGTCACATAAGTATTTTATGTATCTCATCTTCATGTTCATTTTAAATAAAATTAAGAATTAACAATATACACCCTCATAATTAATAAGACTACTATACCCTACATATATATATGTTTAATTCGGTCTTCGGGGACTTCAAGATGGCGGTTATGTATTATATATATATATGGATGCTATTTACCATCCTGATGTGTGTATTGTTATTAGTTTTGCTATAACTTGCGTATTTTTTATTATATTTTTAAATTTATACATATATCTGACTTTGAAGACCGTATCTGATACATATCAGTCTTTGAGGACATTTATCAAAGATAGTTAGACTTTGAGGACATTGATTATTTTAAATCGATCCTTACTTTTTTCTGACTTTTCTGTTCAAACTATTGGACTTATTACAAAATGTCGTAGTTTAAATATTTCGCTCATAGAGCATTTCATTTTATGTTACAAATTGGATTAACTTTTTCGGTATTCAGATCAAATGATGAGTTCTATACTACCAAAACTGAAAACTTTTTTACCTAATCTTATTTAAACGGAAAATGAAGAATTGCCATCAGGAAGTACTTCCTGTCGGTATTAAAAGTTATAACCTTAACAGGTTCTTTTCTCAATCCTACCAACACTTCTGAAAGGTCCTCAGAAGTGCTGATAATTTCAATTCCTAGTGAAAGGAAATTTCAGTCCTGAAATTCCATAAATAAAAAATTGTTGATTTTTCTGAATCATTCTAGTAGTTATCAGTCGTTATACCATGATATATTAAGTCGATGGGATATTCGACTTATTTATTTACATTAATGCTTGATTTCGAGTGAATTATAACAGTATCTTCTATTCCCGATCTGTAAAGTTAAATTTTTTTCAACTTTAGGAATTTTGGGCCATGTGTTAGGTTTAGGAAACCTAAATCTAGTTTTTGATTTTGGCGACGTGAAAATTGAGTATATTAGACTTCAGGGGCTTTTAGTTAAATATCTGTTATTTTGAGTACTTAGAACTATATATCGCATAGTTTGAGGACTTTGACAAATACTCCTGACTTCGGGGACTTTTCACTACACATCTCTGACTTTGAGGACTTGGAACTATATATCGCATAGTTTGAGGACTTCGATGAATACTCTTGAGATCAGGGACTTTTCAGTACACATCTCTGGCTTTGAGGATTTGAAACTATATATCGCATAGTTTGAGGACTTTAAGAAATATTCCTGACTTTGGGGACTTTTCACGATACATCTCTGGCTTTGAGGACTTGAAACTATATATCACATAGTTTGAGGACTTTGATAAATACTCTTGAGTGCAGAGACTTTTCAGTACACATCTCTGGCTTTAAGGACTTGAAACTACACTTATCCAAAAAATTAAAGGAACAAGAAAATTTTATAAAATTTTTAGCGATTTTTGGAAGTCTGTATTTTTGTGAAAAATGATCGTATCGAAAAAATAAAAAAAGTAAATTGAAGCTTGAAATCTCTAGTTTAAAGATCTTCCAGCTAAATAATTTTCTGAGCCACGATTATTGCGGAATCATAAGAAATAGGCCGAGACAAAATTTTTTGGTTTTGTTTTTTAGGTCTACGGGGCCGGGAAAATTTTTTTCGAAAAAACCAATCTATGGCTCGTTTAGGAAATTTATTCAGCTACAATTTGCCTTTTTTGTTTCTCTGTACGACAATATGATGCTGAGATATCAGTCTTCCAATGAAAAAGGATCATTTTGTCTTTGATTATCGATATCTCAGCAACGAATGGTCGCACAGTAATTAAAAGGGCAGTTTGGGAAACTTGAATAGATACCTTAGTAGCTCCATTCTTGATTTTCTTGAAAAAAAATTTTTTTTTATCCTTAATATCAATTTGAAAAACCCACAAAAAATTGCCATTTCCTGGTTTTTTAGTTAAAAAAAATAATGTTGCCAGGTGATTTTACAGCTTAATGTACCCCCAAAAACCCTGGAAATTTTCAGATTGATCCATTGAACCGTTTGTCCGGGCCGAATGCTCAAAGTTTTATAAAACAATTAAAGGAACAAGTTTTGTTTCTTAATTTGTGTAATCGTTACCAAAATAAAAAAATTAATTTTTTTCGGATTTTCTCCCATTTTTACGTTAGTTATACGGTAAATGTAAGGAAAAGAGAAAAAAAAAAATTTTTTCCGAAAAACAAAAAAAAAAAAAAATTCCGAATAAAACGTAAAAAAAAAAAAATCGCTAAAAATTTTATAAAATTTTCTTGTTCCTTTAATTTTTTGGATAAGTGTATATATCACATAGTTTGAGGATTTCGACCAATGCTCTTGACTTCAGGGACTTTTTTCATTGTATCTATTAGGGTGTGTCAAAAAAAAAAATGATTTTTACTTTTCTAGGTCTCATAGTCTCAAAAGCTTCTTTGGGATCTAAAAAAATCCTCCTAAACAATCAGGTCGATATCTCAAAAATTGAGCTGGCGGTTTACAAGTTCCTTTTCCCATATAAAATACATGTAAAAAATTTTTTTTTTTTATTTTTCGAGGAAAACTCAAAGAAAAACATTTTATTTTCAATTTTAAATTTCATAACCTTAAAGGAAATTGAATGTTCTATAAAAATGTCTCGAATAGTCATGCTCGTAACTACAATACAAAAAAAATTTTAAGTCCCCAAAGTTAAAAAAAAAAAAAAAAATTATGTATAATTTTTGTTTTCATTTTTTTGTTATTAATTGGTGGTATTTTTTTCTTCTAATTTTTATTTACAATCTCCTATATGAAATCAATTTTTATGCAAGAAATTATTATTTTATCATGTTCGTAAAGTAAAAGAAAAAATCGGTCTATCGGTTGACCCTGCGGGCCAGCCCCAAAACTTCCCGCGGTTTTCGAGCTCTTTGAGCTCGAAAACATCATTGTAATCTTCGAGCTCGAAAATACTTTTGTGTACCTTTAGTTTCGAAAAAAACCGTTTTTAGCATTTCTTTCTCCCACGATATTTCTCGAACGCATCAACCGATTGAGATGGTTAAGGTGACAATCGACGCGTTTTATTAAATTTTAGAGCTTATTAGAATCTGAAATTGATTAGATGAGTCACTTCAAAGATAATCGAAAAAAACCGTTTTTTACCATTTCTTTCTCCCGCGATAACTCTCGAACGAATTATCCGATTTTGATGTTTGGGGTGGCAATCGACGCGTTTTATTGAGTTCTCAAGTTTATTAGATTTTGATATCGATCGTATAAGCCGTTTCTGAGAAATCAATAAAAAACTAAAAAAAAAAAATTTTTTTTTCGTAATTGGCCAATATCTTCGAGTCTACTTGATCAAATGATCAGAAATTTTCAGAAATTGATTGCCAAAAAGCTCTTTCGATTGCCGCCCTAACCATCTAAATTGGTTTATTAGTTAAAAAGATATAAAGAGTTTACATACATACAGACAAACACACACGCGACACACACACATACACACACACACACACACACACACACCTACATACAGACGCTTGGACATCATTCTGAAAATAGTCAGAATAGCTTCCTAGGACCTCAAATCGTTGACTTCTGATGAAATTTCGATTTTTGCAAATCGGGGTAAAAACAATAACTTCCCGAATTTTTCAAAAATCGTCGATTTTCTTAGCGGGAAGTTAAAAAAAGTTTTTCGTATAGCAATAATTTATTTTATAAAATTTTTCTATACGAACGAAAAACTTTTTTTTCCTTTACTCTATGAGCATAATAAAAATAACAATTCCTTACGTAAAAATAGATTTTATATAGAAGATTGAAAATAAAAATTAGAAGAAAAAATACCACGAACTAATAATAGAAAATTAAAAACAATAAATATAAATAAAAAAATTTTTGTTTACCTTTCAGAGCTTGTAACTTTTTTTATATTGTAGATACGAGCATGACTATTCAGGTCATTTTTGTAGAAAATTTAAATTCCTATAAGGTTATGAAATTTAAAATTGAGAATAAAAATTTTATCTTTGAGTTTTCTTCGAAAAATAAAAAAAAAAAATTTTTACATGTATTTTATATGGGAAAAGGAACTTGTAAACCGCCAGCTTAATTTTTGAAATATGGTGCTGATTCTTTAGGAGGATTTTTTTTAGGACCCGAAGAAACTTCTGAGACTATGATACGTAGAAAAAAAAACCATTTTTTTTTTTTTGACACACCCTAGTATCTATAATATATTTTTTTACGATTCTGAAACTTTAGAAAGTGGGTCTATAAGAAATAATGAGTAGTCGATTTCTTTGAATCAGTCTCATATCTGTAGTTATTTGAGCCTTATCAAACATCATCATCTTTTTCAGCTGTTTTTTCTACTCCTACGATTTACTTATGTCTAAATAAGATAAAACTATGTTTAATTTTAAGACTAATATTTTACATGTTTATATTCATTAAATTGTAATAAAAAAATTATTGATTCTGAAATCGAATGTATGGGAATAAATTAAAAAAATTAAGTGATTAAATTGTTCAAAAAAATAAACTGATTGCTTATAAAAAACCAAAGACGTAAAAAGATTCTTGCAGTCAGAAATATAGTCTCGAGCGTATTCAAATGATGAGATACTTTGTTTACATCCTCTAGACATAGGAGATATTGTTTCAAGTTCCTAAAAGGTTGGATATTCAATTTCAAGTCCTTAAAGTCAGAGATATGTAGTGAAAATTTCCCATAAAGTCAGAAATATTTCTTAAAGTCCTTAAACTATGTGGTATATAGTTTCAAGTCCTCAAAGTCAGAGATGTATAGTAAAATGTCATACATATATTATATATATTAGGGTGTTTAAAAAAAAAAAGAAAATTTTTTTTTTCCTTAGGCAATTTGAACTTTTGTAAATGTGAACTTTGGTAAATTTGAACTTTAGCGATTTGAACTTACCTTTTTCTCAGGTTTTGTGTGCGTGGAAATGTAAATTATGTAAACCTATACGCTTGAAATAGTATGGTGCCTTTTTTCAGGGGTTTTGTGTGCGTGGACATATAAAATATTCAAATTTTCAAAAGTTTAAATTCTCAAAACCTGAGAAAAAAGGCAAGTTCAAATCGTCAAAGTTTAAATCACCAAAGTTCAAATTTACCAAAGGTCAAATTTACAAAAGTTCAAATTTACAAAATTTCAAATTGCCGAAGTTCAAATTGTCAAGTTCAAATTTTGGTAAAGTTCAATTTACAAAGTTCATTAGGTCGGTTACCAGGGATACTCAGCAGAAGTTTGCTGCCAATTCGCCTGCTAATATCAATCGTAGATTTCTGGCCAACTGAATTCAGAGTTTGCTAAATTAATTTGTTTTGAATTTGAAGGTAAGTATACGCCAAATTTCATTATTTAGATTTGTGACTACCATATAAGTGCATCATTCAGCGTCAATAAACCAAAAATTCATTGCTTATTTCGCTTGGCTATTCAAGTGGCTATTGGAGTATTTCTTTTTTACCAACAGACGATACATCAAAATCTCGTATGAATATCCTGATAGCTACCCCGATAGCCAAGCTGGCAGCAAGCTAGTGACAATTTACTGCGACAACTTGTCGTCAAGTTAGCCGCGAAGTGGCATTCCATAATTTGACGGCAACCTGTTGCCAACTTTCTAAGAAAAGTGGAAGCAAAAGTTGGCATTCCATTATCCGTCGAAACGTTATCTTCAATTTTCTCACAGAGTTGACAACAAGTTGCAGCAGCAGGTTGTCTTCAACTTTCTGGCAACATTGGTAACAACTTGCAGTCATTAGTTACAATAGCTATCGATAAGTTCTCGTTAAGTTACATGGATAATAAGTGTTTATAAATCTATATTGTCACAACCTGACGTCAAGATGATTGCAAATGTTTGATTTGCACATTAAATAACACCAACTTGCACTTAATATGAAAATAACTTTTACTCTTGAATTTGTTTACTAGCAAGACGATGACAAATTTCTGTGTCGACAAGCCTTCAGATCACGGGAGTAAATTAACGTCAACCTGCAGTCAAAGTGAGGTCTTATTGTACTTAATAGTATGCCAGCCTAAAGCTTAGGTAAACTTGACGGCAGATAAAGAAAATTCTGCCGAGCAAACCTGTCCAAGTAGTCAGGATAGCTCAACAGAAGTTTGCTTTCATTTCACTACCTAACGGAGAATATACGTTAACATATGTCGTTCAGTTTTTTAACTACAATCTGAGAGCAACATATAGAGCAAATTGACAGAAAGTTGAGCTCACTGCTTGCTGTCAAATTCAGAACACAGATTTCGGTCAATTTGATTTACGAAGATGACAACAGTTTGCGGCTAAAGTACCTTAATAGCCACTTTAGCTTGAAATTGACGGTAATTTGGTGTTGGAATTACCTGAAATATGCTGCCCGAATTCGCTGACAATTTCACAACAAAAGTTGAAAATATAAATTTGCGGTTAATTTTTTTTTAGTTAAAGGTAACTCTTTACGAAAAAAAAAGTCGTTTATGTTCATTCTTACCATTTCAGAAGATAAGCAAATGTATACATATAATTGTCTACAGTTTGACGGTAAAAATATACTTAACAATTTTTTAAGTCAAATTAATGATAAATTGACATGAAATTTACCTGAAATTTAACGACAAATTTTTTCTAGTCAACTTTTAAAGTGAATTTGCATTCTAATTCGGACAGTAAATTTACGTACAAATTGTCGTAAAAAAATGAAAAAGATCTATGTTGACGGAAATTTGACGAAAAATTTAAGGAACTTGTGGAAAGTAAACTTTTGCTGAAGCAAACTGCGCTATTAGGATAGCTATCTGAGTTGGCTACCTTGGAAATTCCATCAGAACTAAGCATAAGTTTTGGCGATCGGTGAGACATCTTAAGGATTAATGAGGCAATAATTTTACTGGCTACAGTGACTTCAAGTTAACAAACTCTAATAACTCCAAGTTATAATTTGATTAAATCGTTTCCGGTTATGACAACCACCATTTTGGCGTCACGACTTTTGCCTCTTCAGTTTTTGATCAAAACTCTTGGCCATTATTTTTAAATCCCAAGTTGTTAATCATTATTTAAACCATGTATAGACTTATACGTGAATCTGAATTCAAATTTCGCATTACCACGAAAAATGACTGGCAAAAAATGAAAAAAAGAAAATTTAAAGACAGAAGTTCTGATGATTCAATTGAAGGTTACTTAGAATGCTCGAGTGGTAAATTTTGTCTTTATTCAATTAATGTAGTGTGCTCTATAAAATATGTTTCTTTAAATACTAATTTTCGTAAAATGTTTATTTCTGTTGTTGTTTGAAGTAAGCTGAATAAACTTTGATCAATTTTAGACGATATTTCTTATTAATTTTCAGATGATTCACTACTGCTAAATGAAATAAAAAATAATCTAACTGCAAATATTCCTAAAGTAAACTTGGAACGAATTTCTAATGATCATTCAACACAACCTAAAGCTAAAAAAATAAAAAACATAGAAGATAAACAAATATTGAAGAAAATAAATATATTAAGCCTTTGCAAATTATCAAAAGAAGTCATTGCAACAGACTCTTTGACAAACGAGAAAGATAATTTAATATCCAGTACTCCAAACACTTCTACTTTTCATGAATCGGATTCGGAGTCATTGAATACAACTTCTAAAATGCCAAAAAAATTGTCTCTAATTTCTCCAATAAATCCTCCTAATACAACGTCATTTATAAAAATATTTAATGATAACGCTTTCAAAACTCAAAATTGTTCTAATTTACTTGAGGGTGATAAGTTTGCTACAGAAAATAATGATATGATTGATGAAAATCAAAACTGTATAGAAAAAATGTCTAATTCGAAAGATCGGTTCATGATTAATTGTGGGAATTCGACTAACAATTTTTCAGCTAAAATCAACCAGACAAACTTTCTAGGTATATAACAAGACTGCTATATTAAATAAAATTTGAGTTTAAATGCGTTTGTACAGTTTATCTATGTAGTATTTATATTATTTACATCATCAATCGTTCCTATCAACTAACTATATACATTTTTGTTTAACTATAATGGTTCATAGAGATTAGTGATTAGAAAATTTTATGGTTTCTAGTTCTCATAATTGATTAGTTGTGTATATTAAAGTTAATTAAAAAATTCCAATGCATCACTCATTTTATTTTTAATGAAATGTTTATGAATCATTGAATCAGAAAATTTTTAAATTTATTCAGATGTAATTTATTAAAAATATGATTAATTTGTATCGATATCATTCGAATCGATTAGTTAATAATTAGCTGGTAACAATATAATATGATTTAATTAGTTACTGCTAATTCAAATAAATTCACAGAAAAACATTATTTGTCACGGTCGTTAATTATGAGATATACTAAAATACGTTAACTAAATAAATTCAAAAATCCTGCTTTTAATTAATTTATAAAAGTTTAAATTTTTCGACAGTAAAAATAAAATGCTTTGGAGCTTTTCGAGTTTAGATTGAGAGAGAAATATATTTATTAGTTTGCATTATTTTCTGATTAAAATTTTTTTTGTAATACATTGGTTTGAATTTATATTGTAGATATCGTAGAAAGTTCTGAATGGGACCGAGAGACTTGTCAAAGGTATTTCTTAATTTCTTATATGCAGGAAATGAGTAAAGTTTGATTTTATATGAAATGATAATTACCTAAGTATATTTTATCGTAGGATGTTTCAAGATTCAGAAATTTTAGATTTATCTGATGAACACATGCGCTGTTTGAAAATGGTTCAAGAAGAATTTGATTCAGGCAGGTTAGAAAGTGAGCATTGTGTATAATTAGAACAAAACGAGTTAGATGAGAGACATGAATTGAATGAAGTAAATGAATTAGAAGAAGTCGATTAATCGAATGAGAAAGAGTATCAGATATGTGAGTATGAATTTGAGACTGCATCAAATAATTCACATAACACTGCTACGACATCTGAGCAGTTGAACTCGGACTCAGATAAATTACAGGATAGAATACACGAATTAAAAGCAAGAAAACAGGAGATACTAAAAGAAATCCATGAGAAATGCAACGGTAACTTATTTGCTATACGCACTCTCATATTTGTAGTAAAAATAATTGGAGCAATTTTTCCTGTTCAATATTTATAACTGTATTCTATAAATTATAATATTCATTATTTACAAATTCAGATCCAGATTACATCCCTGAAATAGAAAATAATTCCTCTGCCAGTGAAAGTTCTAACGTCATTTTAACAGATAACCGAGAAGAAAAAGAAACTGCGCTAGTGCAAAATGCTACAATAGTTATCGAGGAAAACATTATTGCCAAAGGTTTTGATGTTTCCTTACCATTGCCGCAAGCGACAACTTCTGGAGTTACTACACCAACAGTTTATGTCGATGCCTCAAAATCTGGCCCTAAGAAACACGCTTGTCTTTTTTGCGGAAAGTTATACTTCAAAATTGCTCGACATCTCGAAGTTCAGAAGGATGAAGAAGAAGTTAAAAAATTTCTCTGTTTAAAACCAAATGATCAAGTAAGACTTGATTTGATTAAGAAACTTCGACATGCCGGAGATTATAAGCATAATATTAATATTAATCCTGACGCTGAAAATCATGAACGAATTGTCATTCGACGTCCAAAAGTTGGAGTTACGAAAAATCCTTCAGATTTTGCTTACTGTCCAAGTTGTCAAGTATCTGTTAGTAAAAATACACTTTCTGCACATTTCGCTCATTGTACTGGACAAACTGGGAAAACTCGGCGAGTTATTAAAAAAATGTCTAAGATTTATGAAAATGACTTCCATCCTGAAACAAGTAAGAAACTTCGCTCTCTTCTTGTTTGCATGCACGTAGACGAAGTTTCAAAAACTATCAAATTTGATGATTTATTAATAAAATTCGGCAATACACTTTGTGAAAAATACAAATTAGCGCAACACGATGAAATGATACGTAATAGACTTCGTCTTCTAGCTAGATTATTGGTAACGGTAAAAAAAAGTTGAAATAGCACAAATCAAAGATCAAAAAGCTAAAAAACTTCGAGTTTCTAAACCTAGTATCACAGATATGATTTCCTTATTTGATCCAGAAAAGGTTCAAATTTGTCTCAAAGCAGTTAACATCATCGCAGGAATTGATACTAAAACTTATAATGCAAGAGCCCCATCTGTTGCTTCGTTAATTGGAACTCTATTAAAACAGCTGGGAGATTTTTTGATAGCTGAAAATATTATGGATAAGCAAAAAAATAAAAATGATGACGTGAAAGACTTTTTACATGTTATTAACCGGAAATGGGCAGATGTTATAAACAAAAATGTCGAAGAAAGAAGAATTACCGTCGACAGATGACATAAATAAATTAATGGACCATTTAGTTAAGTTACAATCACAAGCTTATGACGAGCTGGTAAAAAAATTCTCTGCTGAAAGCTACGATCTCTTAGCTAAGACAACACTTATACGAGTGCAATTATTTAATAGGCGAAGACCGGGAGAAACGGAAAGGATCTTACTGGAAGATTTTGAAATGTACGATAGACTTAGCGAGGACACTCATAAAGATATAATGAAAACTTTGACTGATAAAGCTAGAGAATTTTGCAAGAAATATGTTAGATTTTCGATCAGAGGCAAAAAAAATCGGCAAGTTTCCGTTATACTAGATGAAGTGATGTTTGATTCAATTAATTTATTGATCAAGAACCGTTTTAGTGCTGGTATTCACCCACGAAATCTTTTTGTTTTTGGACTACCAGGTTGTTCATCAGAAAAACATAAGTATTTAAGAGCCTGCACATTAATGCGTAAATTTTCTGAAGATTGCAAAGCTGAGTTTCCCAAAAAATTACGTGCAACTAAACTACGGAAGCATATTGCGACATATCTTGTCAATCACAATATTAACAATGTGGAGCGCTCAAAAATTGCTAGTCATCTTGGACACAGTATGGGGGTTCATGAAAATTATTATCATTTGATTAATGTTGCCGAGGAAATTTGCCAATTGCCACAAGTACTGGAGGATGCTTGTGGGCTAAATGATAATAACATAACTAATGATAAAAATAGTGCTGAATCCTCTGACAATGATTCAGATTCTGATTCTAATTCTGAATCTGATTTGAGTGATGCAGAGCGTGAGAAAGAAAGTTGTTCACTGGCATTAGAGTCAGAAAAACTTGACAATAATGAAGGTATTTTCAGTTATTTGGTTTTTGTAATTCTATGTTTTTATCGTCATTTTAAATTAATTAATCAAATTATATTTTTCAAAAATTTCAAAATCTAGAGTCAAATCTAGAAATAAGTATTCCATGCCGAAGGATGGTTTGGAGCAATTCGTAAATAACTTCGTTGAAGGAGCATTTCGGGGACAAAATTAAGAGCCGTACCTATCCCAATTTTAAGGAAATGAATGCTGTTCGGATGACTGATCCACGACTCAAGAAACGTGAAGTTCCAGCTATTCGATCATGGTTCAGCAACTTTTATAAAAAATTGAAGAAAAATAGTCAATAGTTATTATTTTCTCAATAATTGTTGCTGGTTGACAACAATCGATAAAATAATTTTCTATTGCTTGTTGCTTAAAGTTCTATTAACTTTAAATTTACTTTTTGTACTTTCGTCAGAGATTTAAAAAATTAATCATAAATTTTGAAGTTTGTGTACTCTTCACAAAAATACTTTACTATTGCAATAATTTATGCCAAAAAGTATTTGTGTTCATTACTTTGTATGATCATACGAGTGTTTTGTACTTTTTCAAATAATAATCTTAATTCAAATACACTGTTCCTATGTTTATTTGAAAATATATTTTACTCTTATTTTACCAAATCGTTTTACATGAGTTAATCAGTATAATGCAGGTGTATAATTTCAAAATAATTTCTTAACACCATGATTACTTTATTTCTGCGATCTAAGATATAAACAAGCTTGACAGATGTTACTTGATAATAGTAATCTCTTAATTTATTTCTGATGAAAATGACCTAGTGTTCATAGTGTTAAAAAAAAAGAAATTTGATTTTTTCATCTCAAAGTTCCAGACGTAATGAGTGTACTTTATCTTACTTATCTAGAATTATGATCATTGATACTTTATTATTAATTTGTTTTTTTAACTTCCCGCTAAAAATCTCAGATTTTCAAAAATCGGGAAGTTATTGTTTTCACCCCGTTTTTCGAAAATCGAGTTTTCATCAGATCTCGACGTTTTGAGGTCCTAGGAAGCTTCCCTGACTATTCCCGCGATGATGTCCGTGCGGCTGTATGTATGTGTGTGTGTGTGTGTGTGTGTGTGTGTGTGTGTGTGTGTGTGTGTGTGTGTGTATGTATGTAAACCTCTTATAACTTTTGAACGGCTTGGCCGATCGGATCGAAATTGGTGGCGATCCAAAGAGTATCATAGCCATTAAATTTCGTGAAAATTTGAATCGATTCGGTTCGCTAGATTTTTAGAAATTTCAAAAACAAAATTTTCGAAAAATCGTTTTTTTGGAATAACTTTTAAACGGCTTTACCGATCAATTCCAAAAACTAATCAGCTCTTAACCTTAAAAAACCACGTCGATCACCGTTGGACCGGTCGAAATCGGTTGATTCGTTCGTGAGATATCGAAAACGAAAAATTTCAAAAAAAATATTTTTTCAAAAAATCTCTTAAATGGCTTCACCAATCACTTCCAAAAACTAATCAGCTCTTAACCTTGAAAAACCACATCGATCACCGTTGGACCGATCAAAATCGGTTGATTCGTTCGTGAGATATCGAAAACGAAAAATTTCAAAAAAAATATTTTTTCAAAAAATCTCTTAAATGGCTTCACCGATCACTTCCAAAAACTAATCAGCTCTTAATCTTGAAAAACCACGTCGATTGCCGTTGGACCGATTAAAATCGGTTGATACGTTCGTAAGATATCGAAAACGAAAAATTTGAAAAAAAAAATGTTTTTTTAAAAAATCTCTTAAATAGCTTCACCGATCACTTCTAAAAACTAATCAGCTCTTATACTTGAAAAGATACGTCGACCGCTGTTGGACTGGTTAAAATCGGTTGATTCATTCGTAAGATATCGAAAACGAAAGATTAAAAAAGAAAAAAAAATGTTTTTCCAATTTTTGAGCTCAAAGAGCTTAGAAGCATAAAAAAATTCATCTTCGCACTTATAGAGCTTAAAATAACATAAAAATTGTATTTTTGAGCTCGAAGAGCTCAACAACATCACAAGTTACATATTAAAATCGCTTTACGTATTTTTTTTAAATTAATTCTTTCTTGATTCACTTGAAGTACTCGGAGGTTCTAATTTGATAATCTATTTGACCGTAAAAAATTTTAATTCTTCTCAATATTTTGTTTATTGGCTAAAAATTAAACAAAGTACAAAATAATAATATATTCATACAAAGAGTACGTCGATAATTGCGTCACGGATTTTTTAATTCTTCAAGCTATTCTTTGGTATCATAATAAATATACTATTTACACTCACGTGAGGGGAGTAGGTCAGCGCAGTGGATAGCATCGAAGATTTTGAATCGGAAGAATGCAGGTTTGAGCCCAGCAGTCATCAGGATTTTTTCATCAATCAAAATCATGTATAATTCCTCTAAGTAACGCTCCTAATACAATAGATTACATTTTGGATCTAATTAAAATTATTTCATTTATTTTTCGCAATTCAATATTTTTAACTTCCCGCTAAGAAAATTGTAAATTTTCAAAAATTCAGGAAGTTATTGGTTCCACCCCGATTTGCAAAAATCGGGTTTTCATCATATGTTCACGTTTGAAGGTGCAAGGATGCTATTCAGACATTTTCAAAGTGATGTCTGTATGGAAGTGTGCGTGCGTGTGTGTGTGTGTGTGTGTGTAAACTCTTTGTAACTTTTTAACTAATGAATCGATTTGTATGGTTGAGGTGTCAATCGAAAGAGCTTGTTGGCCATTAACTTTCCTGAAAATTTCAGATCATTTGATTAAGTAGACTCGGAAATATTTGCGAATTATGAAACAAATAAATTTTTTTAACTTCCCGCTAAGAAAATTGCAAATTTTCAAAAATTCGGGAAGTTATTGGTTTCACCCCGATTTGTGAAAATCGAAATTCCAATAGATGTCGACGTTTTGAGGTTCTCAGAAGCTATTCTGACTAAATTCAAGATGGTGTCCGAGTGTATGTATGTATGTATGTACGTACGTATGTAAATATCTATAACTTTTGAACGGATGAACCGATTTTGATCGTCAAGGTGTCATTCGACGCGGTTTGTCAATATCTCGAAGCTGAAAAAAAATTGAGCTTGATCGATAGGGCTCGTTCGGAGATATTCCAAAAATAAACTTTTTTCAAAAATGTTTTTTTCAAAAACGATTCGATAAATAAATTTCAAAGTCTGATCAGTTGTAGAACTCAATAAAACGCGTCGATTGCCATCTTAACCATCTCACATCGCTTTATTAGTTTGAGAGATATCGTTTGAGAAAAAATGGTAAAAAACGTTTTTTTTCGAAAACAAAGGCATACAAAAGTATTTTCGAGCTCGAAAATGTATCCACAACAATTTTTCGAGCTCAAGGAGCTCGAAAACGGCGGGAAGTTTTGAGGCTGGCCCGCAGGGTCAACTGACAGACCGATTTTTTTTTCATTTTTTATTTTAATTTTAATTTAAATGATAATTATTATGCACTCTTTTCTTGCAATTGTTTCACGTTGCCAGCTAATAATTAAAAGAAAGGAATATATTTGAGTACATAACGTTTTTTATCAGTAAAGTTCAAAGTGTAAACACGACTATAATACATCAAGTCTTCTCCTTTATTCAAAAAAATATTTTAGAAATTAATTCACAATTATGAATAATCATAACTGATCAATTGTCAATTATAAACTTATAAATTTTTGAACACACTTAAAAATTTTACATAGATAACCAAATATTTATTTGAATCCGACTGATGAATAACTTGAATCAAAAAATTATTGAGCAACGCAGATTATTAAAGCTTTCTTGAGAAAATTGATAAAAATTATATGCATAATAAAAAAAACTCCAATATTTTTATGCAATATAATAGTCAAAAGTAAGATTTGCAACATATATTATATGTCCTCAAAGTCCGACTTAAATAGTATGAACGGCAGATTCATGAGAAACTAGCTTTATGAAAAAGGTTTAAGAAACTTGAGAACTTGCTTTATAAAGTATTGTTTAAAAAAATCGATGAATTGAAACATATGATATTAAGACATCAATAATTATAGTAGACGAATAAGTGCAAATTTTCAACATCAAATAACAATTTGACAAAAGAAAATAAATTCTTTCTATTTGAAATGCTGAAATACAGTCCGAAGATATACGATTTGGATTTTCCTTGAAATTTGATACAAATTTTTAAATCGAAGCTCATAGTGTTAAAAATTTCCGAAAAGTTTCCACCCGGATTGAACATTGTACAGACAAAATTTTGAAACTAATTTTCATAACAGATAATAAATCTACATATAAAATAAGACATAACAGTTTACAAAAAAAATATTCAATATTAAATATTCAATAACACAAGCATAAAAACGGAACAGGAATTTTCAGTAAAGTTAGTATGAATTTATTTTCTTAAAATTAATTAAATACTCGTAAAGAAGAAGAAAATCCTGACCGCCTGTAAAATAAAGTTCAATGATCAGCTTCTCAAGAGTGTTCACCCTGATTGAGAAGTCTAATTTGGAATGATTTGAGATGACATAACTCTTAATCACTTTGAATTATTTCAAATTCTCAATTAATTTGCTTGTAACTATAACTTTCGAATTTAAAATTATTTGAAATGATTTGAATGCCCGAATCGTTTAAAATTAATTTAAATAAGGAAATAATATCAAAATTTCTAGTATGATTCAAAATAATTCAAAGTTAAGATTTCTAAGCTATTTTGAATTATTTTTAATTATGACTTCATAATTTAACACCATATGAATTCGTTGAGATTTGTCAAGTAATTTCAAATTAGATTCCTTAATTACTGCAATCAATTGATCATTAGTCTTATCAACTTGATCACTTCGAACTGAAAAGCTAGGAAATAGAATTGACACAAAAACTTTTTACTGACTTTAGTTAGTTATTAAACTGATCTCATAAAAACTAAAAGAAAAAAAAAACCAAACAGAAAGAATTTTTTTATTTGTTGATTTCTTACAACAAAAAAGACATGTCTGAAAAAATCTTGATTTTAAAACAATTTGAAGATGCCGTAAATTTTATTCTTGATATGTCCATAAAAAATTAATACAATGGTCCTCAAAATCCATGATAAATAAAAAATCTTGAAAGCACTTTGAGGACGGTCCTCAAAAACCGAATTATTCATGAAAAACTTTGGGGACGGTCCTCAAAGTCAAGAAATGTCCTCAAAACCGGATATGTATATGATAAATTGTCCCCAATGACCCTATTATACATATATATATATATATATATATATATATATATATATATATATATATATATATATATATATTCCGTCGAAAAACGGAAGACCTGAAATAGTTGTCATCATAATAATGTAAAGAATTTAATTATTTGGTAGAGTCACCATCTAGCGGTGCTTTAATTAATTCTATCGTCAACTCGGGTCGCACCGTAAACGCGCGCGCTCATTATAGCGTCGGTTTCGCTGTGCATCTTCGTTACACTTACGCCTTCAGCATATCTCTGTCACTCGGGTGTCTGAATTTTCCGGTCCGTCGAAACGACGACCCGGTTTCACAGCGTCTTTTCGTCAGTCGACCACAAGTCTTCTTATCGAGCACACACTCTGAGCATTCTGTCTATTAAGCCAATCATTAAATAACTGATAATTATTTGATTAATTGATTATCGATTACGATTTCGCGCCATCGTGCCAAGATAAGTATTGATTAATACAGTTTATTAATTTTTTCTGATTATTTCGTTGATCTTTAATAATATTTCGTAAACTAAACAAAGACCGGGTTTTTATTGCGTCGCAATACGAACAAGTCGGGACTTGTTGCGCGGGGGTCCAATCCTCTCAATTCCGGGCATCCATTCATTGTATGTATTGAATGTTTGGAATTATTTGTGTTGTGATTTGATATTGATAGTAATATTAATATCAGGTAATATCGACACAATTAATATCAAATATTTAATAATACTTTATCTTGTGTTAACTTCATCAATTCGCAATTACATACAGTTCTAGTTTAATATTCAATTCAACTCAACTCATTCGAATTTAATAATTACACACATTTTTTATCATCATTGACAAATTACATTTATATAATTAAATACATCAAATCTAACTTCACACTTACAATAGCCTCGTCGCTGGTAAGCATCTATCAATACCAATTGATTAGATTTTAATTAACTGCAGTTAAACAATAACCTCTGTTATAAATAACAATAATAATAAATTAACATCATCAATTGATCGAAGTAAGACATCGGTCAATCAATTCAACGACTAGTCACGTCATATTGTCTTTGGAATATCCCATTACAATTTTGACATATCTCGTGCGTAAATTGCGATCTTGATATATTTAACATTTCAATTCATATCGCCGATCTGATCAATCGGTAACGTCGTCGCGACGCATAACATAACACACACATTTAACGACGCAAGTGTTCTCAACTGAAAGCTTTCTACCATCATTCTTTCTCCAGTACCACGTACTGTCTAATTGTCCCACAGTGGACAATCAATCTTTCGCTGACGGTATACAGACGTGTATATTCTCTAGCATTCAGTGCGATCCAAGATCACACTACCTACGACGATCCGTGATCGCGTAATCTTTTCTATATTTTATCACATACATACACACAAACACACACACATCCACATTCATTCTTGTATGAATTGTTCAACGAGTTACCCTCATTCTCATTATCTGAATATTCTCAATCTTTTTCATTGTATTTCTTCAAAGGGTTTTATGCCGTAGTGCTTTCCCTATTTTTTTTTGGGTCAAAATATATCCTTCAATTTTGCTATACCCAAACGACGAGTTTCATTCAACAATACCTGTCACATCCTACCTATCCTAATAATAAATTAACTAAATTTAGATTATTAATTCAAATTAATTTGCAGGTAAATTTAGAATTTAAATTTAAATAAAAAATAACATCAAATAAAAAAAGGGGAACATTTTCCCACAAACAATATATATATGTATATTGTCGAGAATACATTTTCGAGCTCTTCAAGCTCGAAAATACTTTTGAGTGCCTTTGTTTTTGAAAAATAACGTTTTTTACCATTTTTTGTCCAACAATATCCCTCGAACGAATTCACCGATTGCAACGGTTGATGTGGCGATCGACGCGTTTTATTAAGTTCTAGAGCTGATCAAATTTTAAAATTGATTTATCGAGTCGTTTTTGAGAAATTTCAAAAAAACTAAAAAAAAAATTTTTTTAAATTCTTTCGTTCACGGTTTCTCTCGAACGAATGAACCGATTTTGATGGCTGAGGTGGCATTCGACGCGGCTTATAAAGTTTTAGAGCTGATTAGATTTTGGAATCAATCCATCCAGCGAATTAAAAGTTATTGAAAAAAAACATTTTTGAAAAAATTTACTTTTGGAATATCCCGAACGTACCCTACCGATTATGCTCAAATTTTTAGTGCTTATAGTAAATAACAAGCCGCGTCGAATGACACCTTGACGAACAAAATCGGTTGATCCGTTCGAAAGTTACAGAATATTTACATACGTACGTACATACACTCGGACATCATCTTGAATTTAGTCAGAATAGCTTCCTAGAACCTCAAAACGTCGGCATCTGTTGGAATTTCGACTTTCGCAAATCGGGGTGAAAACAATAACTTCCCGAAATTTTTGAAAATCATCGATTTTCTTAGCGGAAAGTTATAAAAGAACGTCCTGGACGATACGATAGAAATTCGTTTTAGAAAAAATGCAGTCGATTGGTGGTCGAGAGAGAGTGGTAGAGAGGGCTCGCGCATAGGCAGCCGCTCGTGCGAGAGTGAGAGGTCCAAGCGCGTCGCTCGTTTTTTGGTCATATATCGCGAAATATTTGAGATACAAAAAAACACTATGGTACTTTTTATGTGTATTTTTTCATTTTGAACATTTTGTTTTCTCTACACTGCCCCAAAAATGCAGCCGTTCGGGAGTTATTTCGATTAAAAACAATTAAGTTGTTATTAAAATTGTTTGCACCACTTGCGAACAAAACGGACCTGATTTTCGTGATCCTCGGCTCAAATTACGTACGGAACCGTTGAGTGTACCCGGTGCCAACAAAATGTATACGGGATCTTTTCTTCAGCCGAAGGACTAGATTGCTTTCATAAAATCTAAGAAAATTATTGGATAAAATTATTTTTTTTTTCTTTCCGGATTTCATATCGTAGATCCGACGATAACCATTTTTTGAGCAGTAAATATTGCTTGAATATCAGTTATGCTAATCAGTCAGAGGGCAACGAATCATGGTAACGATACTTGACGATTGAAAATTATCGGGTAGTCATAAAAAAAATTGAAAGTTCTACGATATTTTTGCGTTTCAAACGGGGGGGGGGGGGGTGGAGTGAATTTTGAATTCTTTGTGATTGATACACGGTGAACGCCACCGCCACCGCTCTGCGGACTAGTCGTTTGTATGCACCCAGTGCTGCCAGAACGTGCGATATTTTTACCCCTTCCAGAAGGCCGTGCGCGCGATGCACACACGCAATTATGTCTATCGGTGTGTCGGGAAACCGAAAGAAGCCGAGAGAAACCGAGCGCTGTAAACAAGCGGAGGAGAAATGTTGCTCCCACCATGCGTCGTTTTGTACACGCTTTGAGTTGTGTGTTCAAATCCGCACTCGAATTTGATTTTTTTTTTTTTTATTATTTTTTAACGTAATAAATTTTTAAATATTTATTTGTTCAAATTTTTTAATTAATTGATAATTAAAAATTTTTTGAACTAATTTAAATGGCTGTAAAATAGATAAATAAATATTAAAACATAATCCTCTCATTGTACTTTTATTTAATAATAAATTTTAGATTATTAATTGTAATTTTAATAAATAATTATTATTAAAAGTCATTTATTATTAATATTAGTTATTAGTTTTGAATGTTACTTAGAGTTTAAAATACAATTTTTATAAAAGCTGTTGCATTTAATCGTTGTTCTGATTCTGTGGACGTGCGACAATGTTTTTGTTTCAGGAGCTTCAAGTCGTGTGTTCACAACCGCGACTGAGTCGAATTTTTTTTTTTTAAACTACTTAATAATTAATTATTTTCTAATTATCTTTAACTAATTTTTACAAAAAAACTTATCAATATTATTTAAATAAATAACAAAACGCAATTTTTAGACATTATTTATCGTTTTTTATCATTTGTATACTACTGTTACGTCCTGGTTGATGTTTTGGCGCTGGCGTAGTTGAGCGGTCGATTTAAATTGGACGTAATGAAAACTTACATATAATTATAAATAATAATTAAGTATGGGTTGAACAGCCACCATTTGGTGGTTGCAATAAACTAGTTGTGTGATTATATATATTATTTTATATATCTAAATCCGATTTATTCAATTATAAGGATATAATTTTGAGTGATGTGAAAATATACAGTTGAATTAATTTATAAATTGTTAATGTGTCTTAACAATAACTTCGAGAGGGTGAGAACGAAGTTGAGTATTTAAAGTTGAGCCTGACTGCTCTCAATGATTCTATATTTCAGACCGATTTCTCTTGATCGAGAAAAACTAGAGAAGTCTCTTATCGATACGAGGCGCTTGGGCATCAGGCCCGCGCATCGTTCGATGTAGAGGGGTGGATTGTGATAAGCAATATTCTCGAATGATCCATTCTCCGTTCTCACGCTTTCTCCGTTTTTGTTATTAACAAATGAGTCACTTATCTATGAACAAAAGTTATCTTAGAACAAAATAGATGTTTGTGCAGCTGCACGTCTCGAGGATTTACTCGAGGCGTCAGCGCTTATTTATATTTGATAAAATATAGAAAAATAACTTTATCAATTATTACTCATATCCTTAACGTTCGAATAACTTGAATAATATTATTCTATTATTATATTATATTATTTTATATAATTAATTAAATACTATGGAAATAACTTGGTTATTGATATTCGATATAATTAGTTAGATTTCAGGTCGGTAATTAGAGAAGTAAATGCCCACGTCATCTGACGTACAGGCTGGGACGTAACACGCCCCCACCCGTTAGACGAGCGCCCTCGCTCGTTCGGGCCTTATCTGTGAAAGATACTAAGTATTAAAAAAAATTTATTTTACCGACGTGAAATCTGTACACGTTTAATTTCTTTAATATGATATTTTTTTTTTTTTTTTTTTTTTTTTTTCTTAAATCATTAGAGGATTATGTTTACATATCAATTTATTCATGCAATAATATAAATGTCTTATTCACTATAATGGTTACATAGGCAAAAAAAAATTGTATTTCTTTTAAAAAAAAAATTTATATTATATATTTTTTTCTTTTTTTTTTTTTTTCTTTCTTTTTTTTTTATTATTTTTAACTAAATTATTAAATAACTGTCGTTTTCAGTTATGCATATGAGTAAGAAAAAAAAATTCTATTGTTTTATTTGTATATTATTAATTTATTATAGTAAAATTTTTTTTTTATTCATTTATTTATTTATTTTTCTTTAGTATATCTATATGATATATTTTGTTTAACTATCTTCTTAATTATTTTACTTTTCCTTCTCTTTTCTATTCTTCTTATATTTTCAATATTTTATCTTCAAAAAAAAAATCTGGTTATTATTATTTTATTTTTACTATTGTTTATTGTCTATTTTGCGTTATATTAAAAATTATTATTATACTAATTCTAGAATATTTGATTTCTAACTTAATTTTATTCTAATCTTATTTTTGCTAATTATTTACATTTAATTATGTCTATAAGTTTCCAGTCTTTCAAAACTATTTATAAATAAAATTTAATTTTTCTTAATTATACGTAGTTATTCTTACATTTCTTACATTTAATTAAATCAGATCATGAATTATTTGATGTTGTTTATTTTAGTTGAGAGAAAAAAAGTTATGGAAAATTATTAACTACTATCTATAGTTCGCTGTGTTTGGTAAATATAAAAAAAATTTCCGAAAATTTATCAATTAAATGTTGTATTGTTTTTATGTGCCTTTTTTTTTTTTTGTGTAGTGTGGTCTTGTGTTTTTGTCATTTTCGTGCATATCTGTATATTCTTTCCTTATTTATGTCTTTTTACGTAGGGTTCGTAGTGGGCTTTCTGTATTTGGTGGGGGTGCTAAAGTCATTAGTATGGGTCTCTATTGGTTACGTTTTGTCTTTGCCTTCGAGTTGGTTTCCTTTGTAAGTTCCGGAAGGGCACTGTCGCGCAATGCAGTGTTTTTACATTGTCGAGGAAACGAGAGAGAGAAGAACTTAAACTACTTATAAGCTATTTTAGCTCTGTCACAATGGATGAGTTTTCTTTTTCCAGGTTTATATTCAATTTCTATATCGTTTTTATCTGGTAAAATTTCAGTAATTTTATAGGGACCTAAATAATTGTCATCAAATTTACCATCTCTCTGATTTTTTACCAAAAATATATTTTGACCTATTTTAAACTTTACAGGATTAATTTTTTTATCGTATCGTACTTTAGATTTTAATTTTGAATTTTCTAAATTTTCTCTTGCTTCTTTTCTTGATTCTAACAATCGAATTGCGAGTTCTTTAACGTAATCTGCGTATGTAGGGATATCGTCTAAGTATGAAAATTCTGATGGTAATCGCGCTTCTTTACCAAAAACTAATCTATATGGGGTAAACTTTGTACCTTCGTGTACACTTGTATTATAAGCAAAAGTTGCATGAGGCAACCATTTATCCCAATCATTTTTATTTGTAAAGTGTTTGATATAATCTGTTAAGACTTGATGACTTCTTTCTAATGAACCATTAGATTGCGGGTGAAAAGCTGTCGTTTTTATTTGTTTCATTTTGAAAATTTTAGCTACACAACCCATAACTTTACCTATAAATGCTTGACCTTGGTCTGTTAAAATTACTTTTGGGCAACCGTGTTTTAATATGAAATTCTCGACTAATGCTATAGCAATGTCTTTGGCTGTCATAGATACTAGCGGTATTGGAAAACAATATTTTGAAAGATCGTCTTGCATCGTTAAAATATATGAATAACCGTTTGCTGAAGTTTTATTAGGTACTACTATATCTAATGCTAATTTATCCCAAATTTCTGCGGATGTATCTGTTATTACCATCGGTTGTTTTGTTTTTATTCTTACTAATTTCTTTTTCTGACAACTAATACATTTTCTAACAAAATCTTCGACATGTTTTTTAATATTATCCCAAAAATATCTTTGTCTAATTCTGTTGTAAGTTTTAGTTACACCTTTATGACCTGCCATTGGGGTCTCATGATTTTCAGCTATTATCTTTTGTCTCTCTTCTACTGGAGGTATTATTATCAGATCTCTACAAATAATT
Source organism: Microplitis deprimator (assembly GCA_964016945.1). Lineage (NCBI taxonomy): Eukaryota > Metazoa > Arthropoda > Insecta > Hymenoptera > Braconidae > Microplitis > Microplitis deprimator. Next base: position 3,665,937 of record OZ024714.1, read on the forward strand.
ATTTTAATATCGGTTCCTTTAAATGTTTTAGCTATAATATTTTTAATTTTTGACCATACAGTTTTGGATAAATTACTTCGACCTTGAGAAATACTAATCGATTTTAATTTTGTTTTTTCCATGTATAATTTTAAATTTTTAAAAGCTTTACAATAATCTTTTTCGGTGGGTGCATCTGTACTGGTGTTTTGAGTAACTAACGCAAGTATTTTTCTTTTCGATGTTCCCATTTTAATTACCTGCCCTACTTTATAACTAGCTAATGGACTCAATTTTAAATATCCTGATTCTAATAATTGTTTTCCCATTTCACTTGGGACAGTACTATCTGCATTAATAAAACATAAATAACTATTTTTTTGCATTTCTAAATTATCTCTCGTCTCTATTATATTATCATTACTAAAATCGTTCGACATTACTGAAAGTACGGATGAATCATCGTCAGAATATATTTGTTCATTATCTGGATTATTATTTTCTACGATAATTACATTGTCTAATTGTTCTTGATTACTATCTGAATTTAATTCTGTTAAATTTTGTTGAAAATTTGTTATATTATTAGATGAATTTATTTGTTCGATTTGATCCGGGTTATCATCATTAAATGAATGTATTTGTTCGATTTGATCAAAGTTTCCGTCATTAAATGAATTTATTTGTTCTCGTTGATCGAAATTTTGGTCATTGAATGAATTTATTCGTTCGACTGAACTCAAATTTTGATCAACGGGTGAATTTATATGCTGAGGGTTTTGTGGTTCTCTATCAGGAAAAGAATTTTGAAAATTGATCGGTTCTACATTTTCATTTATTATACTTAAATTATTGTTTGGAAGTTTATCATTTGCATTTTGTTGGCGATTAATTGCTTCGAGGGTAACCATTATTTTCGGCAATTGTGGTAGAAAATTATTTTTATTATTTTTAGGTTTTTTTGTTTTTATCTTAAAATTTTCTGAAAGTTTTTGTATTTTGTATGGAATGTATTTTTGTGTATGTGTATGTTTATCATTGTCCGTGCAACACGAACACGTTTTGGGCTTACGCTGTCTTTTTGACCTGCGTAGCTGCGGTTCGCTATTAGGGGGATTATTTATCGTTTGACTATTTGTTACTACACGATGTTTTTCTATGGCTTTACTAGGACTTTGTTGTCGTGGTTCGTCATTATTTGTTTTAGGATTATTTTTTATTTTTACATTTTCTACATTAGTTTTATTCCTATCAGTGTTTACAATAGTCGGCGGTATTACGTTATCATCGGATGACGTCTGTATGTCCATCGGTCGTGCGAGTGAGTCATTAAAAGTAGTTTTATCAATTTCCATATTTACATGAATATTGGATTCGTTATAAGGATCGGCATGAACTAAAGCTTCTACATTTAAAATTTTTGGGTGGTCACCACCTTCTTCTGATGACCATGAAATCGCGCCTCCCATATTTTTAGAATTATTAATTTTTCTTATAGGACTCTGTATGGGAATCGGGCATAATTTAATTGGACTTTTTGTGACATTTCGTGTAGGTGTTCTTGGAGTAATAGGAATAGTTTCTATTGGCGATTCAGTGTCAATGTCGTTTGAGTTACTGGAATATATTTTTGATTTTATTATTTCTGTCTCGTCTGTATTTGATTCGTCATCTGAGGTGTCTAGAGTAATAATTTTTTTCGTCTTGTAATTAGTTTTATCTATTTTCCTGCGTGTACGAACTGCTGGAGAAGGTGTAAATTCTGCTATTTTATGTGATCTTTTAATTCGAGAAAGTATTGATTTATTTTTATCGATTTCTGTATTTTCAATATTTGTCTGTGGTTTTAAATTTGAGATTGAAGGTATAATTGGCGTCTGTACGTCTGTTAATAATGGTAATGAAGGATCAGTGATTTTAGAACTTTCAGGTATATATGAATGTGAGGATTGAGATGACGCTGATAAATTATGAGGTTTCTTATGTTTTGGAGAGTTTATAGAATTATTAGATATATAAGACAAACCGAAGTCCGTCATATCAGATTCGTCACTTAAATACGAAGGGTTATTTTTAATGAGTTTTTTTTTTAGAGCTACAGCATCATAAATTTCTCCTGATGACGATGATCCATCAGAATAATCAGGAAGTACAATAGACTTATTCGATTCAAAATTTTCGGAAGGTTTTCTTTTATAACTTTTTAAATTTTCATTAGTTTTTACTTTATTAGTTTCTTTTTTATTTTGATTTTCACTTTCAAGCTCGGAATTTTTATTCGAAGGGTTTCGAGTATTATAATTTTTAAAGTTTTTATTTACTTTATCATTTTTATCTTTTTTATTATTTATTTTTGATTCGGTTTTTGAAATTTTTTTATATGGATTATACCGTCTAACGTTAGATTTTTTATTTTTTTAATTTTTATTTTCACCGATATATCCGTTTTCTTTATTTTTGCCAACTAATCGCCGATCGATAGGGTAGCTAATCCTATTGCCGTCGCTAGTATTTTTGACTGTTGGGTCCGTAGTTAATTTATCGATGGGCCCAACCATTTGAGTTCTTGACTCTTTTACTTTACTTTTTTCGACCGAATTTTCATTATCGACCGCTCGAGTTTTTGGCTCGAGAATTTGAATTACCGAATTTATTTTATTACTTGGAGTAATTTCCTCTGAACTTGAAATATTATTTTTGTTAAAGTTTGTAGATAATTTATTTTTATCATTATTCGAGCTAATTGACTCTGAATTAGTTTTGTATTTAGGTTTCTTTTTAAAGACTTTACCATCGTCTGAAGGATCTGAAGTCCTTAACCTAGCGATTCCGGGTTTTCCAGGTCGCCATTTAATTTTAATTGGATAAACTTCGCGGTTTTCAATTATTGGGTTACGCGATAAAGCATCCGCGTTTGTGTTTATTTTACCCGCTTTATATAACACGGTATATTCGAACTCTTTAAGCCGTTCTCTCCATCTCATTACACGCGATGTTGGGTCATTCATATTATTTACCCAAACAAGCGGTCTGTGATCGGTGACAAGAGTAAACTCTCTGCCATAGAGATACGGTCTAAATGTTTTCATACCGAATAAAGCTGCGACCATTTCTTTTTCAGTGGTCGAGTAATTTTTTTCGTGTTTATTAAGCACACGAGAGGCTGCTGCAACAATTGTATCTTCGCCAATTTTGCCTTGTGAGAGGATTGCTCCAACTGCATAGTTAGATGCATCGGTCGTCAAAATAAACGGTTTCGAAAAATCGGGATATTGCAATATCGGAGCTGTACATAGTTTGTCCCGCAAGGTTTCAAAAGCTACCTGATGTTCAGGCGTCCATGTAAATCTTGTGTTTTTACTTGTAAGGTCAGATAGGCACTTAGCGATTTTTGCGAAATCCTTGATAAATCGCCGATAATAACCAGCAAGTCCAAGAAATTCTCTCACTTGTGTTGTATTTGCGGGTGTTTTGAAACATTTGATCGCTTTGATTTTATTGGGATCAGGCTTGACACCGTCGGCAGATGTAAGATGGCCTAAATAAATTACTTCTTTTTTTAAGAATTCACATTTATCGGCTTGTAGAGTTAAATTTGCACTACGTAAACGTTCGGCTAATTTTTCGAATTTAGTGTTATGTTCTTCTAGAGAACGTGCGTAAATGACTATATCGTCTAAGTAAACAAAGAGATCTGCTCCTTGTAACCCGCGTAACACTAAATCCATTAACCTTTGAAACGTTGCCGGAGCATTTTTAAGTCCAAATGGCATTCTATTAAACTGATAATGACCATGAGGAGTTGTAAATGCTGTTTTATGTTTATCTTTTGGATGCATTTTAATTTGGTGAAATCCAGATTTTAAATCGAAAATTGAAAAATAAATTGCGCCACCCAGTTGATCAAGAATATCATTTATCAACGGTAATGGGTATGCGTCTTTAATAGTTTTTTCATTTAATTTACGATAATCAATTACTAAACGCCATCTTTTATTGCCTTTTGAATCAGCCTTTTTAGGTACTATCCATAGAGGGGAATTATAGGGGGAGGTCGAAGGTTCTATTATGTCCATCAACATTAATTCTGTAATTTGTTTTTGAATTTCGTCTTTTTGTGCAGGTGGATGTCTGTATTGTCGAGTATTTACCGGTACGTCATCGTTAGTAGGTATACTGTGTGCCGCTGTCTCTGTAGCGCGCAATGATTCTCCCGGAATGTGGAACAGGTCAGCGTATTTTTCTACAAGAGAAACTATCGTTTTACGCTCTTCCTCATTCAAATGTCCTAAACGCAAGAGTTTTAACACTTCTTCAGTACGATTTCCCCGCGTCCGAGTACTATTATCGTATCTATCTGTGTCGTCTTGCGTCAAGCTAGTATCCTCATCTTCACTTGTCCCGAAAGGGTACAGAGGAATTACGGGTACTTTCACTTTAACATCCTTATCAAGAGTGTTTATTGCGTACAAATAAGCGATACCATTATTATTTCTAACTAAAGCTTCGCCCGCGTAAATACCATTTTCAAATTCAATACGAGGTGTATAACCCTCTTTAAGTTTACTATCGACTCGAACAAACATTGCTGTTTTCGTTCGAGCTTTTAAAACGAAATATTCTCCCTCGGTAAATGATAATTCTAAATTATTTAAATGTTTAAAAATTATAGTATTTTCAACTAAATTAATTATTCCGCCATGTTCGCGTAAAAATTCCATACCGAGTATTCCACTATAATCTAAAGGAAATTCATCTGGGATGACATGAAAGTATGTAGTTTCATTAAAAATTTGTATTTGAATTCTACCCAAAGTTATAGCTTCAGATACGCCATTTAGTTTATAACAATAAGAATCATCAATTAGATTTTTATATTTTACTTCGCCGTATTTTATTAAATTTAAACTACATCTCGTATCAATTAATATTTTTCCGTAACTCGATATTATATCTTTAGATTTAAGCATGATAGACGTAGGTTTGTAGTCTATTGGCATAGCACCTACGACATAAGTTCGCGTTGGTATTCTTAATTTTTGTTCGAAATTTGGCGCTGAGTTGCTACGTTTCCCATCGGAGCGCCGTCTCGAGGGAACGCTTGGTCGTTTCCCGTACTTGTACTCGGTTTTGAATTTAATGCATCGCGTTTTCCTTCGTTATAAATTTTTTTCCAACAATTATTCATTAAATGACCATTCATTTTACAGTAATCACATTGAAGAATATTTTTATCTATAACTCGATTAGATTCAGTGCTTTTTCTTTGCATTAAATTTCTACATTCTTCGATACTATGATTATTTCTTTTGCAAAAATTACAAAATTGATTAAAATTTCTTTAATTTTGATGTCTATTTGGTTCCGATTTTTGCACGTAGTTTTGATTATTCTTTTGATATTGATTTTGATTTTTATGATAATTATTTGTATTACGAATGTTGTGAGTAAAGTCAGTATCATTTTGAAAATTTTGTTTAGTGTGTGGAGTAAAAACGTGGTGGTAATCTGTACTTTTTGTTCGAGAATCATATACATTGAAAAAGTTATCAACATTTCTCATTTGTTGTAGCTGTTTTTCGACTTTTTCGGCTGATTTTGTCGCGGAGTCAAGGTCCGAATATTTATCTTCTGGTAAAAAAATAGCAAATTTCGGATGTAAACCCGATATAAATGAACGAATAGCAGTTTCTTTAGCTAGCGTAGCTTTTTCTGTCTTATTTTCCCCGTCGGTATATTCAATTTCTGACAATGTATGTCGCAAATGTTGGCTTATTCTATAGTTAAAATCCCTAACGCGTTCGTGTGGGCTTTGTTGAAACTTATCAAATTCTCTCATCCATAGTGAGATTTCTTTACTTTGTCTAAAATGTAAATTTAAAAATGAAATAAAGTCGTCAATGCTTGTCGGGTCTACAGTACTAATTCTTTTTAACGGCTCGCCTTTACATTTGGTCTGTAATAATTTTACTAAAAATTCTTCGTCGATATCGTCTTTAAAAATTTTTTTAGCATTTATACATGCTTTTGTAAATGATTCTATTGGATAACCGTCTTTTGTACCGTCAAAGTCTGGGATGGTTTTCAGAAAGTCTTTATAATCAATTTTATTAATATTACTATTATTTTGAGTTCTGTTAGAATTTGATGTAAATTGTGAATTTAAATTTGTGGTGCTTAATTTACTCATTTCCTCTCTTACGCGTCGCGTTAATTCGGTTTCAAATTGTTCATTAAAAGTGTTTTTTACCCGTTCATGATCTGATCTTAATTTTTTTATTTCATCTACTAATGTTTCTATTGTATCTTTTGCTTCAGCGAGAGAAGTTTCCATAAGTTCTAATTGAGACATTTTTATGAATTTATATTTTTAAATTTATATAACGCAAAAAAAATTACAAAATTGAATGATATCGATAAATCGACTTACTACTTAGAAGATTGTAAAAAATAAGTTATGGTCGATGCGAAGATCTACGTTGCCGTCGGAAGGTTGATGGTGAAGGTCAGCAGGTATGCACGATGTAGATATCTCAGCACTTAATGATGTTGAACTGCGTCCGTCGGGCGTCGTAAATGATGTTGGTAGATTTGATTTGTTTAAAAAATTTTTTTGATTCTTCATTAACTTCACTCACTTGAATTTTATTATGATTTTTATTTTTTTTATTCACAAAATTTTTACTTTTTTTTTCTTGATATGTCCGACTTTTATGAATATATATATATTTTTTATTTATTTATTATTTTATGAGAGCGAAATAAAATTAAATTTCGATTCTTGGATATTAAAAAAAAATTTCCGAATTTTTAATTCAAATGTTCGATATTATTAATTTAATTTTTTTCTTTATGATTTTATTTTAATTATTTACGAATTTTTAATTTCATTTATTCGAATTTTTATTATTATTTATTTTACTCACTTCAATTCTCACTTAATTTTTCACTTTTGTTTCACAATTTTACTTTTTTTTTTCTTTTACGTCGATATAATTTCACTTTGATAACTTGATGTCAATTTTCTTATGACAAAAAAAAATTTTCGGATTTTTGCGATTTGACCAGTCTATTCGGGGGCTGTTCGAATCCGTCGCTGCCACCAATTTTAATTATATATTAGTTGTTACGTCCTGGTTGATGTTTTGGCGCTGGCGTAGTTGAGCGGTCGATTTAAATTGGACGTAATGAAAACTTACATATAATTATAAATAATAATTAAGTATGGGTTGAACAGCCACCATTTGGTGGTTGCAATAAACTAGTTGTGTGATTATATATATTATTTTATATATCTAAATCCGATTTATTCAATTATAAGGATATAATTTTGAGTGATGTGAAAATATACAGTTGAATTAATTTATAAATTGTTAATGTGTCTTAACAATAACTTCGAGAGGGTGAGAACGAAGTTGAGTATTTAAAGTTGAGCCTGACTGCTCTCAATGATTCTATATTTCAGACCGATTTCTCTTGATCGAGAAAAACTAGAGAAGTCTCTTATCGATACGAGGCGCTTGGGCATCAGGCCCGCGCATCGTTCGATGTAGAGGGGTGGATTGTGATAAGCAATATTCTCGAATGATCCATTCTCCGTTCTCACGCTTTCTCCGTTTTTGTTATTAACAAATGAGTCACTTATCTATGAACAAAAGTTATCTTAGAACAAAATAGATGTTTGTGCAGCTGCACGTCTCGAGGATTTACTCGAGGCGTCAGCGCTTATTTATATTTGATAAAATATAGAAAAATAACTTTATCAATTATTACTCATATCCTTAACGTTCGAATAACTTGAATAATATTATTCTATTATTATATTATATTATTTTATATAATTAATTAAATACTATTGAAATTACTTGGTTATCGATATTCGATATAATTAGTTAGATTTCAGGTCGGTAATTAGAGAAGTAAATGCCCACGTCATCTGACGTACAGGCTGG